>JAZDUH010000461.1:357500-710000 GCA_036419115.1 Scarus forsteni
CTGCCATTGTCTCTATCTAAATGTCTGCTCTCTTGCTTTCTCTTTCTTCCTCTCTTCTTCACTCTGTCTTTCTCACTTTGTCTCTGTCACATTCACATCAATTGCAACATTGTTTGAGCTCTCCATAGAATCCAAGAACTGAGTTGTTTCTGCCAGATACCAGCGCTCTGCATGTTCTGTGCACAAGGCCCAAGGAACAGACACACTCAGAGAGGGAGGGCTGGCAACACACACAGTTTAATCCCACACAGATAGACAGACAGCCTACATTGTTTGTCTGTGGCCTTTAACCCTTCGTTCCAAAAGAGGCAGTAAAGGTCATTTGTGACATAATAAGTCACTCCAGACTGTAATCGTGCCTCTGTGTGCCATCTTTAAAAACTGGCCAGCCTCTGATGGTCAGATTAACTTTTATAAAGATCATATCAGTTTTTTGAGGCTAGTAGTTTGAGGCTGATGTCAGTATTTGGCATGAAAAAATGCAGATTACCAAATAATTAGCTGATTACTCAAGAAAATATAAATGCTCTTTTTTAAATGGTCCCTTAACTCTTACAACAATGAATATATGGCATACAGGTAGAACATTTGTATTGTTTTAAAATACTGTCCTCTGTTATTATTTGTTTTAACTTTACAACAGAGAGGAATTTCGTGTACAAAAAAATGCAAAGAAAAGCATTAAACCTATGGAAAATGAATTATATAACCTTAAACAGTCAGTCTATTAATAAGTTATGAAATACAGTTGTACTGATGAATTTGTCTTTAGATTTGGGCTATAGCACTTTGATGCCCTTTGACGTGAAATCAAATTTTCTCTACTACCGTGAAGTCAAAACTCATATGAACCAAAATCAAAACCAGAGACACCTTTCTCTGATGTCAAAATATATCGTCTTTGACTGAGGAGTTTTTTTTAATCTAAATAATGGTCACAAATAGTCTAATGGTACTTATAATGTGTTAATGTTACACCATAATGCACACTGTGGGGTTCTTTTACAGCCTGTGGTGACTCAGTGTTAATCGTTTTTACTTTTCGGGCCCGTCCTGAATAAGCCCCCTCCCCTCTGCGTTCACATCTCTCTTCATTAAATGCGCTTCAACCTGCAGCTGATGGAGTGATGAAAGGTTGTTCTCTGCCCTCTTAAATATTTAGCACCCGGGCTATTTCTGCAGTTACTTGCTGGTGAATGTTATGTTAGCTTGGCATAACTACAGCAATGTCATTGTTAACATAAACAGACAGCAAGTAACTCAAGCTAGGTTAGCAGAACTTTACCAGTGTAACGTAATTGAAAAGCATGACTGACACAACGAAGCATATGCCACTTGACATGGCACATGGCCAAGAGAGTTAAATTGAAACAGGAAACATTTTGAGTCACTGTTAATTTCACAACGTCAATATAAGCATTCCTGTCGGCAAACTCCTGTCGGACCACTTTTGTGTTGTTGTCTGGCTGCCTGACTGATTTGACAGTGGTGGGGAGGGGAATGAGGATCATGGTAAGAGTCAGAACTAAAAATATTAGACTCATGCCACATCATCATTCTGTGCAACTTGGACAGTGAATAGCATTACTCATGTATGAAAAAGAAAGTTCTTACAAGACGAACTCTCTGAACTTCTAGTTGTACTTTTAAAGCACTTCAGCCAGGTTATTGCTTTACTGCATAGGTGATAACAATCTTCTTTCAGCAAAGCCACTGTGACTATGTGCCCACTTGGCACTCTATCTTGACTGAGTCATCTTTGGTTTCCACAACACTTTGAAAACTTTTTCATACCTGCCTGTCCCTACAGGGCAAGCGGACCTTGGGAATTTCACTTGAAAACAGAGAGTCATTTTAAGACAGCCTGGATTCCCTTTGATACTTATTCAACAGTTTAGCCCAATTCTTTCTAAGACAGATTATTTTGAAAAGGGCTGTAATTGACTTATTTAATCTCATGTATTCGTTAGGTTAAGTGTGGATTTATGTAATGGTTTAAAAAAAAAATTTTTTCAGGAAAGGATATGAATGATATAAAATGTTCCCTGTATTCGCTGCAGGTTTGATTAAACCAGCCAAACATGCAGTTCAGTTATGTCAACCTGCGGCAGAAGCCCTTCAAAATTTGTCTTTTTTTTTTTTTTATGTTCAGCAGATAACATAAACCAATACAGATAAGAGGACTCCATCTTATCTTATCGCACATTGCCTAATTTGTTGCATGTGTATATATATATATATATATATATATATATATATATATATATATATATATATATATATATATATATATATGATGTGTGTGTGCGTGTGCGTGTGCGTGTGTGTATACAGACATGGCCAAAATTGTGGGTACCCTTCCGTTAAAAAAAGAAAATGCACATGGTTACTGTAATGACTTGAAACTGGCAAAAGTAATAATAAATAAAAAATTTATGAAAATCCACAAATGAAAATCAGACATTGCTTTTGAATTGTGTTTCAAGTTAGTTATTTTAAAAAACAGAATACTGAAACTGGCCTGGACAAAAACGATGGTACACTTAAGTTAATATTTTGTTGCACAGCTACTGTATTTGAGGTAATCACTGCAATCAGAATATTTCTGTAACTCTCAATGAGACTTTTGCACCTGTCCACAGGTATTATGGCCCTTGTGAGCAAACTGCTCCAGCTGTCTTGGGTTTGAAAGGTGCCTTCTCCAGACTGCATGTTTCAGCTCCTTTCAGAAATGTTCAATAAGATATAGATCAGGGATCGTAAAAAGCCAATCCGGTATAGTTCAATGTTTTGTTCTGAGCCATTTTTGGGTGTTTATAGTTGTTTGTTGGAGGACTGACACTGGACAGCACATTTTCCTCTGGAATGCCTTGAAAATCTTGAGATATTATTGTAACCTGCACAGATTTAAGACACCCTGGAACACTTTTCTGGATGATGGTTTTCTTTGTTTACCAACAACAAGACATTTTTAGCTGGTCTTTGAGCCAACAGCACAGTGCCTGCTAAGAGTATTGACCTACCTGATTGTCAGGCTTTGCTCTCACAATTTGGACTTCCAGATACTTTATCATCTTGTAACGTATTGTCAGCCTATTATAACGTGTTAGATACTGATTCCCTTTGAATAACAATTCATAATACATTTTTGTTATACATTTTGATACACTGAAATTGCTTAAATAAAATTAACTGATGATTTATGTCAAAAAGACAAACTCATAATAAAAGAGCACATCACCTTTTCTTCCATAGGGAAGGTCTAATAGAACAAGTACCACCCACTCCACAAAAAGAATCTCCCCATCCCCCTATTGTGGTATGGGTTGTGCCTGGTGTTCTGTTGGTAAGTTTTCTCAGTGCTGTAATTCTATATCACAATCAGGCCTCTTTAGAATTCCTCTTATGCATATTACGAAGTGCAGCTAAAAAATCTCCCAATCCAACATCACTAGATACAACTTTTTTTTGATGCAGATAATTCTGTTCTTCTAACATTATGTAGTATGGTTTTTCAGTATTTGGAGGATAGCAGGGTGGGGGTGACAGATTAAATCTTGCTCAGGGCACCAAAATGGCCGGGAGCGGCCCTGCTTCATATTCTCTCTGCTGCTCAGTGCACATAAAATACACAGGCCTCACTTTCAAACGCCAAAAGTCTGCTCTGTTTTACGTCCACGCATGCACGTTGTCCGTCGTAATGACGTTGAAGGTGACGTCGATACATAGCAGGTGGTTCCTTGGCAGCGCTCAGGGCAGTAAGAGGTTAAAAGGAGGCTGGTCATGTGTGTTGTTTGGCCGGTCCATGATAGGTCACTGCTCAGTGGTCTGCTCTCCGCGGCTCTCATCCGTGAAGTAACGGGCTGCGAATCTCCGCCTCCTCCAAGATGCACTGATTTAAGTTTGTCAAACAACGCAGCCAACTTCTCCGGATGTGTTTACCTGTCAGCATGGATGGATAGGCTGTCTTCCGTGAAACTCTCCTCTCGGTTTGGTGCTGTGTGAGTGCAGTCGGCGGACCAGTTCTTTCGCAGTTGGGTCGAAACGAAGGTAAAGTTTGAAGACATGCTGATATGATACACTTTTATTCTGCAGTTTGATGCAGAGTTGGACCAGACAGCTGTTGCTGTGTCGATATTTTGTAGTGTAAATAATAGTGCAGGAAAAAAATGTCGAACGGCGCGAGTTGATGGAGCAAATACGCAGTTCAGTTAACAGATATGAACTTTAACAAATGCACTTCGACAGGGGGGAATAAATAAATGACAAGCTAGTTATAATGTTCTTGAATTTGAACAGGAAAAGCAATAGTTTCCTTCGTTCTCATGAACAAAATCGGTGCACTTGTGTCTGTTGTTCCTGCTGCCTGTCTGACACAGATGCTGCAGCGCCTGCATCACCACCATTTCACAACAAACACAATGAGACGAGAGGAAACAATGAAAGTCTGCAACTACTAAGCTGTATTCCTCTACCATGCGATATTTAGAGCTTTATCATCCTCCATGAAGCAGGGGCTACTGAAGCCTGTGAATGTCTGATTAAAGTCTTGTTTGAGTAGTTTAGTTTGGTTGTGGCTTTAGTTTGTGGTAGTTGGTTTAATGTCCTGCTTCTGTCTACAGCTGGATCCAGTGAGAAAACAACAGATAGGAATAAAATTATGTCTTTATTGTCTACATGTAATGGCAGCTCATAAACGTTTCCCCATGCTTTACAGGAAGTAATTTACAGCATTGTTTTTCAAAATAACTGCCAAAGGTGCAACTACAATCAGGCAAAAAACTCAAGGCACACAATTCTATTATACGTTTTATTTTGTACTGTTTGTCTTTTTTAAGTTCTGACACCTGACAATATTTGACAGTCTTACTGAATATGGATCTTTTTAGAGATGTGTAGAGGTACGTGTATGTGTAGAGGTACTTTGCTAAATGTCATTAACTCAGCAACACATATTTAAACTTGAAAATCCTAATTGAAAGTGGTTAATGGATAATTGCGGGAAATCAGTGGTTTGCTTTACATGTTCGAAAAGGAGTGGGGGAAGTACACACTTATGCTGCGTTCCATTAAAGGAGACATATCATGCTGATGCATGATTTAATACTTACATATAATAAATTTGAAAACAAGACCCTTACCCCCCCTTAATTTTCAAAAAATTAGATATTGTATTTTTTCTGATATCCTAGAACGAGATTTGATGCCTCTGAAAATAGGTCATTGCGAGACGACTGCAAGATTTATATCGTCGTGATGACACGAGGTACATTTCTTTCATTGCAGTAATCTGATAAAACACTTCCTCCTCTGTAATGTCTGTTAGCCACAAAACCGTCACCGAGGAACACATCCACCAGCAGCAGTATATAGCTCCCGAACTCTCACTCACTCATTACCAGCTCTGGCCTGTAGGGGGACTCAATACGCGGTCGCTGCTCTGAGCCTGACGGAAAATACAGTAGAAGAAGAAGGACAGGCTGGCTCAACCCCCGATAGAACTGACCCATCAGAGCACAAGGGGCTGTGATGTTGCGAGGTAACTGTAGGTCAGTCTGAGAACCGAGCGTTTCAAAGAGAGCTTGATAATGGCCTAAAATGAGGATTTTGAGAACATTATTGTGGGGCAATGAAGGAACTAAATGACTTGTACTGAGGGCAGAAATGCTTTACAGGCATCCTAGTCTGGCACAGTGAAAAGGAGAAACAAGCATGATATGTCTCCATTAACATCGGAACTGGGAAGTGGGAATGACAGCCTTCCAGATACAAAGTCGGAAAAAGTGCTGATCTACCAAGCTGTTGTTACCCGCTGTGTTAGCCATTGTTAGCACGGCCTGCGTTGCAGTTCACAAATAGCACATGAAGAATTTAACTAACACCATGGCAGCATTTCCACAAATAGAAGTTGAACAATACTGTGTATATGGCTGGTTTAGTGCAACAAACACTTGTCAGAAGTGCTAATAAGCAGATTATTACAGTAACTTAATCACTGTTTACACTGGGGGCAGCCATCTTCGATTATCAACACAGGGGTGGTGAGGATCCCCCGAGTTCCCAGCAGGATATTTCAACCTTAGGGGGCGTTCCAGTTAAAATTTCCCACTTGGAACTCGGAAATCCCAACTTCCCAGTCCAACTTGAACACACCATTATTCCCACTCCTGTGGAAAAAGTCAAAGAGAAATTTGTAAACCCAGTCAAAAGTTATTGTATAATTGCAACAATAATGATAAATTATGATTATACACATGCCCAAGGCACACCTTAACTTGTCCCAAGAAGACAAGTCTCAACATTTCACTTCACACCTAAACACACTGATATTGGATATCGATTCCATCTCTAGTATAGTATCTCTCTCTCTGAATACACACATAAATGCTCAACCAACTGCTGATTGAGAGAGGGAGCTTTTTGTGGGGGAGTCAAAATTACAGGTCGGACAAACTCTGGTCCATGTCTTTGGTCAAACATGAAAAGACTTTTTCACAATGGGTGCATCACTAAATGAACTGCCAGTAACTTTGACCTTGACCCTTTTTTTTGGTCAGCCTTATAATGTCACTGCTGCACAGCTGCTTGAGAGGACATTTGTGTTGTGCCAGGGCTCTCTGCACAACATGTGCTGAGAAAAACTCCACAGGGAGGCTCAAGCTCAATCTGTAGTTTTTCACCATCTGCCACAGCAAGGTACAGCTGAGTGAGTGTGTGTACGTTTGTCTTTGAAGGTATATCGTCATACAGCTGTGTCACAGGAAAGTCTATTACTGCCAAAGGAGTGTTGATAACGTGCAGATGCTGCAACAGTTAGTGTTTGATGTGAAACTTAACATCTCACTGCTTAGACCTTGTCAGTGAGACAGCCTGTTGCTCACTTAAGGAAAAAAAAGTTAAAGAAAATAATCAACTGAGCTGCAGCAAGAGCTTTCGACTCTGCTGTTACTGAGCCGAGCTCTCTCTCTCTCTCTGTTTCTGTTTCTCTGTCTCTCTCTCTCTTAATTCATTTCAAAGTGCTTTATTAACATGGAAAACATGTTAACACTGCTAAAGCTGAAGTCGACATGAAGGTACCATTGCAAACAAAGTAGGGAAAACCAAGATTAAATGATAAACCAACAGTGCTGTGCAGAACTACATTGTTAATATAAGAGGAAAGAAATTACATGAAGAATAACAGTTTCATTTATTTTTTTCTTTCCTCTCTCTTTCTGTCTCTGTCTCTCTCTCTCTGTCCGTCCATCTGTTTCTCCCTTTTTGTCCCTCTTTGTCTCTGTCCCTCATTGTCTGTCTGTCCATCTGTCTGTCTCTCTTTCTCTCTCTGAATGAGAACACTTTGAATGCATCTCACAGTCTCGCGGTTTCCGACAGCCCCTCTTCTCTCAGCTGTTTGTGGCTGTCAGGCCTGGGAAAATGCCTCTTAACCCCACAGGAAATGACAGTTGGTGAACAGACACTGTGGTTGCTTGCAGTTTTCTTTACCTTACACCCCCACAGTTTACTTTGATAAACTTGTTGTGAAGTTTTTGCCCTTAACCTGACACACCAGTTGGTCCTCTCAGCATATTTCAGTGGTCTGTCTGGGAAAGAGCTTGTAGAAAGTGTTTGGGAAGGACAGAACCTTTTAGAAGCATTTTCTGCTGATGATTGGATGATGATTCTGTCAATCAAATTTATTTTGGACAGTCAGATAATTCAGCAGGAAGGCCCTACTGTGCCGCAGGGAGTGGGCCACCTTCTTAAAGGTGCAGTGTGTAGAATTTGGCAGCATTTGGCTGAACAGTGAATGTGGGAAATAATGTTTCTATTTGTTTGTAAAGTCCGTCAAAATAGGAATACAATAATCCCCATAAAATGTTTGTTGTATTTTCATTTAGTTAAAAAAGCTTTAAGAAAATTTGCATTACCGTGGGCCACGTTCATGTAGTCCGACATAATGATCCGCCATGTTGTCTATGGGTGGACAAAAAGAGCAAAATACGATTTTTGAATACAAGTCTGGCCGCCAGTCCTGAAGTCTATCTGGATGGCATGTGGCATCTTAACTGAACTGTAATCTATTAAAATAATAGTTACAAATATGAATGAAAAAACCCTCATCTTGTCACTATTGTAAATGATGCCCTGTTAACGAATGTTTTTGGTCTTCACCAGCTGTCATCACTTAGTGATGTAATGGATGGTGTCAGTCCAAAATCAAAACACGAGATGTCGCTAAAATGACAAATTCTACACACTGCACCTTTCAAACCTTCTCTCCTCAAAGCACGTCAGAAGTGGAGTGAAAAGCTCTGTACTTTGGAGGAATTTATTGTGTTATTTGCTCTTCATTTCACAAAGAAATGCTGGCAAGATCTGATAAAATTGTTATTGAAACTGTTAGCATCTATGCTAATCTCTGTTTGTGCAGTCACTTCCTGCTGTCGTCCCACTCGTAGCTCCCACATCTTTCTGCTCTGAAGGACTCTGGCTGAGCACAGTCTTTGTAGATTGAAGCTTGGCAGGATGGATAATGGCATATATTAATTTAGGCAGGTCCAGCTGCTGTGCAGGGTGAGAGATTCTTAAGGGGTGATTTTCTTTTGCATTATTTTGGACACAAAATATGGACATCATGATTGAGACTTAAACTTACAACGTTGGCCTGGAACCCATGAAAAGTATGTCTTATTGATGCATTGTGGTGAAAAGTTACGTTTCCACAAATGATACTGTAAAAAGTACTGCACAGATGTTAAAAAGTGTATGACAAAACTTAAATTATTTTTACATTTTAATGTCCATGATTGCTTTGAGTAAGTTGAGTTTGTGCTGTGCCACAAAAGAGCTGCATATATCCATACACCTCTATAGTTTCGATTTGAACAAACTTGATAATCACATCGCAGGATGTGGGATGTCAGTTATGTGAAGCACTTCATGCTGCCAGTTTTGTTTGATGGAAACCAGAACTGCGGTTTTTTTTATATATTCTTGACTGATCTTGAATTGAGGTTATTATCTCAGTACACAGGTCACAGGTGATGCTTCTGTCACAGATAGATGGTACTCAGGTTTAAATAATGACCATATTACATGTAAGCCATCAGCTTTAAGTTTCAGGTATATACTGTAACTGTACTTTTTTTTTTCAAAAATGTGACCAAATGGACCATTAGTCCTTACAAGATAAATAGTTCTCAAAACACAACAACTTCAGTCGGCAGTTATTATTTCCATGAAGTGGCATTTGTGAAAAAAACAAACAAACAGAATGAACAATAATTAACAATACTTAAACAATGAAGTATGAGCTTGTTACTTGCATTGAAAAAGAAGCTGAATTTGGCTTGAATTCTGTGTTTTGCTCATCTCAGCAAATATATTTATGTATTCATCTTTCACCAAAATACTGATTTTTTTTATCACGTGGTCTGTGTGTTACAATTTTGAACATGCTGAAGACAGTCAGGCTAAACTCAGGACTGCTGGGTCAGTGCTTGCAGCAGATAGCACTAACACGTTCATGTCCTCTGATTGTGTCTTGATGGACATCTAAGACACTGTGGGGGACATGTGGCTTTGGAGAGTTTGAAAGTGCACCTCTAAAGACTTAGTATTGTTGAGTCTCTTACATGAAAATAAACTTAAGGACTGTTTTAAGCTCAGAGAAGCCACATTTATACATTCTCAGTAGGTTTAGCATATTTATTTCTATTGATAAACATATTTCAGTCAGTCAAACTGTTTGCTATGCCTGTTGTGACAGCTTCTCACTTATAGCCACCTGCTCACACACAAACTTGTCATGAGGCTGCAGCAGAGTTTGCTCTTGTCCTGTATTCTGCTTGAGTCTGACATTGAAGACTTCTAGTGGGGATACTGTAAAGGTATTTTTACAATTAGCCAACTGCTAACATTTTAATCTTGTCATGTCTCAGTAGGGGGTGGACAATATGGCAAAAATATCACATCACGATTTTTTAAAAGTAAAATCACGATTACGATTTTATCACGATTCTTTTTTACTTTTATTTTTCTAGACTAATTTGCATGTTTGACCATTATTTCCCTATGTTTAACATATAAAACATGTAAAACCCTAAAAGAAACAAAAGGACAATTAAAGCCAAAGAAACTTTCTGAACAGGTTTTAATTCAAATAGTGCAGTTTTTATAAAAATGTGCATTAAATGTAAACATAAAAGGTAATGAACAGCATTATCATCATTATCTCTTAAAGTGCAACCATTTAAAACAAATGTTATCTAACAGCAATGTCTATAACCTGAGTGAATAGTACAGCTGCATTATAACAGATTTTTGTACAGACATTTTCAAGCTTTTATCTCCTTTTTTCTTTCCGCCATGGCTTCACGCTATATAACCAAACAGGAGATACTACCATGCACTGCGCTAAATGTGTTACAATTGGTTAGTCGGGTGCGCGTCAAAGTCTCTGCGCCCACACAGACGATCTGACGATCTTGCTGCTTTTTGACGATATTAAATTATGATCCTTAACGATTTTATATCGTCATATTGCACACCCCTATGTCTCAGTGAATTTCTGTTTATGTTTTAATGTCAAACATCCATTTTTAGCTTTCCCATATTTTCTTAATCGTCGTATTTATTATATCCACTGCTCCCATCTTGTGAAAGATAAAAGTAAATATTTATGTCGCCCAAACAAACAGCTCAAGGTGACGACTCCCTGCTGACGGGTCTGCAAGTGACAAGTGACGTAATAATCACATGATACAATGGAAGATAACCACGTTTATTAACAACGCCTTTAAACATGAGTAATAATCCATTTCATGAATTCTATTTCATATTCTGATTTTATTTCATTTTTTATCTTTACTGTTCAGGAAACGTCAATGCTCTCACTCTTGAGTAATATTGGATAAAGGCCTGAATTTATGGTCATACTTCACAATACTTCAATGCAGTCTGATACAGACATGGACAAAATTGCTGGTACCCTTCCACTGAAGGAAATAAAACCCCACAATGTTCACTGAAATAGCTTGAAACTGACAAAAGTAATAATAAATGAAAATGTACTGAAAATGAGCTAATTAAAATCAGACATTACTTTTGAATTGTGGTTTCAACAGAATCATTAAAAAAATGAAACTGGCCTGGAAAAAAATGATGGTACCCCAAGAAAAGATCAAAAATGATCCATAGGGACATGTCAAAACAAAGGTGTGTCCTGTAATTAGTATCACAGCTGTCTTCAAGCTTTTAATCAGTCAGTCTGTCTATTTAAAGGCTGAAAAGTAGTCACTGTGCTGTTTGGTGTCGTGGTGTGTACCACACTGAACATGGAGCACAGAAAGCTGAGGACAGAGTTGTCTCAGGAGATTAGAAAGAAAATTCTAGATAAGCATGTCAAAAGTAAAGGCTATAAGACCATCCAAGCAGGTTGATGTACCTGCGACTACAGTTGCACATATTATTCAGAATTTTAAGGTCCATAGGACTGAAGCCAACCTCCCTGGATGCGGCTGCAGGAGGAAATGGATGACAAATTGAAGAGACAGATAATATGAATTATAACCAAAAGCCCAGAACAACCTCCAAACCAATTAGGGGTGAACTTCAAGGTCAAGGCACATCAATGTCAGATGGCACCATCTGTTACAGTTTGAGTCAAGTGGACTTAATGGAGGACATCACTGTTGAATGCAAATCATAAAAAACAAGACTGGGATTTGCAAAAATGTATCACAAGACACAAAGCTTCTGAAACAGATGAGACAAAACTGGAGCGTTTTGTCAAGTCACATCAGCTCTATGTTTAGGAACGCAAAAAATGAAGCATACAAAGAAAAGAACACTGTACCTACTGTGAAACATGGAGGAGGCTCAGCTATGTTCCAGGGCTGCTTCGCTGCATCTGGCACAGGGTGTCTTGAATCTGTGCAGGGTACAATGATTTGTCAAGACTATCAAGGCAATCTGGAGCGAAATGTGCTGTCCAGTGTCAGAAAACTTGGTCTCAGCCGCAGGTCATTGGTCCTACAACGGGGTAATAACCCAAAATAAACGGCTACAAACACCCAAGAATGGTGAAGAACAAAACACTGGACTATTCTGAAGTGGCCTTCTATGAGCCCTGATCTAAATCCTATTTAACATTTGTGGAAGGATCTGAAACATGCAGTCTGGAGAAGACACTCTTCAAACCCCAGACAGCTGGAGCAGTTTGCTCATGAGGAGTGGGCCAAAATACATGTGGGCAGTTGTAGAAGTCTCATTGAGAGTTACAGAAATCGCATGATTGTAGTGATTGCCTCAAAAGGTTGTGCAGCAGAATATTGAGATAAGTGTACCATAATTTTTGTCCAGGCCAGTTTCATTATTTTATTTTAAAAATTATTCTATTGAACCACAATTCAAAAGCAAAGTGTGATTCTCATTAATTAATTTTCATTCATTCATTTATTCATTTTCTCTGCCACTTCTTCCTTTTGGGGCCTCAGGTAGTTAATTTTCAGTACATTTTTTATGTATTGTTGTCTTCTGTCAGTTTCATGTTATTTCAGCGACCATGCTGGTTGTTCTTTTTTTAACGGAAGGGTACCAACAATTTTGTCCACATCTGCAAACCTCAAACTGGTTATTTGTTGGTTTTGCAAATGTAGTCCACTGTCAATAAGTGCTAAAAAAATTAACAGATTGAATCCAGTCATTCAACATAAATACATTTTTGTAAAGTTCCGTTCCGAAAAATAATGATAATGAACGGATTTCAAAAATAAGAAGATATTTCAAAACTACCTTACAGTATTACCTGCTGACAAAAACACACCAAGTCACCAGGTGATGCCTTTTCTTCCATGCCCCAGCCAAGGGGTCTTCCAAAAGAACAAACTCAGTCAGACGGAATTGAGCACTTGAAAAAGCTCAGCCGGATGGTGTTGCCTCCTGTTTGGCCTCACTTGGTATGAAGGAGTAAGCCAGCTGCTCTGCACATAATGGACACATCCCAGTCTGTGGTTTTAAGTTTGCCATCAATGGGGCAAAAGCCTGATTTGCTCAGATGAGTTGCTGTATAAAGTTCAACATGTTTAGCTGAATAGCTGCAATCTTTTCTTATTTGTTTCTTGCAGACAGGGTTTGTCATCATAAGAATTTTTATGGTCGTTGTTGTATCCATATGACCAGTGCAGGTTTTTCCTTTTCTGTGGTGAATAAAGTGAATGGAGTGAAAGGGCAGTCAAGTTTTGATGAGAGCTCTTTCTGTTGGATGAAACAGTTCATTGCCTCAGGCACCCTGATGTGCTGCTGCGCTGTGTATTTTCAGTTTCATTTTAATCTACAGTTAGAATACTTTTCCTCTAAGTTCAAATGAATTTAAAATATCAAGTTTTCAGTGGCAGCCCTGGGACTCTGGAGCACTCTGTCTTTTGGAAATATTGTGGGATCAATCAGACTGAACATGGTAGAAGAGGGACTCCCAGCTAATCACTTTGCTGATGTACTGTCTCTTCCCACTCATCACATTAGGTGCTGTTCTGATTATGGTATCTGCTCAGCTCAGCTTCACTCTACATCATTTTGAAACAGCCTGCTTCATTTTCTGATATGGTTCTGGCTGTCATTGTTTCTCTTTAAGGTTGGTGAGCTTTTCAATAGTGAGGTCATGAGAAACCACAGGACACTCACTACAACAAACAAGGAAATAGGAGTGATACAGCTGTCACTTCTCTGGGTTTGTTGCTGTTTGTCACTTCTGCTTTTGTGACTGTCATTCAGCATCAAAGTGCCGACAATCGGACTTTCCATGTCTGGTACTCCTGACTAGTTGTGGTTATAGTTTGACTGTTCAGTGGTTAGCAGTGTTTCCACCTCACATTTCAGTTCTGGCTCAGCTCACCCCAATTCTGTCACTACCTGGAGCATACATGTACAGAGACTGGGTCTGCTGTGTGTCGCAAAGCTGTGGCAGTTTAAGCTCATGTTGTTTTCTAATCTAGTGCACTTATGCCTTGCTTTGACCAAATGGCTTTGTTTGGTACGGTTTGGAAAGGTTAAGCCTGATCTTGATTGTGTTTCCCCTGCTAACTCTACCTGGAAGTCCAGATGGTGATGCAAAGGATGTGCCAGCTATGTAAAAGTGTGATTCTGTCTGCTACCAGTTAAACCAAATTAAATGGCAGTTCAGCTAGATGCTGTTATTAATTAATCAACATAATTCCTCTTCAGTTTTAAATCATCATAGATGTTAATGTTAAAAGTAGAATGACCTCTCTATTCAGGGTTGTTGTCGATAACTCCACAATCCAGAATTTTACAACCATGTAGACACGAGGACCCTCTTTAAAAAGAGATGCCACATCTAAAGGGGCTGACCTTGAATAAATTTATATCCAGCAAAGACAAATATGATGAGGACAGCTTTATGATCTGGGCATCCATGGGTTTGTTGCTATCATAACTTCTTACCTTTAGTCTCTTCATCTGCCTGGATGGATACATCTTTTGGATTTTTATACATAAATGAGTACACAGAATGTGTATTTTTTATCTGTATATTCATATATACGTGTCTAAAAAAAATGAAGAGTATTGCTTCTGCCTGCTCTATTGTAAAGTACCTCGAGATAATACTTGTAATGAATTGGCACAAATTAAGATTGATTGATTATAAGTACCATATTTTCCGCACTATAAGGTGCACCTAAAAGCCTTTAATTTTCTCAAAAACCGACAATGCGCCTTATAATCCAATGCACCTTATATATGGATCAATATGATCCATATAAAGGAATATGATCCATATATGAGGCAAACTGCGTGGGAGCAGTGGATGACAGAAGGCGAACACATGTTCATCAAGACGGGGAGACAGCGCCGGGCGACATACCCCACTATCTGCCAATGGATCGTGGATGCCTGGGCTGATATATCAGTCTCAACTGTGGTCCGAGCTTTCACGAAGGCAGGAATTGTCACTGGATAATTCCGACTTTGACTAGACGTAGCCGGGCAAGTTGGATGCTGTACTCGCCCAACTGTTCAATTCGGACACTGAAGAAGAATGAGTTGTGTGCCAGGGGCGTGTTTATGGATCGTGCCGCAAAAGAACAAGGAGGCGCGGCTCGAGCGCTGTTCATGTAGCTTTGAACTGTGACAAATGGAGTTGGAAATACATTGTTTACAATGAGGGTGGTGCAAATAAGAGCTGCCGGTACATACGGTACCATATTGTGAATGCACTAACTTGTTTTGGGAGTGAACGGAGTTGTCAGAAAGCTGGATTGTATTCTATTAATAAAGTTTGACTGACTGACTTATCTGACTGTTTTGTTGACATTCCCTTTAGCGCTGCTTCATCTAGTGGATGCATAACGCAACCCCAGCCACTACAGTAGCTTCTATTCTATGTGCCTTATAATGCGGTGGGCCCTATAAATGAAAACAGTTTTAAAATAGGCCATTCATTGAAGGTGCGCCTTATAATTCGATGCGCCTTATAGTGCGGAAAATACGAAAAATAAATTGCCTCTACATGATGAAAACGTGAATTTGCGTGATTAGGACATATGGAGTGAGTTAAGATGGCTGGGTAAGCACTAGGGATGGGACGATACACTTAAACTCACGATACGCTGCACCTCGATATGCCCGGATCACGATACGATACGTCACGATACAATATCAAAAAAGTAAAAAAGAAAACATATTTCTGTGTAATGACAGCTTATTTATTTTTGTTTGAGTTGCACACAGGAAAACACAAGGCCTAGCAGGCCAAACACAAACAGTAACACTCTCTCTAACCCTAGAGAGGTAAGCGAGAGTGTATGCTAACGAGTGGTAGGCTCGTTTTCGCAGTCTTAGTCTTTTTTAATGAGAAAGCCAAAATACTGCCAGACAGATGACTTGTATCCAGGCGGAACGTCCTCAGTTTCGACCTCATTCGACTCCATCATTCAGCTTTTTGGAGACCAGGTGGTGCTAATGTCTGTTGTTGTCACTTCTGGTCACATGCGCTATTGCCGGACATGGCGTCTTTATTTCGCATTCCTTTTTTTAAGAAGTTGATGCGTTTTATCACGTACTGTATCACAATATATTGCCAAATGATATTTCATCCAAAGTCCAAATCTCATCATCATCACAATGAACAATTTACTGGATTCCTTAAAATGTCTAATCTATGAAGCAGTGATTGAAAAATAAAATAAACACTAGGAGTTTATAGAGATTGGTAAGTAAACAGATATTTTAATAACTGAATAGCTGTACAGTATCAGAGGATTACAGCAGAATATATTTGTTTAATTTAATGGTCTTGTAGGTAAGTGATCACAAAAAATATTCACCTCATTTTCCTCATACTTACATGATCTTTTTCCCATTGCTTTTTCATCATGGTTCTGATTCTTATTCTGAACATATTGGTCTTTATTGCAGCTTTGACATCAAACTGCATTCTGTGTGATGCTTCACCAAACAGCTCTGCCTGTTTCCATAGTGTGCCAAGACTATTTTTAGAACTCAGGGAATCTAAATAAGAGATGAAAGTGCGGGTTTTGATCAGTACAGCAATTCTCAATAGACATGGACCAAAAGAGAGGCAGGGGGTAGCCCTTTATTATGAAGTGAACTGCCAGACGTAGGGCTGCCTGCTGGCTCTGATTAAAAAGAATGCCCTTCAGCACACCAAATATGTAATACTGAAGTCTATTTATAGAGCCTGGAAAACACTTAGATAGGAAGCCTTGTTGGATAGCTTTTTAACCCGAGTAGCTTCCATTCTGTCAGTGTTTTTCTGCATCATTGATGTGTTATGACTCATCCATGTATAACATCAACAATGAAACCATTCAACAGTAAAGTGACTGGTATACTTAGCTGATCCAGGCTCCGCTAAGAGGTGAACTCAGTCATTTTGAATTCAACGTTTGTGGTACAATATGCTCCTTTATTTGCATTTAAACAGGTAACTGTGTAATCGGATGCCAAAGTGTGTGTGTGGAGCTCTGAAAGACTTTTACAGCAGATTAGTGCAGGAAAGGGAAATAGGTAAAATGGAGAGAAGCCTGTTACGTGAGCAGGATTTATAATCTCGTCATAGCCTCACTGTGCACGTAGTTTTCTTCTATGACCCCTCCAACTCCACAATGAAAAAAATGTTCCACAAAGAGAATGTGCGGTATGATGCCCTCTTACATGAACTAGTATTTGCTCATTGATGCATTTTGAGATTTTAAGTGGGGCATTGTTTTTTTTTTTTCTAAAACTGCTCCTGGTACCAGAATTATGCCACTGAGAATATTGAAACACAAAGGCAGCTTATGATTGGAATATTTTTGCAAATTTGACTGTTCAGTTCATTTTTTTAGATGAGATCACATATTTTAGAATATTTACCCTTAAATTTAGTCATTTTTTGTTGCGTGCATGTTGTTTACATGACCCTGCAGGAGCCCCTGAGCCAACTATGAGGACTGGTGGGCATCAAGAGACTAGGGTTACAAAAAACAGTCAACATGAATAACAACATTTGGTGTAGGGCTGGGAAGTATATCGATTAAATCAATTAATTCAAATTATTTTTAAGGAAGATTTTAAAAATTACAAAAGATTTTTTTTCTTGCTTTAGTCCAATAGTAAGTTGTTGTATTGTTTAAAAATGTTGAGTTTTCTTAACGGTGGGTCCTGTCAGGTTTTGCACAAGTACTTTTATAGGCTTGTTTTTGTTTTTTAATGAGATTTAATGTTGAACAGAGAGTTTCATGTTAAAAGTTTGTGAAAATAGCCTTTAGTGTTTATTTAGACGAACCTGTCTATGTCTGAACTACTTAATAAACATTTTATGACACACACTTGAACACACTTAAAATATAGTGAATTGGGTGTTGTGAAAAAAAAAAAATTGGGGATTTTATTTTTAGGCCATATCGCCCAGCCTATCACAGATTTTATTTTCAGGTTGTCAGTTGTCATACCATGTTTTCATACAATATGCAGACATTGCATGGCTTTCTGGGGCAGATTTATCTATCGAATGACTCCGCTTACTGTCTTTGTTTAGAGCAGCACCTCACACCGCAGTTTTAGAGCAAACAGCACGGCAGCAGCAGCCGCTGTTACTCCATCAAATCCTAAAATTTGTACTCCCTGGGAATATTTCATCATCTCTGCTGACAGTATAGGAGTTAAATGTCCTCACACCAGCCTCTAATGTTGCCAGAAGGCACAGTGTTGGCTCATATGTCTCCACAAAGGTTGAAGGTGCAGCATTAATAAGGCTAAAGTTGTGGCTAATTCAGGAGCTAACTCCGGCTCTGTAATGCTCAGTGAACCGCAAACACACAGGAACACTTTAAAACTGGGCAGATTCCTGTTACACATATACAACTAAACACTGATCCTGCAGTCAAAGATCATGGTTTTACAGTGCTTCATTTATGACAGTAATTTAGTTTTTTTACACATATACTGGATCCCTGCATTGTTCTCACACAGTAACTGCTTTAACAAACCAGTTTGTCTGTTACAGTTTGTCAGTACTGCTAAAGCACCAAATAGAATGCACTCAGAACATCACTATTTACAAAAAAAAAAATGTATGCAAAAAGCCAAAGTAGGTATTGCAAGCTAGGTATTGTATTTCTCTCATTCACTAAAAAACACATTCCCACCTCCATCCTCATTTTTTCTCTAAACTCCATCTCCTTTACTTTCTCCTCCCATCGCTAAAAGATCAAAGTCTCATTGAAAAGGATGCACAAACTGTTTATCAGAAATTACATTAAAACAAAATCACCCATGTTACAATAACACTAGTTGTGTTATAACACAGTGAATGTATTGCTTTAATGAAAATTCAATCTGCACATGTGTAGTTTGAAAGAGTTTGATCAAATCTATAAATAATGATAGTAACAGCAATAAAAATGATGATTTTCCCATTGTGCATTTGTATTTCGTGCCATAGCATTTGATATAATGTAAGAAAGCAATAAGACACAAAGTAATAACAAAAACCAATGAATCAGTGTGCAAAACATCCTCGACTGATAGTAGTTGATGACAAGTTGACTATAGAAGTGGTCATTAGTTGAATCCCTACAAAAAAAGACTTGTCAAGTGGGAACTTTTTGTCAATAGTGTCTCATCTACAAAGTTTTACAAAACCCTTAAGAGGTGGTATATCCTTTTAAACGGCCATTACAGCCCAGACCGATTTCAATTTTTTGTGTGTGTGTGTGTGTGTGTGTGTGTGTAAAAGTGGAGTCTTGATGACAAAGAGTGGTAATGATTTTGGACAGTTTTTGGTTTGGGACTTCACAGTTGGTGCTAGTACATATGAATGAAAATGATTCCCCTTACGGAACTGAACAGATTAGTTTTGGGCAACATATTGAGTTTTTTAATTATTTTAAATGATCAATGTAGCATGTTTAAAAGGCCTGGGTGACCCTTTGTTGATCACTGAGTGTGATGTTTTTTTCTTTTGTTCCAAAAAGTTCAACAGGAAACCCAAGAGAGAGCTATGAAACTCTGTAGCTGACAAAAATAACTACATAACTAGCCACTAAACAAAGCCAGAATAACAGCGTAGTTACAGAATGTGGCTACTCTTATGTAAAATAAAAAAATACATCCAACCATTTTTAACTTTAAAAACCGATCAGAGGTGCTACTTAGCTTAATGAACTTTAGCAGGGGCAGTAAATCTTCCATGGTTCAAGGAGGACTTTTACATCTTGCTCATGTCTTGAAAAAAAGACCAGTCTGCTCAACTTTCCTTAAAAATATTAACACGTCCAGACACAACTCTGGAAATCAGCTCAAAGTTGTTTTATTTCATTTCAGGGTCATTTTTTAGCTTCAGTTCGAGCTTCATAAAGCGCACTACACGTGTAAACATAGGATTTGTAAGGGTTGTAGTTGAGATACTCTTTATCCACCATGTCTAGTGATTTCCCCAGTTCTCAGATATTTTATGCTTTCAGTCCTTGTAAAAAATTAATTAGACTAATCGGAGCACTTCATGCAGCACATATTTTTATGAGTGTTAGTTTAATCAGCACCAGCCTCTGTAGTCTGCCCACGGTCTCTGACACTGTGCTGACAAGGACACAGGGCTAAGAATAGAGGGTCAGAAAACAATGGAGCTGAACTTTCATAGACAGTAATGAGGCGTGAAAGGCAGCAACTGCACGGCTTTTTTTCTGTGCCGTGAATCCATCCCAATGATGGAAAACTGTGATCTATGTCTCAGCTGTAACAGCAAAGCTTCTCTGTGGTAGGTCCATCTGTTGACTCTGCTAATGTGTGCATGGCAATAGTGCACAAGGCACTGAGACACAAGATGGCCAGACCAATAAGGTCTTTCCTGCTGTGCACATTTTTTTCATATATTTTTTTATTGTAATAGATGTAAAAACACAGTCTTCAGCTAGAGAGCAGTGTTTCCCAGTTTTTTTCATGACAGAAGGTTCATTAGGAGGTGATATTTCTTTAAATCAGACAGATGTCTGTTCTGGTGATGGTTTATTGAACTAGATTTTGAGCTATACCTTCATGCTCAACCATGATATCAACTGTTCACCTGAGTAAACGGTACAGATGCCAGAATACCACCTTAGGCTATGAGAACGTGTGAAAATGTAATGAGAAATGTTGTCTTCAAATGATTAATGCATGACTTTCCTCCACGTTTACAGTCAGCCTCCAGGTCATAGTGTAAGCTTGTTAGTCTCTTCTCTTAACTACAAAGGACCCGTTCATAGGCACATGGGCCGTGCTGTGATGGAAGAGATATAGAATAATGTTTTGATTGGAAGCATTTTAATCATACTTAAAAATACGATCTTAAAAGAAATCCTACATGTTGTACATTGTGACTTTACACTGCAAGCACACAACATAAGGTTTAAGAATGCTTTTGTTTCTTTACTTTATTTTGTCCTTGACATTTGAAAAGCATACACTGTTAATGAATGACTCAGACATATTCATTTAGAAACTAATTATGAAATTTTATTTAAAGTGATATTGATAAAATTCCCTCCATAACCTCAACTGGTCCAGAAATCAGCTGCCCACATCATCATCAAGACCCCCTCTTACCACCGCATCACCTCCGTCTTAAAGCACCTCCACTGGCTCTCGGTCAAGCAAAGAATGGAATTTAGACTGCTTTTTTACACCTCAAAATCCACCCACAACCTCGCACCCCCTGTATCTGTCTTACCTCCTCCGCATTACCACTCCAGCCCGCTCCCTCAGGTCTAGATCCATCTACCTCTCTGTGCCCTCTGCCTGCCTCAGCACCATAGGGAGAAGGGCCTTCAGTCGCTTTGCTCTACAGCTCTGGAACTCTCTCCCACCTGACCTACATAACTTGAACTTCTCCATCCCTTTTAAAATCACGTCTCAAAACCCACCTTTTCAGGACTGCATACTCCATTTCACACTAATGTAGATTCTTGTACCTGTCATTGTCTCTCGTTGTTCTGCTCATTTTATTATTATTGTTGGCTTTATTGTTGGTGTGTTAAACTTGTGTCCTGGGTGTAATTTAAAGTGCTTTTACTTAAAGTTTATTATTATTATTATTATCAAGAGACAGCAGGTTTATTCTATGCCAGCTTGTAAACTCAAGCCCTCAAACAGTTTTGAGTACATGCTATTTGAGGTGCTTAAAGAAAGCAGTCAAAAAAGTCCTGACATTGTAATGATTTTCAGTTTACTTTTGACAATCTTGGCCTTTGGAGGACTTCTTTTTTTTTCCTTTTCCATTCTCTAATCATCACATTCTGCATGAGCAGCAGGTGAGTTATGACCTGACACGCCAGGTGGACAGTTCCATTTGTCCACCATGGAAATATTTCACTAATCCATCTGGGAAAGAGCCATTTGAAAATGTTTTCAGAGACAGGACCTTCAAAACAACTGCAGCTTGTGATTGGACAGTTGTTTGGCTCGTCACACGCATCACAGACCAGTTCATATCAAGCAACACTGCTACATATGATGTAGCAGCTCGTGCTGTTGTTAGCCATTAGCATGAACTACCTTAGACTTTGATCTTACTTTATATAATACCACACAAATGTATCATTGAAACTTATGTCACATGAACCTCATCAAAGTCAATCCTCATCAAATTTTCCTGGTAAACTTGTTGAGTATCACTGAGTAACCATGGCAACCACAGACTAACTAGCTTGTCCGTGGAGTATGTCTGTGTTCTCTCCCAGTTTCCCAGCAGTGATCCCGGGTTGGGGGAAGAGATAAAAAAGGTTTAATTTAAGACAAGCCTCAAGTGATGTTCTTTGCTCCTCTTTAAAAGAATAAATTGAGTCCATTTCTGACAAAAAAAAAAATGTAGATATTGAGACCACCTCGGAAGTCTCCATTGTTTTGAAACATGCAGTCACTTCCTGTTGTCGTCACATCCGCAGCTTCCACCTCTCTTCCCTGATTGGACCATTAAGCATTCAGCCAAGTGAAGTTGTTGGACAATGGAGGTTGGTAAGCCAGACATGAATGTGGCAGGTCTGTTTGCCTTGCATGGCTCAGGGTGTATAGTAGTATAGTAGATGAATAAATTAATTAACTCAAGAAAGAAGCAAACAAAAAACAAAGACGTCTTTACTTTGAAAAGCACAACAAGTTTTATCAGACCATGGGATGCACTGACTGGCTGGCTGGTAGCAGCTACAGTAAATCTTTCATGGCACAAACAGGTTTTCAGCTCTCAGAACCCTCCAGAGGGTCAATGGTTGTATTCTGTCTCCAAGGTAAACTGTGCTCATGCTTTCCTCTATGTACAAAAAAACATTAGTGTCCCGGCACACTTTGATCATGCTTACATTATAACTTAACATCTTTTGTTAATATTTTTGTTGGGAGCCCCTTTGGAGACCGAATTTACATACTGAGCACTTAAGTTATCACCTCAGTTGAAAAGCGCTTTGTGCAGTTTATCAAACCTTAGTTTGGAAATGTTTGTCTGAAAGTTATCTATATTCCCTAGATTAAATAAAAAATATCCTCTGTAGTTTCTCAAATTCCGTCAAGGTATTGTATGAGCTGATAGAAGAAATATTCCCTTAAAATGTTACAAAACCCAAAACTGAAGGATGTCCACAATGTGAATTCCAAATTATTGTCTTTTTCCCAAAAAAAAGTGTTGGAAAAAAAAGGGTATATTCCACTTTATAATCTATAATTCCAATAAAGGAAAAAAGAAAGAATCCAAATCATGATCTGTATCCCCAAAGTAAGGAAAAAAAATTATATTCTAATTAGGGATGGGTGATATTACCTCATTTCAATATCACGATTAATTGAAGGTCTTACCTCGATTATGATTAATGATCGATTATTTTATGTTATGCTGGAACAAATTAGTGGTGATACTGATGGTCGTCGACATGGTCTTCCTTTAGTATTTACACTTAACTTTTTTCTGCTTGATGTTCTCTGCACAGAATCCAAAATGTGCCCTGACAACAGAGATGGTATTTTTCTTGGCTACAAGGTCCTCTGATAGAATGGCTCTTGTCTTCTGAATGTCAGCAGTGCGTCCTTCGCTCTTGGCGATAATGAACGTAGACTGTGTGGAAGAAGTGCGGTCATGTGACTTACACAGGGAAAATAATCAAAATAGTCACGATGAGTAAAATTACTTAGACTATAGGGTTTAAATATTGATGACGATTATTTTTCGATTAATTGCCCAGCCCTAATTCTAATAAGTTCCAGGTCCCCAAAGAATCACAAAGTGCAGAAGAAGTCCAAGTATCACCAGTTTATTAAAGCTCAAAATAATCTTTAACAAACTTGTGAGTGTAGTTGAAGCCTGGTACCAAACATCAGAAGAACAAACCACGGAGCTGTGATACATCACTTTTTATCTCTGGGTGGAGCTCCTCCTCTTGTAATAAATGTACCATCCCTTCTTACTGTTATCCCAAGCCCACTTATTAATATTTACTTTATGTGACTTGGACATAATTATGTGAATTTACCTCCCCTAAGGCGTCATACGCATCCAATGATGACCAGAGTCCTTTCCTTTTATGGCTACAGTTTGGCATTCTTTCCCTTCCCTATCTCAAAATTGCGTCTGCTGGTTCTGTCCGTCTCTTCAAAAATCGCTTCTCTTTGAGCTTTCCAAATATGGGCTTTCCTCCTAAAGTCCTCTTTCTCAGACGTGGTAGATTCACCTAATCTTTGAATAGACATCATTAGATCTGTTTTTTGGCCTCATGAGAGGGAGAAACTATTTTTTAAGAGCCTTTATGCACTCAAACCAGGTATCTTCAATAACTCGGAAACCATCGCATGACAAAAAATTATGTGAAAAGTCTAACTTCTACTTTGTGAGATTATAAGATCATGACACTCTTGTGAATTTATGGTGTGATACTTCTAACTTGACAAGTATATATTATGACAATTATAACTGGATAAGGCATATATTGTGACAGCTGAACAAATACAGTCTGTAAGTAAAGATTGTAGGAGGCACACGTAATGGAATTTAAGGTGCCAAATAGGTAACCCTGAAACCCTTTATATCAGCTAAATTGAACCTCTCAATCCAGCTTGCATCTGTAAAATTACAAGTAAGAATAACTAAACTGTAATCTTGAATATAACAATAAGCAAATGACAGTATATATAAAGTGACTCATATAAAGTGAATCATCACAACATTCGTCATGAAGTCAAAAATATAAGTAATTATGGGATATAACATTGCTTATAACAAGAAAAGCACTGGCCAAACCGACTAAATAACCAAATCACTTGTTTAAGACCATCAACCATCATTATTATGATACCACACCACCTTTTTAACTAAGGGATCTTATATTCAAGAAAGTTTGTTTGCATTCTTGGCTGCACTTCTCTTTTTCTCTGGTTCCTGTATTTGACGTCAATAGCCCAATGTGTTTCAGTCAAATATTTGTGAATGAGTCCAGGCAGGAACAATCCAAAGTGAACTCTTGACCTACTATCTCGTTTAGACTGATAAGGATGTTTAGCTTGGGTCATTATTTGTAGCGCTTCAAAATGAGTGTTAGGAAAAGGAACAAGCTGCCCCTCAATGTCTCCTGCTATGGGGAGAGATTTGTCTCAAAATGATGCACACAAATCTCTCCATGATTTTCACATGTGTTTTTCAGATCCACAAATATATCCATAATTTTCACATGTGTTTTTCAGATCCACAAATATATATATGATTTTCACATTTGATTTTGATTTTGTGAGTGCATTTATCATGACTCATCATTTGTAAATCTTCAATTCTGCTTGTGAACTGTTGGAAGTGCGTTTGTGGATCAACTGACACCTGCATTCATTTTTGAGACAAACGTAACGCAGTTTCCTAGAAATGCACACACATATTAGGAGGGATTTATCTCATTAATATGCAGACAAATATCCATGAATTTCACATGTGTTTTCCAGATCCACAAATATAAACATAATTTTCTCATGTGTTTTTAGGATTCAGAAATATTTTTACAATTTTCACATGTGTTTCTCCGATCGGCAAACATATGCGTGATTTTCACATGTGTTTTTAAGGTTCACAAATATATCCACGTTTTTCACATGTATTTTTAAAGTTTGTGAGAGCATTTGTCGTGACTTATCATTTGTAAATATTCAGTTGTGCTTGTGAATCATTTAAAGTACCTTCGTTGATCAACGGGCACGTGCATCTATTTTTGAGAAAAACGTACCGCAGTTTCACAAAGATTCACACACACAGGTTGAGAATATTCACGTGTCTAGAGCCCCGCCCCCTCCATCCACTAGGCGGCAGTGTTGCTGCCTTTGTTTAACAGGGGCGTCAAACGGCCTGCCCCGGCCATACATCCATGGCCTCGGCTTGGTGCTGTTGAAGAAGAAGGAAGCCCCTTCAGGAGCAGAAAGGCGCCTCAACTTAGAAGCAAAAGCAGCCTAACCCAGTCCGCCAGTATTCATTTCTGGCCCTCGCCATGCTCTGGAGTGTATAATATTTATTAATTTTTCTGAACAGAACTTTGACGATCATTAACAGATGAACGTAAACGCACCAGGCGCAGCATCGCTGCAGACCGCTGACACCTCCTCCTGCTGACTGGGCAAAGTCAGAAAGATATTCACTGATCTGACCCTCTTTCAGTCACCGTCATGAAGACTGCGAGCTAATACATCCATGGCTACAACCCGCTTTTTCCTCAAAACGAGCCAACCTCCGAGCCAGACATGCTGTCGGTGATGCTCGACGGCTTAGGGAGCGTCGGCAATTCACCATAGCAAAGGAAAGCAGTGAATGAAAACTCAGTACTGTCACCATGAAAAACTGTAATGTCGTCAGAAACACACTACACAAGACCTTATGTTATTCATTAAAAAATGTCACAGTTTGTTAAAAAATATGCTGGTGTTTTTGACCTCAAAACAGGCTTTTACAGAACTGTTTATACCACAATGGTACACACTGATTCTGAGGCCTTATGGGCCAAGTTTTCAAAAGGTAACTCTTTAATACTAATTTTAAAGGATGTGGTCGTGTTTGGCAGGTTGCTGAATTTGTTTTTTGGTCCATTTATGACATGCTTTACTTGTTTGTTTCTGTACAAAAAAATACTTTCTCTGGACACATACCATGACTAAAGTTACTTTTTATCAATGTATTTCTTTGATTTTTTTCAGTTCAGGTTTAAGGAAGCAAAACAAGAGTTTTTGTAATCACTTAAGCTGCTTGACTGTTAGGATACACATGCTCCGCCAGAACCTTTGGAGATGTTTTTGTCCTGGCTTCAGACAGTTTTAAAACCAAGTGTTGTTGTTATTAAATCCGTCTTCGACTTAGTGAACTGGATCATCACTCGGTTCTTATTTGTTCCATTTAAGAAAAGGCTTTTTATGCCTCTGCTTCCTTTAGGCTGGAAATCTGCATGGATGTGTTCCTCTCTCAGTCAAAGCAGCAACAAAACTGAGATTTACAGGAGAGAGCAAATTTGTTCTGACTCCAAATCAATTACAACAGTTATCAACATAAATTGCTGCTTCTGTAAGGGCTCTTTGACTTCAGAACATCCCGTCTAAACCTCAAGGCCAGACATAAAACTTTTTGTACTTTATCTACTTTTTATGTAAAGAGATGATTACAACAAAAACCTAGACTGCTACTTCCTTTAAAAAAAGCAATCTAATGCTATATGTTCTGTCTTTTCGGCACTTTCTCATGCCTTTTGAATGCTTTAATTTATTTTTTTTTAATAAATCATAGTCCATATCAGGAAAATATTCCTTTCACCATTATCACCACGACCACCGGCCTGAATCATGGATGTCTGACAGAGTGTAGCCAAACTTTTATAGTGCTGATTGAAAAATCTGACCCCAACTATCTGAATGTCACAGAAAATATTGTGACTCATTAAATGTCCAGTTCTGAAGAGCCTGTGTGAACCACAGCCTCATTTTCCAGGGGGATGGCACCAGTATGATCTTCTGCTATACCTTGTCTGCTTCAAAATTTGATACGTTGTGTTTTCAGAAATGGCCTTCTGCACACTGTGGTTGTGATGAGTGTTAAAACAAATGAATATTGTCTTTGTATCATCTCAAAACCATTTTGGCATTCCTCTCTGACCTCATGCATCAACAAGGCATTTTTACCCAGAGGACTGCTGCGCATTTCAGATACAGCAGATCAGAAGCACTGAAACAAGTAGACTAGCCCAGGTAGCACCAATGACCATGACATGTTCAAGGTCACTTCATCATTTTTCTTTCTTCATTCTGATGCTTATTTTGGATTTAAGCAGCTTGACCATGTGTACATTCAGAAATGCATGGAGTAGCCGTCATGTGATTGGCAGATTAACTATTTGTGGTAGCTAGCAATTTTTAGGTTGTGCCTTAAAAAGTGACCAAAGAATATCAGTAAGGCTCACAACGCCAAATGTCGGTGGTTCATATATATTTGCTGTATGTTTGAAAATAGATCCGGTCATTACTGTCCACATGCTAAAACTTGTCTATTATGTAGGGGCACAGTTGATGTTAAAAATATAATCCACGAGATTGTGTTTTCTTACAAACACCAGCACTGCTCTTTCACAGTATTATGCTGTATTTGTAACCTTTCAGAACAAACAAAAATATGAATGAAATGGATTCCTGTCACTAGGGATGGGCATTGATGAGGCTTTATTAATAACAATGCCATTAAAGAAAACTGGCCCTCTCTAATTTTCATTGGCAATAATGTCAGACATATAGCGCTGCTGTTGTCCAGTGCTGTGCTGCATGCATCAATGGGTCTCGTGTTGCAGCTTACAGAAAGTTTTGCAGTAGACATCTTTTTCTCAAAGGCCAGGCCACAATTTTGACCACGTCTGCCTCCTGTCTGCCATGGCTTTTAACTTCTTCGCTATCATTTCTGCTGACTGCCTTCGATGACAGTGTGACATCCCGACTTGCAAAGCATGCAGAACAAAGATGGAGATGATAAGCAAAAAGACGAATGATACTGAAACCTTGAGGGACGTCTTGTTGATTCTCAACATGAATTGGCATTTGATCTTTCAGTAACCAGGTCTGTAACTCTTGGTAACTGGCCTGCCTTTCGTTCCATACTGCTTATTTAAACTAGCAAAGTGGACAGTTGACACCTAGTAGGAGCAGCCTGTGTTACTCTACCAAAAATACATGTGACATGAAAAGCATGACCATGTTAAGCCTAAGTATGTGGACAGTGATCAGCAAACATGATCAGCACATTAGATAAAGTGTTTTTTTGTACTTTTTTTGTTGAATATGGTGATATAGACTATGTTGTATTGATTGTCTCTGCTTCTTCTTTGTGTGTATTGACACATAGTTAGAGGTCTGTGGTTACAAAAAGCAGTTTTTTTAGAGCAGGGAGACAATGCACTGATAACGTTGTTGTGGTGTTTGGTGGTGGACTGGTACTGTTTGTTTAATTGATCACAAGTTGGCCATGGGTGATTGTGTTTGAATAGAGTTCATCCCATCAGAGGCACTGCCTGCTTACTTTGATTGGCTATCATGACGTCTGTCTGTGAGTTTCCTGCTCACAAAGTCTGCCTCTTGATTGATGCTTGTGTTTGTGTTTGTGTGTAGCTGATCATTAAGCCATCACTACCCTCAGCCTTACCCTCTCCTTGCAGCCCTTTGACCTCCCTCTTACTTGTAGGCATTGACTGCGTGGGGACAGCGATACCCTGAATGGCACAAGATGGACCTCACCCTCCAACATGGGCACAACCCGGGCCAACAGTGTCTTTATCTGCTATAGCAACTTTGAAATGAGGACAAAGTGACAACAAACAACCTCTCGGCCTCTTCACAACTCCAGCATCAATATTCATGTACTGACAGTTGGTGCCTTCCTCTTTAGCACTAGCAACAGCAGCTAAGGTAACAGCTTTGGCAGCTTGGACACCAGCATAGCCATGTGTATTTGACTGTGCATGTGTGTGTGTAACTTGGCCTGTCTGTCCCTGGGGAGGACCAGCAAAGGAGTTGTGTTACACTCCCTGACAGGCCTTATACATGTTTCATCTGCTGCTCTCAGAACAGAAGCCCCCTTTGTTATCTAATCCAGCCCTCTCCTGCCCAGCCTAAGAGACAGAGTTTACTGCCACAAGACTGCTCCTCACAGTCTGTCAGCCAGCCACTGAACTGATACTTATCAGCCAAACAGCTGAGGAGCAGAAGAGGAGCGAGGTACAGCCCAAAATATCTGCTATCAGGAATCATCCGCCAGACTTTGAATTTACTGGCTTGCAAATGGAGAGGACTTAAAGTTAAAAAGGAGAGACTTAGGGGCTAGCTGAGGTCCACCAAAGATAGTCAGGATCTAAATTGTGCCTCATCTTTTAAGCTCCAGACCTCAACTTTTCTTTAGCCCTTCAAGCTGCAGATCAACAGCAGCTGCAGGTCCTCTGACCTCAGCATTTAAAAATATATTTATATCCTTGGAAGCTAGCCAGGACCATGAATGACACCCTAAGACCACCTTCGCTACAGGTGAGCGTCCCAAGTGATGCTCCCGTATACTCAGATGGAGGAAGCAATGCTGTTTCAGACTGCTCCATACCTTCAAGTTCCTCAACCCCAACCCTACGAAGGAAGAGATTCAAGATGAAACGCATGAGGAATGTGCCCAGTGAGAAGGAGACTGAGAGGGGGCGCCTGAATGCTGGTCAGCACCCTGCAAGATCCCGATCTGGTTCCAAGGAGTACCTCCAGCTGCCTTCCATTGAGATAACCCCATCAAGCGATGAAGACGGCCCTGCCTCCTGGTCACGCTGCTCAACACCCAGTGCCTCGCCAAGACGTAAACGTTTCCTGTTGAGGAAGTGGCTAAAGGTCCGAGAGAAGAAGGAGCAGGGCAGTGAGAGCAGGTTTGTATGGACACTCCTCACATAACCCTATTTTTTTTTTCCATTTTTCCTCCATCTTTCCTAATAACCTCCATTCTGCCTCAGTTCCATCCACCTTCAGTGATGACTCGCGTTACTGAAAGATTAAGAGCTGTTGCAATGCCATTGAATGTACAAAGAAGTTTGCTTTCTTAAAAAAATACCATAATTGTCAGAACACACAGCTCAGCAGGAGAGGCACGTTAATGCTTTTAAGGTGCTTTTTCTCCTTTTTGTCATAGTAAATACATCAGGTACAATACTCAGAGAAACAAAGCCCACTGCGTACTCAGTGGAATGGACTGACAAGAATCTTTCTTAAATCTTACCAACTTCCTAACAATGCTTTCTCAGGTTCACAATTCCAATGTGTGCCATTAAATGTCAGAGATATGAATCTACATGAAACACATCCTTGGGCTGGGAGATGTGGCCGGAAACAAAACTAAAAAGATTTTCCCTCTTGGTGAATTTGTAATCCTACCTACACTTTGTAGTCTGGACAATGAGAGACTTGTCGGTAGGGCTGGGACGATATGTTTTTCTCCTGATTTGATTTTTTTTTTTTTTTTTTACAATTTTTTAGATGCTGATTTGATTTAAATAAATTCTGTGATATTGCCTATTTTTGCAATCTTTAGTTGGATTTTTATCACCCGCAAAAAAGATGAACAATAATGATGCAAACAGATTATAACAGGAAAAATACACATCACATGTGAGTCAATTTTTAGGATTTATTCAGCAATATATTTCAGCCAGCTGTTTATACTCTCTCTTCAAAAGCCTGGATTGCATTTAAAAGTGGCTTATTAACACAGACTAAAATGAAGCATTTACATATGGAAAAAATAGTTTTTGAACAAAAAATCACTTTAAAAATAGTCAAAGAACCCCCGATACTTATGTGAATCCATTTCTTCCCCCACCACTACTTGTCAGCATTAAGCTGTACTATTTCAAACATTGTCATGAAGGTCTCTAATAATTATTTTATCTCATAAGTCCAATTTGTGTCTAGAAATGTGCCTCTATACAAAATGGTAGGCCCAGCATTGTAAACATTGTAAAGTGGAAATTGTTTTAGTATTTTCATCTTCAAAAAAGTCCAGAACTGGGGTGCTGGTTTGGCAGAGTGGTTAGCAACCAGACACCCCATGTACATGCTTCTGCCGGTCCAGGTTCGAATCCAACCTGCGACCAGTTTGAAGAGCGTCTTCTCCTACTCTCTCACCCCCTTTCACAAGCCTATCCACTGTCTCTCTCCTATCAATAAAGGCACAAAATGTCCAAAAAATATATTAAAAAAAAAAAAAAAAAAAGTCCAGAACTTACAAATTGTAGTTGTTTTGTCTGTGTCATTTGGAAAATTTAGGGGAGGTTGTTAAGTTTGCAGGCCCTTCCCATTTTCCATCTTAGGAAAGTCACCTTTGTCTGTGACAAACTTTATATATATATATTTTTTTATTAGAAATGGTAGAGAACCCAGATTAAGTTCAGAGTTTTAAGAAAGAAGACCACAGCACATGTGAAGAGATTCAAGGGCCTACTAAAGCTGTCCTGTATTTTCTTTCAGTGGCAAGATGGACTTGATTTTAAATGTTCATAAATCGTACATATTTAGGAAGAGCAACATCATTAGGTAACATTATGATGGTTCACAAACAGCATGAACATAAAGCTGAGAATGTTCATTTTGGTAAATAGGAAAGCTTTTAGTCGAGTTGAAAAATAGGCAGAACATTTTAATATCCTACTGGCTAAATTCTACTTCTGAATATCCAACAATATTTTAGAGGGTATTTGATTTTAGTTTCCTCCTTTTTTCTTTTTCACATTGGCTCACATTGCCCTCAGTCATGTCCTAAGCACCAGCAGGAAGATTCATGTTGTCTTTGTAGGTCAAATTAGAAAGAAATTCTTTTGAAGGTACATCTATCTACAAAGTATCTCTGTCTGCGGACCCATCCATCCATCCATGAATGATACTTTAAGACAGCGTATCACTATTTAGATAACACGTTAATAGGAAGTTTCAGTGTTGTAATAGTTCACCTTACTCACAATAGTTATTCTTCCAAAGAAGAATGGTTAAATGTGCGAATAATTTATGTTCTGGCTTTATAGCAAGTGATAATCCTTAAAACTTCATGTGTACACATTTTAGTGTGTATTTAAAACAGTCTGATATAAAATACCTCAGGCTACATGAGAAGGTGGTCGAGGATGCTTGCATGTGGATTTATTTGATTTGGCTGTGTAGCCCACTGCCACTTTTTTTTCAGAGTTTTTAAGCAGTTAAAGTGATCAGGAGCTTGATGAGCAATACTGCCACAGACATGGTAAATCTAAACGATGCATGGGCTGTTGGTTACATATGAGGCATGTTTGGGAGATCTGATCGCAGGTCGTAGTGTGACATGTACAAACAGACAACCATGACATGGACTCTTCCTCCTAATGGAAACCAAGAGTTGCCAATCAACTTATGAAGAATGTTTTAGCATGTCAGAGGAAACTGTTGTACACAAAGAAAAAAAAGCACACATGCACAGGGAGAACATACAGCAACAACATAGGCCACACTCTACAGGGGAGCTGATCCAGTAACTGTGAGGCAACAGCACTTCCTGACAGAGATGTGGACTTGAGTCTCATGGTTTTGACTGAAATCACAGTTTTGAGGACTTCTGACTCTGCACCACAATGATGTATTTTGTGCACAGTCATCTCAGAACCTGAAAACTCATGTTTTTGAGTCTTTATAAACCGTACAGGTTCTCAGTTACTGGGTTTGGTCCAGGGCCTCAGGACCCTATAACCCAGTTTTAGATGTACATTTCTAAAAGGTTGGCCTGACAGGAGGTCTAGAAGAAACGCTGAGCTTTTTTACAACATTAATCACATTGATGGTACAATACAGAGTGATGTGTTAAATAAATCAGCACTATCAGTACTGTTCACCTAACTAAACGATATTCACTGAGTCTTAATTTAGTTATTTTGGTGGCATGTTGCACTTAAAAGATTAACAGCATTGTATTGTGTTTGTCTCTCTTTACTCCATTTTGAAGTGTCCCTACAGATACTTTGCTGAACTTAAAGGCATCTCAGAGTCCCAGTTATGCTCAAACAAGAAGGAAAACTAATTTAATTACATTTTTTAAGTCCATACACCAATTAATGTGATGCTTTCCTGCTGGGAATTAAAAGGGAACATGACCTGCTTTTACATTTTTTTAAGATCCATCATCTTACAATCTAACTGGGGTACAGCTGTCTGAGGCTAAAAACAGCATGTCTGACAGTTATTTCATCTCTGAATGTGCTGGTTACAAAAATAATAACACTCGTTACAGTTAGACAGGGACAGGTTCATTACCTACTCCATCAATGCATTGTCTGTCTGTGAATGGAAGACACCATTCCCCAGAGGGGAAGTGCATAACCCTGACAGCTCCCTCAGTGTGAAATACTGCCATTACACCGCACATCATGAGAGCAGTGCAGCTTCCCCCTCAGGGTGTACTTTGGACTGTTCTAACAAGCTTAATGCCACACTGTGGCGTTAAGATGACAAGGCTCCTCCTCACTCTGCAGCTTTTTAACAGCAGCACGTAATGTACAAGGAGCTTCTAAAGGATTAAAGCAGCATGAAAATGACATTGATAATCCAGAACTGAATGTTTATATTTGCTTAATTATTGAAAAAACAGAACAAGCACGTTTCCTTTTATGAAGTTGTAATGGCATATTGTACTGCTCACCGTTGCGTGTGAAGTCTCCTCTCAGACACACATCCATTAAGTTTTGCTGCCTTGAGACACTTAACTCTTTTACGTAAATAGAAACATAAATAAATGTCTTGCTTATAAAGACAGCTTATTAAGCTGATTCACTTTTGTTGAAGCAATGCAGATCTTGCAGCTTGGCTAGCTGCAATCTAAACACAGATGTTTCACTGAGGAAATTTTATCTGTTTGCTGCTTTTGTTTGAACATGATCTGCACCTGCAATAATGCATGACAGGGCAAGATAATAAACAGAACACATCTGACCAGCAGAATAAATTGCATACCAGAAAAAGAAATGCTTACAGTATGAATAAATGGAGATATCATAAATATCCTCTTTTACAGCTCAAGTTTACACACAGGACGACTACAGTATAAACTCTAGAAGTGCTCTACAAAGCAGAATGTTAGATTAAAATAAGTTTTGTACACAAAGGGGGATATTTCAGATATTTAGATAATAGTATCCATCCATTAATTAACAAGCTTTATCTCATTTGGGTTGTTAGTGGCTGAGGACTAACACAGCTGACTTTAGGCTAGAGACAGAGAACACTGTGGACCAGTCATCAGCCAGGTACTTCCTCCTGAGGGAAACCAGGAGCTACTAATCAATGTAACAAGCATGTTTTTATTTTTAAGCATGATTTTGGAGTACACCAAGAAAAAAAGCACACATGCACAGGGAGAACATGCAACCACAGCATAGGCCACACCCTACAGGGGAGTTGATCCAGTGACTGTGAGGCAACAGCACTTCCTGACAGAGATGTGGAGCTGAGTCTCGTGACTTTGACTGAAATCACAAGTTTGAGGACTTTGACTCTGCTCGACCACATCTGAAATTTTACTCAATTCGACTCACACTTTTCAACACTGTTTTCAGTTAAGCACATAAAGTTATTAAAAAATTCAATTTTCCAAGTAAAGCTGAACCCAAAGGAGAAAAAGAAAAGAAATCTGGAAGAAAAAGGGAGATTTTCATCCTTGTCATGCCCATTGTGAAGCTGCTGTCTGGTCAATACAGCCACCATCTGTGGACTGATATTTATTTAAACTGTGGCTGTTACTGTTGTCAGTCAGTTATGCCATTTTGCAAGTAAGCCAATGTACATGAGATACTTTTTCTTAATAACTCCTTTATTAGTAAGGAAGAAAATGTAGTGCTTTGAACGTGCTCCCAGTTCCTACAGTAAGCTGCTACACAGACACTCTGCTCAGTCAGACTGTGGAATTGTAAGAAAAACTTCAAATTTCAAAGAAATAAGAAAATATTTGAGGACATATATGAATATAAGTTGGATTAATATATATGTTCTGTTTTAGAGCAAGCTGTAAAATGACAGAAAATGTTTTTAGTGTAAGACAGCACTCATATTGCGGGATTTAGTTCTATCAAACTGCTTTTTATTCCATTTTATTAAAGAAAATATAGAAAATATGAACAAGAATTCTATCCGTCCATTATCTATTTCGGCATATCCCCTTCAGAGTTCACAGTTCAGATTAGGTCAGCCATTGGAATAAACAGTGGTGGTTTGACAGTCCATGTTTTGTATGAGAGCTGTGTTTTATGTTTTTGCTAATGTATTATGACGCATGGTGTAACATTCAGTGACCTAGACATGACCACAAAGTGAAAAATTATGTTAGAGATTAAAATGGAGTGAGCTTTCCTTGTTCATAGAGGCTTGGTTTCTTCACATGTAAAGGTGTCCAGTCAAAAGAAAAGAAAGAAGCTTTTATTTTTTACTGCGTGGGAGCAATAGATCTACTCAATGTAATGATTACCAGAATATGGGGAGATTACCAGCTGTTTTATAACTGACAGAAACCAGACATCTGTGTGCTTAAATAAAATAAAGTCTTTGATCATGAAAACGCCAACGAACCAAAGATTTGTTTTCTTGTCTGGGACACAGCAGGTGATTAAAGTCTTCTATGACACCCCGCCATGAGTCTGGAATGTCATCTTGAGCTTAGACAGAATCAAGTGGCAAATGTGAAGCTCTGGTGAACTCCATGCCCAAGAGGGTTAAGGCTGTGCTAAAAATTAATGATGACCACACAAAATATTGAGACTTTGGACCCAAATGGGACACTTTCACTAAGGGGTGTACTCACGTTAGTTGGGTTAGGGTTAGACATTAATGGCTATGCGTTGATTTATTTTAAGGGGAAATGCACTCTGTTATACAAGCTGTGCTATCACTCCTGTACGTTGTATCAAAAGTGTCATTTCCTCACTGGTGTCCCGTGAAAAGATATAAAATATTTGCAGGTATGTGAGGGGTGTACTCACTTTTGTAAGATACTGTAAATAAAGCTAGAACAAACAAACCCATATAAACAAAAATAAATGAAAAAGAACCAGATGAAAGACCACGTTTAGCAGGGCTGTAGAAGTCAGCATCTATGGGTGTGAGGAGTTGAGGAAAGGTGCAGGATAAGGGCTACAAACTATATTTTAACAATAAAACAAAGAAAAAGTGGGATATAACTAAAAAAATCCTCCATTAAAATATTTAATTTCATAAATACAGGCATTATAATACATATTAAAAGTCTCTGAAGGCAAATTAAACACAGCTAAAATATATCTGAATAAACATTAAAAATTAAAATGGGTAATAGACTAAAATTGCCTAATTCTACCCTGTCACTTCAAACTCTACTTCTGTTGAACCTGCTAAAACTTGTTTTTTTTTTGACTTTTTTAAAAATTTTGCTTTAAAGGAGACATATCATGCTGATGCACGATTTAATACTTACATATAATATAATAAATTTGAAAACAAGACCTTACACCCCCTTAATTTTCAAAAAATGAGATATTGTATTTTTTCTGATATCCTAGAACGAGATTTGATGCCTCTGAAAATAGGTCATTGCGAGATGTCCACGAGATTTATATCGTCGTGACGACACGAGGTACATTTCTTTTATTGGAGTAATCTGATAAAACACTTCCTCCTCTGTGATGTCCGTTAGCCACAAAACCGTCACCGAGGAACACATCCACCAGCAGGGGTATATAGCTCCCTAGCTCACATTCAGTCATTACCAGCTCTGGCCTGTAGGGGGACTCAATACGCGGTCGCTGCTTTGAGCCTGCCAGTAAATACAGTAGAAGAAGAAGGACAGGCTGGCTCAACCCTCTCGGCAGCTCTGACAGAACTGACCAATCAGAGCACAAAGGGCTGTGACGTTGCGAGGTAACTGTAGGTCATCCTGAGATCTGTGTGTTTCAACGAGAGCTTGATAATGGCCTAAAATGAGGATTTTGAGAACACAATTGTGGGACAATGAAGAAAATGACTTGTACTGAGGGCAGAAATGCTTTATAGGCATCCTAGTCTGGCATAGTGAAAAGGAGAAACAAGCATGATATGTCTCCTTTAACTTCTTATTGTTTTTAGATTTTGCTTGGGTATTTCTAAGAAATGCTGCATTTTCTGTTTTTCCTTGTGTGACTGCCAAGGAATTGTTTTGTGCAGTAAGAAAAAATGACAATCAGCAGTAGTATCATTTTTTTCTGACTAATTTTTAAAATCGTGAATCTATGGAGCATGTCTTTTAAACAATAAATGACTATTTATATTCTTTTCTTACATTTGTTACATCATTGTTTTGAGACTGTTTTAGAGCAGTCGTGTGCAACACTAAGTTGTTACACATCATTACATTTTAGGTTTTTACCTCTACCTTTTTTTTTGCCATATTTTAAACATTAACTCTGAGCATGGCACAAAGTTCATGCTGTACAAGGAGTTTAACTGTAGAATTTTTCAGCCCACTTCTTTAGCAAGATACTGGACATTTATCTCATGCATGGTTGACACTCATGGCTGACCAGCACTTTGTCCCCCACCCGCACACACACACACATACACACACACACACACACATATTGTCACTTTGTGTGAACCGTGGACTTCCTTCAGTGCATTATGGGAGTGAATTACTGATACTTTGTGGTAGACTAAGTGACAGAAACATGGTCTCCCTCTTTATAAAGACTTTGGATATCCTGTAAGTATTCCATCATTACCTTTAGTATGAAATTATTAGATGTGATATTAAATCAATGCCTTTTTTACTTTTATAACATACAGCTCTAGTTGTCAAGAGTACTAACAACAACTGCATATCTAGAAGATTTACTGACATTTTCTGTTTGTTTGCGTTTGTTTAACTGTTCATTTGTCAAGTCTCTGCTTGGCTTCATTTGGTTGACATGATTTTATTTTACACTCAGATTGGTTCTGATCCACAAAGTTTCAGGCATATTGAATCATAGTGTTTTGCTTGCTTTTTTAAAAATCTGGACTGATGTCAAAGTGAATCCTGTTCCCTCGGCTGGGAATCTGTCATTGTCGACCGTTTCTCCTTGTGATGAGTTTTTGTTTATATGACAATGCCAGTCCTGTCCTGATGTTAGAATCAGCTGTTTCTGTCTTTCCTTTTCTTTGCATGTCATGTAGGATGTTCAGACTGTGCGTGTTGTGTCTATGTTTACATGTGTGTTTATCTGGGAGCAGTAGAAGCTTGCAGACACAGTGGGATACACTGTTCTGCTGCTTGATAAGAGCAGGGCTATTTTGAGGAGGTGGTGCAGTATCTTTCAGACACGCTTCACTTGCTTCTGCCTCATCTGGGCATTTATATACAATACCATTGTCTCACAATGTTACAGTCAAATGTTGAGAGAAATTATTATGCATGAGCTGATTAATTGTTTCTTTATATCAACAGAAGGACTAGACTATTTACTGAATAAGAATTTGATTTAACAATTTATTTCCCCTTTTACCATGAGACTATGCAAAGTGTAACAATGTTACATTTTCTCAATGTTGGAGGTCATCTTGGTACAAATCGTACACTGCATATCACACTACAGTATTTGTAAAGAGGCTTCACATAATAATCCCGAAGAGTTTGATTTCAAACAAGAGGGATAGATGACAGTAGTTGAACACCAGTATCTATCTGTCTTTTTATCTATCTATCCATAAAGAGATTTGTGCATCCAGACGGAGACAAAGCACCAAAAAAATCTATACAGTATATATGATTGCAACAAACCTGTGTATGTCTGGTATTCTGTCCTCATATTTGTCTCAGCTGAGTATACATTAATTAGAGGTTAGCGGTTTGAGATGTGGCATCTCATGTTCAAGAGGGGCCTCATGTCTATATGGTTGCAAAGGTATTTATTATGGAGGTATTATAAAAGAACCCCAATAACAATAACAAAGAATGGCAGAGCACAATTAGACTATAGAATTAATGAAACTATAAAAGTATTGAAAACTTACCTAAATACCTCCTGTTATCTACAAACCCCAAATTTAGTGAAGTTGAGACATTATTCATTAATTTATTTTTGATACGGCTTATCCCTTTTGGGGTTGCAGGGGGGCTTGAGCCTATCTCAGCTGTCATTGGGCGAGAGGCGGGGCACACCCTGAACCAGTCGCCAGCCGATCGCAGGGCAACATAGAGAGATGGATGACCATTCACACTCACACTCATACCTAAGGGCATTTTAGAGTGACCAATTAACCTAATGAGCATGTTTATGGTCTGTGGGAGGAAGCCGGAGTGCCTGGAGAGAACCCATGCATGAACGGTAAGAACATGCACACTTCCCACAGAAAGGACCTGCCTGACCCAGGGATTGAACCAGAGGTCTAAGTTAGGACATTATGTAAAACAAATAAAAACAGAACTCAGTGATTTTCAAGTCCTTTTTGACAGACAGTATATCATATTTTTACCATCGACAGTCCATAATGTCATCAAACGATTCAGAGAAATTCTGAGAAAGCTTCTCACAAAAGTGGCAAAGCTGAAAACCTTAATTGAATGCCCATGACCTTCAATCCCTCAGGTGGCACAGCAGAAAAAACAATATTGTTCTGGAGTGGATATTGTCATGCAGACCCATCTTTCATTGAACATGTGTGGCATATTATGAAGCACAAAGTGCAACAACAGAGACCCCAGAGTGTTGAGCAATTGAAATCATACATTTAGAAAGAATGGGACATACACACGTGGACAAAATTATTGGCAACCTTCCATTAAAGAAAGAAAAACCTGCATGGTCGCTGAAATAATTTGAAACTGAGAGAAGTAATAATTAATTAAAAAAAATACTGAAAATTTCTTAATGAAAGTCAGACATTGCTTTTGAGTTGTGGTTCAATAGAGTGATTTTGAAAAACAAGCTAATGAAACTGGCCTCTGCAAAAATGATGGTACCTTTTACTGAATCTGTCGTTGCACAGTCTTTTGAGGCAATCTCTGCAACAAGACAATTTCTCCAAGTCTCAGTGAGACTTCTGCACCTGGTCCCAGGGCTGACTCCTCATTAGCAAACTGCTCCAGCTGTCTCAGGTTTGAAGGATGTCTTCTTCAGAATGCATGTTTCAGCTCCTTCAACAAATGTTTAACAGGATTTCAGTCTATCAGTCATTGAATGTCACTTTGGGATAGTCCAATCCTTTATTCTTAGCCATTCGTTGGTGTTTTAGCAGTGTGTTTTGGGTCATTATCTTGTTGGAGGACCCATGACCTGCGACTGAGACAAAGCTCTCTGAAACTGGGCAGCACATTTCACTCCAGAATTTCTTGATAGTCTTGAGATTTAATTTACCCTGCACAGCTTCAAAACACCCAGTGTCAAATACAGCAAAGCAACCCCAGAATGTAACTTGAGCCTCCTCCATGTTTCACAGTATGAACAGTGTTCTTTTCTTTGTATGCTTCATTTTTGTGTCAGTGAACATGATTGTCTGTAATTTTCTTTCTAATCTCCTCAGACAACTCTCTCCTGAGCTTTCAGTGTGGTACACACCATGATACCAAACAGCACAGTGACTACTTTTCACCCTTAAATAGACAGACTGACTGATTAAAAGCTTGAGGACAGATGTGATACAAATTAAAGGACACACCTTAGTTTCACATGTCCCTATGGTCGAATCATTTTCAATTTTTTCTAGGGGTAGCATCATTTTTTGTCGAGGACAGTTTCCATTTTTTCTTTTTTTAAAATAATTCTGTTGAACCTTAATTCAAAAACAATGTCTGACTTTCGTGAGTTCATTTTCAGTATTTTAATTACTTTTGTCAGTTTCAACTTATTTCCGTTTTGCCTATGTGTGTAATTCCAGCTTCAAAGCTTCAACAACTAGTGTCTCCAGTTCCCAGACAAAGTGTTGTTAGGGGGAAAGGTTCAGTTAAATGTACATTTGTCCGAACCTTTTTTTGAAACATGTTACAGGCATGAAATTCAAAATAAGTGAACATTTGCAGGAGTTTGCAAATAAAGTTAAAAACTTTGAAGATAGAATATAGTTATTTATCTGAATTTAAATTTTGAAAAGATTTTGCAAGTCATTGTTTTCTGTTATTGTTTCCATTTAACACAACATTACAACTTAATTGGAACTGAGATTTGAAGAACTTTAATAAAATGTATACTGTCTAAATAAGAAATAAATATACAGTATATTACATTCAAACCCAACATTAGTGAAGTTGGCACGTTGTGTAAATCGTAAATAAAAACAGAATACAATGATTTGCAAATCCGTTTCAACTTCTATTCAATTGAATACACTCTAAAGACAAGATACTTAATGTTTGAACTGAGAAACTTTATTTTCTTTTGCAAATAATCATCAACTTAGAATTTAATAGCAGCAACACATTGCAAAACATTTGGCAAGGAGCATTTTTACCACTGTGCTACATCACCTTTCCTTTTAACAACACTTAGTAAACGCTGGGAACTGAGGAGACCAATTTTTGAAGCGTTTCAGGTGGAATTCTTTCCCATTCTTGCTTGATGTACAGCTTAAGTTGTTCAACAGTCCGGGATCTCCGTTGTTGTATTTTACGCTTCATAATACGCCACACATTTTCAGTGGGGGACAGGTCTGGACTACAGGCAGGCCAGTCTAGTACCCGCACTCTTTTCACCAGTCTGACTGTTGTAGCTTGTTTGTTTGTAACACGTGCAGAATGTGGCTTGGCATTGTCTTGCTGAAATAAGCAGGGGCGTCCATGAAAAAGACGTTGCTTGAATGGCAACATATTTTGCTCCAAAACCTGTATGTACCTTTCAGCATTAATGGTGTCTTCACAGATGTGTAAGTTACCCATGCCTTGGGCACTAATACACCCCCATACCATCACAGATGCTGGCTTTTGAACTTTGTGCCTATAACAGTCCGGCTGGATCTTTTCCTCTTTGGTCCAGAGGACACGACGACCACAGTTTCCAAAAACAATTTGAAATGTGGACTCGACAGACCACAGAACACTTTTCCACTTTGCATCAGTCCATCTTAGATGAGCTCAGGCCCAGCGAAGCCGGCGGCGTTTCTGGGTGTTGTTGATGAATGGCTTTGGCTTTGCATAGTAGAATTTTAACTTGCACTTACAGATGTAGCGCCGAACTGTAGTTACTGACACTGGTTTTCTGAAGTGTTCCTGAACCCATGTGGTGATATCCTTTACACAGTGATGCCGGTTTTTGATGCAGTACCGCCTGAGGGATCGAAGGTTACGGGCAGTCAATGTTGGTTTTCGGCCTTGCTGCTTACGTGCAGTAATTTCTCCAGATTCTCTGAACCTTTTGATGATATTACGAACCGTAGATGATGAAATCCCCAAATTTCCTTGCAATAGCTCGTTGAGAAATGTTCTTAAACTGTTGGACAATTTGCTCACACATTTGTTCACAAAGTGGTGACCCTTGCCCTATCCTTGTTTGTGAATGACTGAGCATTTCAGGGAAGCTGCTTTTATACCCAATCATGGCACCCACCTGTTCCCAATTAGCCTGTTCACCTGTGGGATGTTCCAAATAAGTGTTTGATGAGCATTCCTCAACTTTCTCAGTCTTCTTTGCCACTTGTGCCAGCTTTTTTGAAACATGTTGCAGGCATCAAATTCCAAATGAGCTAATATTTGCAAAAAATAACAGTTTACCAGTTTGACAACATCAAAAATTAAACTACTGTAAACCTGATCGATTGTCATCATTGCACTTGCATGAGTTTCGTGTATTTTTGTTGTATCTTGTGATGCTGCTATTGCAGTTCTGTCTGAACTTAGACAATGTTGTCTGGCTTTCTTGTTGTCCTGTAAGTGCATATTTCATCAATTGTGTATGTGTTGTGATTTATTCAGCAAGGGGAATGCCATGTCAACTCTTTCCCTCTGTGATCTCAAAGCAGCATGCCCTAAAAACCAGAGATACAAGTAGAAACACTCCAACATCTGGTTCTGCAGTGCACTTCTCCTCCCTCTGAGAAAAGAGCCTGCAGACATGCTGCAGAGGAGACATGAGGACTGTTTTAATGCAAAAAAAAGTGAAGAAATGTTTCCAAATAAGAAAAAGGTTTCATTAAATTACACATAGGTCCATTTGCTGGGATGACAGATTCTTTATGTCACCAGGAGCAATAATGTGAAACTTTGAAGAGGTGAGAGCACGTTTTGATGGGAGGTAATCTGAGCTCTGAGCATGTGAGCATTTCAGACGGTGGTATCAGTTTGCTATGTTTCCATCACAGATGTTCAGGTGAAGATATGTTACTTTAATAACTCTATGCCTTTTTCTTTTTGAAATGAAACCATATCTAACTTTGCCACTCTGCACAAAGCCAGTGATCGGGCTGGGTGATTATTGTTTTAAGTGATTAATTCTTTTTTGTGTGTGTATTACAGAGGATTAGATTTTATTTCTTGACTAAATATGTCACATATTTTAACTTCCATGACTCAGGATTTTTTTTTTCAAAATTTTCTTCCAATAGACAAACAACAACAATATGTAGGAGATGTAGGTGTCAATGTTAAAAGATGGAAGAACTGAAAGTTATCTCTGTATGCACATTGGTAGTCCCTGGCATCATTTTGTTTCATGTTAATATGATGTGAAATAGTGTAGCTTTCAGTGTCAGCATAGCCATCCTACTTCCAAACTAGATTGTCCACTGTATCTTTCAGTTAAAAAAAAAAAAAAACAGAACTAATAATAATACATAACTGAATGAGTCCTTTTACTTCAGCAAAGGAGGTTGTGTTTTCACCAGGGTCTGACTGTTTGCTTGTTTGTTTGTTTGTCTGTTAACAACATAATGCAAAAACTACTGGGTGGATTTCTATCCGTTTTTTATCAGAGGTGTGGTTTGGTCCAAGGAAGTAGATGATACATTTTATGCCTAAGTCACACATTCCCGTTTCTCATAGTGACTGTGCACGACTGTACACGATTGAGGAGGCTGGTGTGATCGCTATGATACGGGATGAAATGACTGTCTCACCCCTGGAGACACTCCGTAAATACACCGTCAGTGGTGCAGCTACAGCGCTTCAGGGGGCGTTCGTCCCGCTCCAGTTAGGTTAATACAGCGATATGACGAGGACTCCATCCCGCTGGCAGGACGTCAGCTCCGCTCGAGCTCAGTGCATGTCACATAAGCCCCGACTGAGCCCCGTCGCTTGCACCGTCTTGAACGGGACACAGTCGGGGCTCAAGCGGATACATCCTTGTCAGTCATCCTCATAAAGCTTGCAGGATTGAGCCACGATTGGGTCACGATCAGCTCGACTGAGCTCCGTACATGCCCCGCTAATACCGCTCGCCTTAGGACTGCATTAGGCTTCCATCCCGCTATACCGAGAGCGGTGATTCTTCACGACAGTTTTGAACAGTTCAAAACTGTCGTGGAGCTTCTACGTTCCCCTCCGTTCATCCACGACTATACAGTGCTGATCCAGACCAAGTAGCGCATGCACCGCGACTAAAGCACGCTTTATCAGGATTATGACAATCGTGTATAATCGCCATGAGAAACGGGAATGTGTGACTGGGGCTTTAGTGCTGATTCAACCGAGATTGACATCACAAAAAACATTAAAGTTTATGATAAAATCCCATAACTGAATACTGAGATGTATTTTGTCTCACCCACAGCACCATCTGCTTGGCGACATGCTCCTGTTACATGCAGAGTCAGGGCACAGCAACCAGCCAATCAGCACTGAGAACTGTGCATGCAGAGTTCTGCTCACAGACACAGCAGAGAGGAGGAAACATTTTGCCAATAAAGAAAGCCTGACGCTGTTTCTGGAGTCATGGTTTCTAAGATAAATTAAGGCAACAGTCTCTCTAAATTGTTATTAACATCCCAGTCCTCTGCAATTCACAACTACTATACTACTACTACACAACATTACTGTTAGCCCATTAATGTTACAGAAACATACGTGGCAGCTCTGCTCACTCCAGACGTGCCTCTCAATCACAGGAAACAAGGTTGCTGATAATGTCGACGGAAATGTCTATCAGTGCAGAAGCCTATGTGTGTGTGAGTATAAAAACCTAACCCCTAAATTCCACATAGAGCAAACCACTGCGCACCGAAGCACTGTGGTTTTGTTCTGACCAACAGGCTAGCATCTGGACAAGGAGCAGTGAGCTGGTTCAGTCAACAAGTTACAGACCCAACTCCTAACTAGGTCACTTTATAGCAGGGGTGGGCAACTGGCAGCCCAGGGGCCATATGTGGTCCTTAACCTCGCTCACCAGTCATTTCCACAAAAAAACTAAACAAACTGGAAAAATGAAAAAACAAAACAACAGATGCTAAATATGATACATCATGAGTAACCAGTACCATATAATGCATAAATCTAGATAGGTGTTGAAATATTTTTAATCACCTTAGATTGTTGATATGTGCTTTATTTTTTTACAAGTCATGTAAGTTCCTACTCAGCTATGATTGTGCCTCTAAAAATATCTTATCATGCATTAAGATATAACTTACAGTATTGGTAAAAAAAAAAACATATTTGGAAACAATGGTAATGGTAATATATTTGAGCTTTAAAAACTAGTAAACTTTCGTTCTTTTATTGCATTATAAGAAGCTTAAATAAGCTTTAAATATGTGTCATGCTCATAGATCATTTTTGATTTTTAATTGTGTTTGAGTTAGAATATTTAAGTGTTGGTATAATCCTTGGTTAAGCTTTATATTTGTAATTTTTTGTTTATTTATATATTTTTCTTTATTGAGAGTGCCAACAATATGTAACAGTGTGGCCCTCAGGCACTTAAAAAAATTAATGTGGCCCTTTTGGTATTGATAGTTGCTCACCCTGCTTTATAGGATGATATTTACATCAACAATAATGCACTTCTTGCAGAGTATGATGTTGGGTGGAAATCACAGTTTATATTTGGATCTGAGCTATTTCTTGGTGGTCTAAGCCCTCTGAGTTTTGAGTTTTAAGAGATAAATCTGTTTAGTTTTGGGACATTTCTGATGAATTTAAGGAAAAGCATGTTGTTTGTATTGTCTGTGTCATATGGATTTTTTTTCTTTTCTTTTAAAAAGATTGAAATTGGAAATTGAGTTTCAGGAGAAAAATATATTTTATATTCAGGCTATATCGCCAAGCTCTAGTCACTGAGGCCTTAATCCTTGTATAATTGTTTATTTATTTCAAGCTGACTTTTTCCATACAGACACAAACACACTCAATGTTTCAAGCCTGGATGTAATATCAAAACTTTAACTTATTAGTTAATTGATTGATTCTTTTATTTAATAAAACTTTATTTCAAGCATTCTTGGTGTTGAAAATAGTTTTTCCACGATTGAATGGAATTAGGTTTGAACAGAACATCCAGAATTGATTTAAAGCATCAGTGATTGTTATTTATTTTTTTCATTGATAGGAGAGAATGACAGTGGCTAGGCTTGTGAAAGGGGTGAGAGAGCAGGGGAGGATGCATCGGTGGTGCAGTTAGATAGTGCACATGGTCAGTGATCGAGAGGTTGCAGGTTCAAGCCCTGCTAGGCGACACAGAGGGATGTGTCCTTGAACAAGACATTTAACCCCAACTTGCTCCCACTGCTGTGTCAGTGGCGTGTCAATGGGCATGAAAGGGGTGAATGTGTTAGAGATACTGATGAATAACTAACATAAACACTCAGAACCATCAGTGAGTGAATGTGAGGGTGAATGGGTGTGAATGGGTAGGTGTGACCTGTTGTGATGCAAAGCAGCTTTGAGTAGTCAAAGACAAGAAAAGTGCTACATAAGCTCAAGTCCATTTACCATTTACAAACTGGCCACAGGCTGTATTGTATATGGGATGTGCCTGGTTGTTAACCAGTCTGCCAAACCAGCACCCCATCAGTGACTGATTTTTGTAAACTTTTTAATGCATCCTTTCAAATACATCACATTTTCACTCTCTCAGCACAGAAAACTCCACTGATTAGTTACATTTCTTTTTTTTTAATTATTCATTCCTCCATTCTCTCCCATCTTTTCTCTACATGCTGGGCAGTGACTATGTTATTCCTGGTGCATTAGGCTCCATGTTGCTGCTTTTACATTGTAGATTTTTACAATCTCTTTTAGATTGTCCATGTCTATCCATACAATCGTAATCAGCTTGGGGAGTAATAACAATACTGTCAGCCATATATCCTAAACCTATCTGTTCTTGAAAAGTCACATTACGCAGCCTCTTAGTGCAAAGCACAAAGAAACAGACTCTTAATTAAGCACCTTTTAAATGAACAAGAAATGCTGTGTGAATGAAGAATCAGTTCACATTGAAAACTTATTTTAACGGGATTTTGACTCCCAGACTTGAAGCCAAGTCAACTTGTAACATGTTTGAAGAGTCCCACCCCTGCAAGCATCCCTGTCAGCCTTTTTTGGGCTGTTGGATTAAATAAGAGCTCTTTGCAGAGTTCCAAATGAGAATTAATAAAGACTGTTTTCAACAAGCAGGCTCTGTTTTTGAATGTCAAAGTGTTGACAGCCAAATCCTAAGATAGAAAGTTAGAGAATAAAATGAACAGACAGGCTGTGATGAAATCAATGGTGAATCCGTTGGCCTCATTTATGTTTCAGTAAATGGTTTGAGTTATGTAACAAATCAGGAAGCGTATCTTTTTTTTTAAATCTTGTATGTCTTCCTTTAGATTTTTATATGTAGTTTATACTGATGTGTTAAAATGAATATTAGCTGACTCTCTTGATATGCTTTAATTTGAAACCTCTTTTCCTTTGATAAGAGCCCATCTTTCACAGAGCTGAACTGTATTGTGTAAATGTAACAGCTCCCTCTAGTGTAAGTCCTTCAAAAGTGCATGAACAGAACTGCTCTTTTATTCCATAAGCTGTCATGCACACGCTGAGCCTCTCACACACTGTATTTTATTTGTCTAAGCCTCATGTGCAGGGGTTTGGAAATTTCCATTTTCACATTATCAGAGGTTTCAGAATGATATTTTCCCCTCATTGTTCATGTTAATTTGTATTAAAGAATGAGAATGCACTGCAAAACAAAGGGAAACATTCATTCAGTTTTCAACACAATCATTTGTTGCTGTAAAAACTGCATTTTCATGGTAAAATCAAAGATCAAAGTAAGTGAATGTTGATAATTTTGTTTTGTAAGGATAATCTGAAAATATTATCACAGAGGATTAAATAGATTATTGCAGCACCACAGTAGAATATAAGTTTATGAAATAAGGTCAGATATGCTTTGAAGAGATACAAAATCTTAAATGATAAAAAGCTTATTGTTATTAGATTTACCCAAGTTAAAATCAACATGTTTCTAGTGTATTATTCCTGTGTTTTATCTTAGCATTTACATTATGACATACAATTAAATGAAATAAAGGGCACTGAAAATCCAGCATTGATTTATTTGTCATATTTTATTCTCATTTGAATTGCATGAGCTTGGCAGATCCCTCTCATAGACTCACCACCCGTGGGAGGGTTCGTAGTGGTCGGGTGCGTTGTGAGCTGGGCGGCGGCCGAAGGCGGGGACCCTGGCGGTCCGATCCGCGGCTGCAGCGGCTGGCTTTAGGGACGTGGAATGTCACCTCTCTATCGGGGAAGGAGCCGGAGCTTGTGCGCGAGGTGGAGCAGTTCCGACTAGATATAGTCGGTCTCACCTCGACACATAGCTTGGGCTCTGGAACCAGTTCTCTTGAGAGGGGTTGGACTCTCTTCCACTCTGGAGTGGCGGATGGCGAGAGGCGTCGGGCGGGGGTGGCAGTGCTCGTCTCCCCTAGGCTTGAAGCCTGTACGTTGGGGTTCACCCCGGTGGCAGAGGTAGCCTCCCTCCGCCTACGGGTGGGGGGACGGAACCTGACTGTTGTTTGTGCTTATGCACCAAACAGCAGTTCAGAGTATCCACCCTTTTTGGATGTCCTGGAGGGGGTGCTGGAGAGTGCTCCTTCTGGGGACTCCTTCGTTCTACTGGGGGACTTCAACGCTCACATCGGCAACGACAGTGAGACTTGGAGGGGCGTGATCGGGAGGAACGGCCCCCCCGATCTGAACGGGAGCGGTGTGCTGTTACTGGACTTCTGTGCTCGTCACAGACTGTCCTAACAAACACATTGTTCAAACATAAGGGTGTTCATGTGTGCACTTGGCACCAGGACACCCTAGGTCGCAGACCGATGATCGACTTTGTAGTCGTATCATCGGACTTGCGACGCATGTTTTAGACACTCGGGTGAAGAGAGGCGGAGCTGTCAACTGATCACCACCTGGTGGTGAGTTGGCTCCGATGGTGGGGAGGATGCGGTCAGACCCGGTAGACCCAAAGCGTGTTGTGAGGGTCTGCTGGGAGCGTCTGGCAGAGTCTCCTGTCAGAAGGAGTTTCAACTCACACCTCGGGCGGTTCGACCATGTGGCGGGAGGCAGGGGACATTGAGTCGAGTGGGCCTTGTTCGGGCCTCTATTGTGGAGGCGGCTAATCGGAGCTGTGGCCGTGGCGGTTGGTGCCTGTCGTGGCGGCAACACCCGAACCGCTGGTGGACACCAGGGGTAAGGGATGCCGTCAAGCTGAAGAAGGAGTCCTATCGGGCCTTTCTGGCCAGTGGGACTCCGGAGGCAGCAGCGGGTACCGGCTGGCCAAAGCGGAATGCAGCTTCAGTGGTCGCTAAAGCAAAAACCGGGCATGGGAGGAGTTCGGAGAGGCCATGGAGAAGCGACTTCCGTGCGGCCGAGAGATTCTGGACCACCATCCGGCGTCTCAGGAGGGGGAAGCAGTGTGCTGTCAATACTGTCTATGGCGGGGATGGTGCGCTGCTGACCTCAACTCGGGATGTTTTGGATCGGTGGAAAGAATACTCCTCAATCCCACCATCACGTCTTCCAGTGCGGAAGCAGACCTGGGGGACTCTGTGGTGGACTCTTCTATCTCTGGAGCTGAGGTTGCCGAGGTGGTCAAGAAGCTCCTCGGTGGCAGGGCTCCGGGGGTGGATGAGATCCGCCCGGAGTTCCTCAAGGCCCTGGATGTTGTAGGGCTGTCTTGGTTGACACGTCTTTGCAACATCGCGTGGACATCGGGGGCAGTGCCACTGGATTGGCAGACCGGGGTGGTGGTTCCTCTTTTCAAGAAGGGGGACCGGAGGGTGTGCTCCAACTACAGGGGGATCACACTCCTCAGCCTCCCCGGTAAGGTCTATTCAGGGGTACTGGAGAGGAGGGTCCGTCGGATTGTTGAACCTCGGATCCAGGAGGAGCAATGTGGTTTTCGTCCTGGTCGTGGAACTGTGGATCAGCTCTATACCCTCCATGGGGTGCTCGAGGGGGCATGGGAGTTTGCCCAACCAGTCCACATGTGTTTTGTGGACCTGGAGAAGGCATTTGACCGTGTTCCTCGCGGGGTCCTGTGGGGGGTGCTCCGGGAGTATGGGGTAGCGGACCCCCTGATAAGGGCCGTCCGTTCCCTGTATGACCGGTGTCAGAGTCTGGTCCGCATTGCCGGCAGTACATCTGAGTCGTTTCCGGTGGGGGTTGGACTCCGCCAGGGCTGCCCTTTGTCACCGATTCTGTTCATTACTTTTATGGACAGAATTTCTAGGCGCAGCCAGGCGTTGAGGGCTTCCGGTTTGGTGACCTCAGGATCGGGTCTCTGCTTTTTGCGGATGATGTGGTCCTGTTGGCTTCATCGGACCGGGACCTCCAGCTTTCACTGGATCGGTTCGCAGCTGAGTGTGAAGCGGCTGGGATGAGAATCAGCACCTCCAAATCCGAGTCCATGGTCCTCGCCCGGGAGAGGGTGGAGTGCTCTCTCCGGGTCGGGGATGAGATTCTACCCCAAGTGGAGGAGTTTAAGTACCTCGGGGTCTTGTTCACGAGCGGAGGAAGGGTGGATCGGGAGATCGATAGGCGGATCGGTGCGGCGTCAGCAGTAATGCGGGCTCTGCACGGTCTGTAAATGGTAAAAGAAGCTAAGCCGAAAGGCGGCTCTCGATTTGATCGATCTTCACCTATCCTCATATATAGTCCTGAGCTCTGGGTCGTGACCGGCAGATCACGAGTACAAGCGGCGAAATGGGCTTCGCCTTGGGGTGGCTGGGCTCTCCCTTAGAGATAGGGTGAGAAGTTCAGTCATTCGGGAGGAGCTTCGGAGTAGAGCCGCTGCTCCTACGCGTTGAGAGGAGCCAGATGAGGTGGCTCGGGCATCTGGTTAGGATGCCTCCTGGACGCCTCCCTGGTGAGGTGTTCCGGGCACGTCCCACCGGTAGGCGGCCCCGTGGTAGACCCAGGACACGCTGGAGAGACTATGTCTCTCGGCTGGCCTGGGAACGCCTCAGGATCCCCCGGGAAGGGCTGGACGAGGTGGCCGGGGAGAGGGAAGTCTGGGCTTCCCTGCTTAGGCTGCTGCCCCCGCGACCCGACCACGGATAAGCGGAAGAAGACGACGACGAGCTTGGCAGATTTACTGTGAATTTTCTGCTTTATCATTCAAAAGACTTTATATTTGACTTTTTTTTACACTTTTATTGCAAGTTTAAAGTATCATGTAATGTAATGTAGCACTTTGAGTTACATATGTTGTAGGAAAAGTGTTATATAAATGAACTTGACTTAATGTCTGTTAACATAAATGCTGAATATGTCTCTTCAGATTAACCTGGACTAAGTGCAAATAATGTTTGTTTTTTTTCTGATATCTATGTCAGAGGGTGGAGGAACTTAAAACCACAGTTTATTAAAAAATAAGATTTTTTAAATGCATAATGTACCACAAGCAAATACAGTCATGGAAAAAATTATTAGACCACCCTTGTTTTCTTCAATTTCTTGTTCATTCTAATATCTGGTACCACTGAACGTATAATACAATGAACACAACAAAAAATGCAGCTGGTCACATAATACTTTATGTCCTATTTGACATTCTTAAGCTTAATTGATTCCCAGGGTATATAAGAGGCCATTTCATGTCACAAGCAGCACTGCACATGCAAAGGCCTAGAGTGGTTTCCTGCTTACATTCAAGCCGTAGCACAACTCAGAAGTTGTCAGCTCTCACATAATGCCTAAAACAAAAGAATTATGTGAAGCCACAAAGGCAGCCATCTTGGCACTGCTGGAAATTGGCATGAGTGAGAGACAGGTAGCGAAAAAACTGAAGATCTCCAAGACAGCCGTTCATTACAACAAAAAAAAACAAGCTGAACATGGCACTACCAAATTGCTACCTGGCCATGGCAGGAAACGTCTTTCTACGCGAGATGACCGTGCACTCATCCGTTCCTGTGTCAGGAATCGTCGTCAGACCTCCAGGGACCTTAAAAATGAGTGGGCACTGTCGAGAAATGTGACTTGTTCAGCAAGGACAGTTCGAAACCGACTTGTTGAAGCTGGTTTGAAGTCACACAGAGCATAAAGCCCTTCATCAATGAAAGGCAGAGGAAGGCCAGTTACTCTTTGCTCGAGACCACAAGGATTGGACTGTTGATGATTGGGCTAAGGTTCTCTTCAGTGATGAATCAATTTTGAATTGATGCCCTCCAGCCAACTTACTGGTTAGGAGGAAGCCTGGAGAAGCTTACAACCCAGACTGTCTTGCCCTACAGTAAAACATGGGGGTGGATCAGTCATGATCTGGGGTTGTTTCAGTCTGAGTGGAACAGGGCAAATGCAATTGTGTGAAGGCGAATGAACCAGGTCATGTACAGGACTACCCTTGAAAACAGTCTTCTTCCATCAGCTGGAAAACTCTTTCCTGCCTCGAATGACTGGATTTTCCAACAAGACAATGCCCCTTGCCACACGGCAAGGTCAGTTAAAACCTGGATGGAGAACCACAACATTAGCACCATGCCTTGGCCTGCTCAATCACCAGATCTTAATCAATTGAAAACCTGTGGAAAATCATCAAACTCAAAATGGAGAACCACAAGCCCAAAAACAAAAGAAAATTTGTTTGAATTTGTCCAACAGGAATGGGCTGCTGTGACAGCAGAACAATGTCAGAAGCTGGTGGAGAGCATGCCAAGGCGCATGGCTGCAGTCATCAAAAACAATGGTTATGCAATCAAGTATTAACTCTTGTGTGTATCATGTGTTTAAAGCAAACAGAAAAGAAAACATGGAATGCTTAAAAGTAGTGTTTTTGGCGGTACAATGCCATAGCTATTGATGTAAGAATTTAAGTAATTTTGGTTATTATCAAGAAAACCATGGAAAATGAATAGTTCTTAGTTCTTAAATTAAACTCTCATGAGCTATTTTTGTTGTTATCATTATAATTGTCCAAACAAATGTACCTTTAGTTGAGCCAGGCATTAAAATTAACAAGAAATTGAAGAAAACAAGGGTGGTCTAATAATTTTTTCCATGACTGTAGAAGAAAAGGCCTGATCAGGTTCAACAGATGTATCACTTATACTGTGACTTAAAGGAAAGTCTACCAAACAGTTCTGGAAGCTAAAGAGCTCATCAAAAAAAAAAAAAAACATCCACAGCAATCATCAGTCAGACATTTAGAATTGTTGTTCAGAAAATCATGATGTGATCCTCTGTCGTTTTATTGCAGCAGCCAGCAGAGCAGCCAGCAGAGCAGCCAGCAGAGCAGCCATGAGGACGACAGCTCGCGCTTCTTGACTCCATTAATCAGAGAAGAGAGGTGAGAAATTTTGTTTTGGTGCATTTGTTTACCCCTGTGTTGATTGAGTTCAGGACATGCAGAGTGGTATAATTGCTTATCTTATGGTCATCATAAAATGCTTATTAATTCCCTCACTACTGGTCGGATTAGTCTTTTTGCATACATTCTCCACAAGAGGGGGCTTTGTTCTCCATCTAGATGCATGATTTAACTTTATTCTGCTTACTTATTTGTTAAATAATCTTCTGATGAGATCTGTTGCTGTACATCAGCAGTAATGTGTGAAGTTGGAACAACGTTAAAGTCGACTACCAGGTATGAAAAGATTTAAGATGTTTTCCAATAAATGAAATAAAACAGGTGTGGATAAAAAAGGGCGCTGTTTTATTATGCACAAGTTCAAAATTTAGTACCATGATATTGAAATCAAAATGTCACTATTCCATATCCAGGAAGAAAGTTAATTCAACAAAAGTTTGCAATTTAAAATGATTTTAAATGATTCAAAAGAGAAATCTATAGTTCACAGAATCATTTTTCCACAAAACGTCTGTTGAGAAAACACCACTTATTTTTGTACATAAACACTGTATCTTTCCTGGGGTGTCTGAAGCCATGCAACAGTGTCCATCAGTGCGGTTGAAGTTGTTTTATGTTAGGTTGAGAGACGAGCCATATCATTTCCAACTATTACAGTGTTTTGCAGTTGAGCTTGTGACAAGTCTGGACGTTAGCACGCTGATATAGATTGGTGTGTGTGTGTGTGTGTGTGTGTAGGGGATCAAAAGTGGGCCTTCAGTCAGGGCTCATACACATCAGTGTGATCTGGGACTCCTCAGGGGGGCATGAGAGGAGAATGCAACCAGCAAAAAATTTTTTTCCTTGCCCAGAGTCTGCTGTTTGTTTGTTGTTCAGAGTGTGTTACAGACATTTAATGTGCAAACAGTGCTTCAGGAGATATTTAGATCCAAAATCGAGCGGCGGACATGGTAATGGTAATGGTAGCACATAGGGCATGTATAGCGCCGCTCCTAAAACTGCATTAATTGTCCAAAAACTCATTAGTTTCACCAATATTTCATCATGGTCTGCTCACGCTAATCCTCCATTACAGTCTGTGTCGCTCCAGACATGTTTCGTGGCTGTGCTGACCTCTGAACTGAAGAAGAAGAATGTTTGCCTCCGAGCATTCGCAGTACTCTCTGGAGAGCTGTTCTTTTCTTTGCCTCCGCGTCCTCCTTTCGATGAGCCCCTCATCTGTAAACTCTGGCTCGAAACTGTAAGGACACCCATCATATTCAAAGTTCTCCTCCACAACATCTTCATCTGATGATTCGTCCATTTTGCACAAAACTGGAAAAAGAAAGTCGTTGTGTAGCCGGCAGTCTTCCCCTGAAACAATAAGCTGTACTGCGCATGCGCGGAGGCAAGCGTTCTTCAGTTCAGAGGTCAGTACAGTCACAAAACATGTCTAGAGCGACACAGACTGTAATGGAGGAGTAGCGCGAGCGAACCATGATGAAATATTGGTGAAACTAATGAGTTTTTGGACAATTAATGCAGTTTTAGGAGCGGCGCTATACATGTGCTACCATTATACAGATGTCCGTCGCTGGATTTTGGATCTAAATATCTCCTGAAGCACTGTTTGGATCAGGAAAGCCTTCTGGGTGAGTATATTGTTCTACTTCATTCTATAAACAATGTGAAAGCTGTAGAAACCGAACTTATCCTTTAAGGTTGTTACTGATGTCGATTGCAGCCCAGTAACCATCAGACGATATCTGCAAGAGAAGAGTTTGAAGAACAAAAAACATCTTCAGAGGCCTCATCGTTAACTTTATTGGGTTGAGGTTTGTAAATAATGAGGAGAGAATAATGTTAAAAACAGAGACATGGCATTTTTACACACTATTATCCTAAACACCAAAAGTTTGGTGCTTACTAGTGTTTTATTCTTGAGCAGAAAAGTGAACTAAGGTCTGAATTTTATCACAGAAACAACAAACAGTACAGAAATTAGGGTAATTCAGTTCTAATTGGCCCTCAAATTTACAATAAATTTACAAACATCTGCTCCACATTATGTGATGTATCCAATAAAGACACAGTGACTCTGTCCTGTACTCACATGGTTAATAGCTGCAGAGCAACACAGCTGTCGCAGACTTCCATTTATTCTGTGAAGTGCCGTAACAGATATTTGATTAAAGTGTTCAGTTCTCTGGTCCAGCCTGACAGCCACCCACCAAGCTGCCTTTGCCTTCAGCTCTGTCTGCCATTCACTACTCCTCCACTCCCCTCTGTCCTGCAGTCCTCCCCGTGTTTCTCTCTCTGGCTCTCCCTCCCGCACACTCTTCCATCCCAGTGTCTACACTCTCTCGAGTTAGGAGCAGTACCTGTCAAACCTATGGGATTTCTTGCTTCGCTTCTCTTTGCTGTGCTGGTGATAGCTAGTGAGGGGCGTCTGCAGCAGCTGCAGGGAGAGCAGCGTTCTGTAGCCGGCTTTAGAGGGCACGGAATGTCATGTCTCCTCTGCAGGTAAAAACAGCTGCACCTCTGCCACGAGGCTGGACTGCTGTCTCTCTACCTGTCTTGCTTGCCTCTCTCTCAGCTCTTGTTGCAACTGTCTGTTGTCCTGTGTGCTTCAGCTTGCTTAGCGTGCTATGTGCAGCTGTTTTATTTCTCTTGTGGAGTCACAGCCGGCTCCAGCGCAGATGTACACTTGCTGTGATTTTAGCTGGCTGTTATTTAGATCATAAAGGCAGCAGTCAAGGTTCAGAGATGGCTCTAAAAGTCAGATGGGACATGGGGACATCTTTGCTCATTTGATGCTGTGTTTATGGGTTTGCATCTGAGGCTTCAGCCAAGTTGTACTCCTCCGCTGTAACTGCAGATAGAGTTATGTAATATCACAATGTGACTTTGCTGAGACAGTGCTCTATGAGTCATCAGTGAAGATGACGCAGCAGACCATTGTGAGTTGTGGATTGGGATTACACACTGAGTGGCAGGGCAAGATGGGGTCATTTTATAGTGAGGAGGTTAATTATATAATGAAAGCATGATCGCAGATTTTAACCCTTGGTTTAAAGGCATGATGCACTATTTAAATGCACTCTTTGTATCATACATAAGCCGAACAAAACAAGCATGTTTGCATACCAAAAGCAGCGAGGTAATGCAGTAGACACAATCTAGATTTATTTTAAAGACATAAAATGAGATAATAGAGGTCATGAACAACACAGTGATCAGTTTGCAGTGTGTGTGTGTACAATACATAGTAACAAATTGCAATAAAAAATGGAGACTGAACAAAAATTCTTCAGAGCTGCATAGTGTCAGTTTCAATAGATTTTTTAACATAATAGCAAAGTAAAAGCTGATCGAAATTAAGGTGACCACAACATTCACACATGCAGCTTGATTCCATGAAGTAACATCACTACACCAGGCCATCTGGGAGACGTGAGCCCGTCTTACCTTTTTGCAAAAGCACCACAGCAGAACTCTTCATATCTACACCTAGAGACAATCGAATTAATTCAGCGAGGTCGTATTGTCCAAGTTAAATCTTGTTGCAGTTCAGCTTGGATGTGTGCAACACACTGCATGCCCCCAAATATAAACAAAGAAAGAAAAACTCACAGATCTTTTGTCTCCTGCTGAGTCCACATGCCTCCTACTCCCTGACAGTACTCCTCTGATTCTACCTCTGGAGATGAACTAAAAGAGGGGTCAAATTGTTCCCCTCCTTCCACCTGCAGGATGTTCACAGCAGTGTTCATTTTTGATCGGACTTTTTAATTTAGTTTTAGTTCCAGTCTTTTGCCTAAATATCTTTAGTTTTTGTCAGACTTAAGTAATCTTAAGTGTTTTCATTTTAGTGATGAAATTTCACAACATTTTAGTCGGCTAAATCTACTGTAAATGTAGTCAACTGAAATGTGAAGTGGAAAGACTATGGCTTTTTTATGTTTCCTTGAATTTCTGAAGTCATGTTTTTCACTTGGATCCCACCAGCATGAAGCTAAGGCTGATGTGATTGGATGTCCCTCTTAACTCATCCAACCTTTACACACGTCCAAAGTAGCTGTGATTCCGAACTGGTCTCTACTTTCTACATGATAAAATCGGGTCTGATTTGATTTAGTTTCTGTCAAACATTTTAGTCTTGTTTTCTATTTGTTGACGAAAATGTCAGCTAATGTAGTTTTAGTCTTTGTCAAAGTCCACTTGTTTTTTCTAGTCATAGTATAGTTTTCGTCAGGGGATGAAAAGTTGTTGACTAAAACTATGAAGAAAATAATTAGATGACAAAATTCCCACTGCCTCACATTAGAGGCGACACATCACAAGGGCATAAATATTAAAGCTTGAAATGGCAGTGTGAATGGGACTATAGACAACTAGTTAGAAGAATAAAGGTAAGAGAGTCGGCAACACTGGTTAGTTAGTGCTTCTTTGCAATGCCTCTAGTAGGACAAAAGTAGGCAATGAAGGGTAAGGTTTACAGCTTTGTGCAGTAAGCATAGCTAAAATAAAGAATATGCTGGAACATTATTCACTGAAATGTTTAGATTTTTTATGAAGCTGATCTGTATCTATCCTGAAAGAGACTGTGAGGAGTTTCTAAGTAATTACAAAAAAGTCTCACTTTTAGATATATGCCTGATCAAAATACACAATTTAAGATGAGTTTTATAGCATCAAAATAGGTTATCTATAAATGCTATTCCTTAGCCTTCTGGTCGGGTCGGACAGGGCAGGGATGGACTGGATACTCAGCTTCGGGAACAAGACAATTAAAACTAGAGAAAATTTAAAGTATTTTATTATTTATATTACACGTCTTAGAGCACCGGGCTGTAAGTAGCGATATATAGCTGGTTACAACTACGATACTAAGTTTTCCAAAATTGCTTGTTGTCACACATGAAAAACTACCGCTATGTAACTAGAAAGAGATACATTACCTCGTCGCTTCGCATCCTGTAAGTTGTTGAAAAAAGAAGTTCTAAAGCAATGCAGAGTTCTGAGGAAGGTCCAAGCTGCATTTACCACAACAAACACACGCTTTGGCTTCAGTCACGTCTTTGGTGCGTTCCAGTTGTAGTCAGAAGTAGGAATTTCTGGGTTCCGAGTAGGAAACTGCAACTTGAACGTTCCCCGAAGTCTGAATTTCCTACTGGGAACTCGGTGAAACTTCGCCACCCCTGAGTTGATAATTGAAGATGGATGCCCCCAGTGTGAACAGTTATTTAGCTCCTGTAATAATCAATTTATTTGCACTTCTGACTGGAGTGTGTCGCCCTAGATCAGCTGTATACATAGTATTGCTAGACTTATATTTACAAAAATGCTGCCATAGTGATAATCACATTCTTCATACAGCAACGCAGGGCATGCTAACAACAGCTAACAATAGCCTGGTAGATCGGCATGTTTTTTCCGACTTCAACTGGAACACCAATACGTTGGAGATGATGTCACTCCCGTTTCCGAGGTTACTGGAACGCAGCATTACGACAGTCGGCGCGCGTGCTCATGGGTAGCAGAGTCTTTATTTCGCCGGTAATAGATTCTCCTCATAGCACCTTTAAATGTGGGGGTCACATCAGACAATAAGAACTGGAATTCTCAGATGTGACTTCTTTGGGCTGATGGGTATCATTGGTATGAGCAAATGTAAGAATGTGTGCTCTGAGGGCCTGCTGAGCCCCCAATAAGATAAAAATGAAATATGACCCATTTATCCAGATATTGGCGTAAGGCATTCAGTCATATATGATATTACAGTGTAAATTAAGACGTCATCTGTAGAATTCTGTTGAAACATAATGCTGATTTTCCAGAATTTAATTTATCTCTTTGCAATTGATGAAATCACAGAATGAGCAAGACTGTAAGAAGATGTTAAATAAGGCTGTTTTTCATAATAGAGTACAGTTTCCGAAAAGGGTTCATTGATTAATCTGTAATGTTACCCTCAACTGATTACTTCAGAAATGTTTTTTAATTGAGGATTTACAGTAAATACTTGTACATTATTGATCAACAGCTCAATTAGAGAGAAAGAGCTTGGATACTTAGTGAAGAACAGATATCTCCTATAAACTTCGCCAAGAAGAAGTTGATTTCAAGACTTAATATTCTAAACATTTGAAGTAAATGAAAGCTTTTTGCTCTTTGGTCATGTGTTCTTTTTTATTTTCAGAAATATCTTACTGAAAGACCTGACCAACCTTTTAGGCAGTACAATAACAAGTCAAAGTGGAACTCCTTAATCTATGGTGAAAGTGTGATAAACACTGAGATAGCTTTCTTCTCAGAAGATAACACAAAGCTGACTTTAAACTCAACAAACGCGTGTGACAGCCAATTCTCTATGGCTGAATTTTCTCTCACCTTCTTTTCTGCAGGTCTGACAGTGCAGCGGACAAAATCAGGTAGGTCTGCTTCTTCATATCTTACATTATTTATAGAAACGCTTGCTGGCACCATATGCCAGTGGGCTTATGGGGGCAGAGGTACAGTGGGACTGGCCTCGTCACCCCATTTGCCCTGTCCCACCCACCCTGCATGTTACGCAGTTTGACGGCTTTGTCTGCCCGGCAAGGTGTTTGAATGAGCTTTGCATTTGGAGAGGCCGCTGCAGTGAATACAGTTGCAAGCCATGGAATGCCATTGTTTGCTTTTATTGGAAAAACAATATCAGACACAAACAGGGCTTTTGTGAGTTGAAAACTATTGTAGAGCATTTAGTCTTTTAGGCAGCCGGCTGGTGGCAAAGCTGTGCAGCACTGTGGACACACACTATGGATGCAGAGACTTTATTTCTCAGTGTGTGAATGCTATATTTGCTAAAGGGACTCTTTGCGTATTGTGGTGCACGCTGAAAGGTGAGTCATGGATGATGCTGAATATTTTTTCTTCAGTTTTGCAGTGCAGGAAATGTGTTGCAAGTAATCATATTCAAAGCTGGTCTCCTGAGGACTTATCTCAATATGCTCTCACTGAGTATCACAGTGTTAGCCTGAATTTTGAAAACATTTGCTTCAGCCCATATTTAGAGCCAAAATTGTAACTGTACCAATGTTTCTCTGTTGTCCTGTTTGTATTTCTCTACAAAACATCAGTTATGACTAAAAAAAGGTGCTATGTAGATTATTATGAGGATGAATAAGGTAAAACTTTTTTCCCCTTTATGTTGATTAGATGTAGCTCATGTATTTGCTCTAACTTATTCATATTTTGTTATAGCACAGTCTTTCCAAATGATGTCTCAAGGTTGCTCAGCATCAACTGTATATTTAGTTACATTATTCTGAGATAAATAGCACTTGCATGAAGTGGTATTGAGGCCATCACTGTGAAAGCTCTTTGTTTGTTAGAAGGTGTGTGCGCTGCTCCATTATGCAGAAGTGGTGTTTTTCTGGATCATTTTCTGGGCTGAATGGACACTGTTATTTCGGTGTCCCCGTGTGTGAGCGCTCTGGTATGTGTTTGCCTGGTTTGGTATGCTTTGAGTGGTCAGTCAAGCAAACTGGGTGAAGCCAGGCCTGGATGGTATGAGCCGCTAGGCGTCTCTGCACTCCAACATACAACCCTGTCGTCAGCCTTCTTCTTGGATTAGCGTTCAATAGCCTGTAGCAATCTCTTTGTAAAGCCTATTGCTATTGCCAATCCATATGGATAAAGTGAACACATTTTCAGCTTCCATTTGTCACAGGCTGTGAAAGCAGCATTCATCAGGTATTATGTTTGAAGCAACTCTTTGCCCAGTAAAAGAAATAGCATATTAGGGAATTCTAGTTATTTTAGTCTCATATTAAATTAGCCCTGTTTAGCTCAATGAATAATCTAAGCTACAGGCAATGTGTATCACTCTGCCTATAGATGGTGCATTTTAAGAAAGCACATTTATTTAACTAATTATTTTGACAGATGACCAGCTCCAGACTGAATGATGTTTGTCTTCATGGTAGTCCTTTCAAGGCTCAAAAATCAAGGGAAATTATGAATAGTTATCAACTGAAAAGAGAGGATTCAGTTTTTCCAGAGAGCTGTCCAAGCTGCTTCTACAACACAGTCTCACCTTCTGCGTGAATCTTCAGACTGCATGATGTGTTTTTGAAATTACTCAACAGAAAAGAAATCAGGTGTAATGGGTTAACCTGCAGAATGTGAAAACATGAAGACTTGAGGGAGTAGACTCTGGAAGCAGTCATCGAGTGAAGTTGAAAATATCTGGTCATATTATTAGGTAAAACAGTTTTGATTCAAAATTCCAGTCACTGCCAAAAAAAAAAAAAAAATCATTTATCCAGGCAAGCCCTATGTGTGAAAGCAAGCAGACAAGTTTTCACTCAGACTTTGCCCGGATAATTTACTTGTATTTACCAAGTATTTTGTCTGGGTAAAGTCTGAATAGGCTCAAGTCTGAATGTTCCAGAGAATTATGAGGATAATTCTCTGAGGTGAGTAGGGAGGGCCGATGACATCATCCTGTGTGACCGACGTGAACCAGGAAACCGACTTGACAGGACGGATCAAAACAGCCACTGCAGAGGGAGAGGTTTATCTGATTGTAAGGGGATAACACAAAAGTGTGCCTGGACATCAGAGCTGCTGTTTACGCCACACATCATCAAAGTTCTGTAGTACATCTGCTGGTCCAGCTGGTCTCTCGCATCCAAAGAGCCGTCTGGCGCCTCTGTTGAAAAATGGAGGTGAAACTCTGCAGTTTTGTTTCTTTTATTGGTGTCCGGTATAGTGCATGTAGTGATGCTTCTTCGTATTCACTGTGTGCTTCAGTGCTTTTCTCAACTCTTTCATTGTTGCCTTTGGTACACTTGTAACACGTCTTAAAAATTATTTGTCTGCTATCACATGACGAACACTGACTTCAGCCACACATATTTGATTGATTTGATTAGAACGACTTGTTAAAGAAGCTCAGGGTAAATGTGATGGACTGGCCAAGCATGTCTCCAGACCTAAACACTGCTGAGAATCTGTAGGGTGTCCTCCAACAGAAGGTGGAGGAGTGCAATGTCTAACATCTACCAGCCCTCTGATGTCATCATGGGGGAGTGGAAAAGAAGTCCAGTAGCAAAATGTGAAAAATAGACACACTGTCTGGTCCTGGAACCTTTCTGATTTTCTGTCTCAGCCAACACACATCCCCTTCACAGACCTGTAGTGCTGGTGGGGGTAAGAGGGGAGGAGAGGGGAGGTAGTGGGGGATTCAGCCAATTTGCCCAGGTGGAAGGATTAGGTGATGTAGGACCCTATAAAATCAGTGTTATTTTTCCAGTATTACAATTTTCTTTTTTGTTTCTCCCAGTAGTCTGTTTTATTTTTCCCCAGTACTGTCAAAGAAAATTTTGTTTTATTTTGTTTCTTTTTTGCATTTTCTGCAAATTTAACACTGAGACACAATATAAAGTAATGAAATATAGCGACTCACTCTTCAGGTGGTCCTCACATACGTATCTTTATGTGTCCAATAAACAATATGTTGATAACATTTGCAGAACTTTTGGTCTCCTGACACATAATAATCATTGGAAAACTGCTCTGCCTTGTACTTCAGTTAGCCGAGAGTTTTGGACCTTTGAAAATGAATTGCAGCTTGACACAGAGGATACTCGGATCGCTTTTGGTGTGAACACAGGATCAGCCGCTGTCTCAGGCAGCCGCTGTGAAATGTTGACATTGTTAATGAGGGAGGGGAAGAGAGAGTGAAGCCTGCATTGTCCGCAGCTTCAGTGACCCTCCTCAGGGTATTTTCCCGAGGGAAACGTTCCGTTTTAGTTAGAAAAAACTTTTTCCCTAAAATTTCCATTTCTGCGGTATTCTGTGTTTATATTGAATTCCGTGTTTAATGCCTAATTTCGTGTTTCAGTCTGCTATTCTGTGATTGCCAAGTTTATAGGGCCCTAATGATTGGTGTAAAAAGCTGCAGTAGGAGCCATCCAGGTCCTCGGCAAGCTTTGGTTGCCTACACTGTGGGGGATTTGATCCTGTAGCCTATGACAGTTTTAAGGCCCCTCCAAACTGATGCTGGATCGGTGGCTCATGAGCTGTTTTCAAACTTCTTGGTGGAGTTCATTGAGGTGAGTAGGGAGGATTTCTTCTTAGCCAGTTTTTTTCTTTTTGATCTGGTTCCTGGCCTGCTTGTACATGTCTCAGTCCCCTGTTCTGTAGGCCTCTTGTGTGGCCTAACGTAAATTGAAACACGGTTTGCTGTTGTATGTGCAGTTGGTCCTGGTTTGCACACATATCCTCACGAAAGCTGATGTAAGATGTCACAGTGTCAGTCAGTTCATACAACTTTGTGGCTGCAGCTTCAAAAACAGTACAGACAGTGCAGTCAAAGCAGGCCTGTAGCTCCAGCCTTGCTTCACATGTCCATCTCTTCACCGTCTTTACGACAGGCTTAACAGCTTTTAGTTTCTGCCTGTAGATCAGAATAAGCTGGATCATGCAGTGATTGGAGAGTCCCAAAGCTCCAGGGGGAGCAGAGCGATAGGAGTCCTTAAAACTACAGTACGTAGCAGTGGTCCAGAATGTTAGAGTCCCTGGTGGGGCACTTGATGTGCTGTCTGTGTTTTGTGAGTTCACGAGAAGGATTTGCTCTGCCAAAATCCCCCAGAACAATGTAAAGGGAGTCGAGGTGTTTCCCTCCACGCCTGTTACCTGGTCAGTCAGCTGCTGTGACGCCTCCACCACAACGGCTTGAGGTGGAATGCTAACACCTACCAGAACAAACAAGGACAACTACCACAGAGAACAAAAGGTTTTACAGTTTATAAAATGATACCAAGTGAGAGCTGCATGATTTCTTCAACACTGTGCCAACTGTAAACCAACCTCCATTCACGTAGAAACATGTTCCACCACTCCTCATCTTTTCAGTGAGTTCTGTGACTTGGTCCACAGTAGAGTTGAAAGTCCGATGGCTGTGTGTGCTGTCTGGGATATAATCACTGAGTGTCAGTAAAGCACAGAGTGGCGGATCTGTTAGTCAGTGTTTTTTGAGTTAAGGAGCAGCAGTTCCTCATTTATGTTAGCCAGGAACCGGACGTTTACATGTCTTCTGCATATCACATGGAGAGCAGTTACACCTCCAGCCAAAATCTCTGTCTAACTCTCTGGAGTGGTGAAAGTGGGTGAAAAAAGTCCAGCAGACTTGTATCCCGTGTTCAGTAGTTCTTCTATGGTAAATGTGACCAGAGAAAGGGAGCAGAAAACAGAGAAAACACACAAAAACATGTGAAGTATGAGAGAGTGAAGTACCAAGGTGGCCATCTGTGGTGCCATCTTGTTATTATATGAAGATGAGAATGAGTCTTGTGATACTCAGTTTATCCAAATCACAGTACCTGTCCCAAATGAAACTATTGTTTCCGCATCAATATTCTGTGTCTTCTGGATAACGAGCACAATGATTTGAGAACATGACACATATGTAGTGCACTGATGTCCGATGATTACCTTGTCATTTTGCTGCAGGTTTTTCCTGAGTGGTTAGGAGTCACATGAACTGGATGGTTATGGTTTCTTGTAAGTATTTTTATTGGTGAAGGAAAACTCAGTTATTTGTATTTTTAAAAGGTACCCCTTTGTGTCCTTAAACTGACAGAAGTAGTTGTTGCTGGGTAAAAAACAAACAGTATTAATTCTTGTCTCTTTCATGCTTCATGCAAGCAACCGCCTGAGCTGTCCCATATCGCTCTCTGCACCTTTTCTGTCTCCCTCCTCATGTTCACATTTCTCTTCCGCTATCTCCATTGCCTCATTATCGATCACCGTCTGTGGTTTGAGACATTAGCTTCCACTGATGGAGGTCAGCATAATCTGATCTCATCCTTTACTTTGTGCAGGAGCCTCGGAAAAGCAAGCATCCAACATATTGGGTAAATGATATCCACAAACAGACAAGTTTTAGTTTCTTGTTTCTGGATGACTTTCACTCAAGGAGAGAATAAATCAGTATTATCAGGTAAAAAACACCCAAGTAAGCCTGTTCTACGGTTTAGAGCTATTTTAAGAAAATGACAATTTTCCAGAACTGAATATTTAATCTTTATCTCTATTTCTACAAGTTTCTAAATGCAAGTATCCTAAATGTTTGATACAACTGATTTGAATGCACAATATTACAGACTGATTATCGCTTGTAAATATTACTCCCTGTATCAGGACATGAATAATCTTTCTCTCTCTCTCTCTCTCCCCCTCCCCCCCCTCTCTATCTATCTATCTATCTATCTATCTATCTATCTATCTATCTATCTATCTATCTATCTATCTATCTATCTATCTATCTATCTATCTATCTATCTATCTATCTATCTATCTATCTATCTATGTACATCTATCTATCTATCTATCTATCTATCTATCTATCTATCTATCTATCTATCTATCTATCTATCTATCTATCTATCTATATATCTATATATATATATATATATATATATGTCGACAGGGTATCTCCCTGGAAACCTGAGATATTGTTAGATTGCCGTTTGAGACACTAAGTAGGGGGGCGTCCTCCAAAAAAAACCTTTTCACTTGCTTTTGATAGTGGTTAAGACACACACAAAATGATTAGATTTTTTACAGTTTAACTTTAGTTATTAAGTCCCTTTTTTATAGAAATACACGTAGGGATGTAACAATATTATTATTATCATGGTTATCATTATTATTGCGGTATTGTGCTCAAAATGTTAAAAATGTACTTTAACAAAAAATTCAAATCATTAACCCCTTTGATATTATAATAATAACAGTTCTTTTTTGTCAATAAATGTGTCTAGAAATGCCCTTTGAGTACATTTTTTACCCTTCTTTCATGAGAAATAAAAGTAAACAATTCTAGCAAGTATTTGTCATTATTATGTAATAAAGGGTGTGATTACAAGAAAAGAAAACAACTGAGTTGAACTTTATACAGGATTCTCTTCATAAACAATTGAAAATGAACAACAAATAACCTATTTTAAATACACTCACAGATTTTTGTTTGCCTGCAGCATTAGTGTCCATGTTATAGCTCGTCATATTAGACCATGTCATGGCCTTTTTTTTTTTACTGGCGATAGTCCCTGAGGCAGTTAGCCCCCTTCATGACTCTCCTCTGGTCTCCTCCTCCTCCTCTCCCTGGCAGATCTCCTCAATATTTTCTCCTCTTATCTTTCCAGAGTACGATCGATTAAATCCATAGAGCACGAACTTTGACGGAAAAAGACAATCAATTTCAAAATACGGCGAATAAACGGCAAAAGAACGGCAAGAATACACTCCAGAATGATACTAATGCTATTATTTACAATATTTAGACATTATTTAGACAGAGAATACTGACAAACCACCTGCAATTATGGTTATGGTTCATTGAATCTTTTCTCGCTTGCTTGCTCTCTTACTCTCTTTCTCTACCTCTGCGGCTCCGTCAGTTCATTTACTCGAGGAGTTATGGCAGTTTTAACCGTGCACGTTTTCTTCTTTCGCCGCAGCTTCGTGTTCAAACAGGGTGACTGTCTACTATCAGTTTCCCCTCGGCATCCTTGTAAAATCCAGAATTTAACCAGACTTAAGAGTCCGTTTCCAGAGGGAAATCTCCACTGCCTCTAACTTCCGCTGAGGCCAAACAATACAAACTGCGCATGCGTGCTTCCCATGAGGCTGCTTCATCCAGGAAGAGACTCATAGTTCGAGCATTTCCAGGCAAAGAGCAGCATCACTGTGTGTTTTTGACGCATTGTGGTTATCAAACACGGTATAACAATAATTTTTATAGGACGCGGTAATGATTACCGTGGGAAATTTTACCGAGGTTTACCATTTTACCGGTAACCGTTACATCTCTTTATACACGTATTAGGTTTTTGAAAACATTTTGTTTTCATTAATGTCCAGATCTCACTCTGTGGCAGCAGACTGATACAGTTCTCTTGACGCTCTGAGTAATGCATATGGTTTTGTGCAAGTATTGACAAACTTGAACCCGTGTCTTTAGCTTGTTGAAACTGACAAACAAATGAGGATGTAAAAATAAGGGCAGACTGCAAACTAATCACATCTCTTAGATTATTGGTTTTCCAGTCTTTGACCACTCAAAGCAGCTTTACACCTCAAGCCACATCTACCCATTCACTCTCACATTCACTCACTGATGGTTGGAGCTTGTATATCATTTGTCCATCAGTATTAACTCCCTCATTCTTACACTTCCATAATCATGTACATGCCAATGATGCAGCAGTTGGAGCCACTGGGGTTAAGTGTCTTGTCCAAGGACACATTGCCATGTGAACCTGCAACCCTCCGATTACTGACAAAGCTCACTTAAAGCGGTATTAAATAAGTAGTAATTACAGATTTTATTTTTTAATGATTTTTCATTAAAAACACTTGTTACACTGGCCTTTAACACTTTTTTGGACAGTGACCATGGGTAGTTTGGGAATTTTGGGTAGGAGAGTAGAGGTAGATGTAAACGAAGGGCACAGGCTGGATTTAGTGAGTTAGTGATGCACCGATAGTACAGGGTCAGATGTCAGTGACGATGTTTGAAATAAAAAAATTGGCAATATCAATACCTTTGTTGTAGTTTTTTCACAAACCAAACATATTTTTGTCAATGCCTGATTATGAAAACAGGTCAGAGTTTATCCAACAGTTATTTTCTTTCGTCCAGTGAGGAACATGGTGTGCTTGATGACATTATTTAATTGACATGATACAAAAGAAACTTTTGCCACTGACAGGTTGGAGGTGTTATCCCACATATACAGTATATGGGGAATGTTTGTAAAAAAGTGACAGTATCTTCATATATTGAAATTGAACCTTCCGTGTGTGTGTGTATTTACAGTATATGTGTACCTATGCATTATGTGTATGCATATAATGAAGAGTTTGTCTTCAGCCTGATCTATTGTGAATTGTCTTAAGATAACACTTGTTCTGAATTGCAGCTACACAGGTCAAGAATGATTGATAAAAATTCTGTGGGAAATTGTTCAATGATTTGATCAGTTTGATGGTGAGTTGATAAAAATGGTGTGATTCGGTAAAATGAGAAGCAAATGTCATCATTATAATGATCTAATTTTCATTTAGATGACCTTTGGGTAGGGGTGGGCAATATGGCAAAAATATCATATCACAATTTTTTAAAAAATAAAATCACAATCACGATTTTATCACGATTCTTTTTTACGTTGATTTTTCTGGACTAATTTGCATGTTTGACCATTTTCCCCTATGTTTAACATATAAAACATGTAAAACCCTAAAAGAAAAAGAAAAAGACAATTTAAGCCAAAGAAACTTTCTGAACAGGTTTTAATTTAAATAGTGCAGTTCTGATAAAAATGTGCAATAAATGTAAACATAAAAGGTAATGAACAACAATAAAGTGCACTATTGTAACATAAAAACTAAAAACACCAAATAGCTTATTGAAAAGGGTCAAATATAAATGCAAACTTAAGTAACTGGTTATCTCTTAAAGTGCAACAATTTAAAACAAATGTCATCTAACTGCAACTGCAGACTTTTGTTCAGACATCTTCAAGCTTTTATATCCTTTCTCTTTCCGTCATGGCTTCACACTACATAACCAAACAGGAGATCCCACCATGCACTGCACGTAATGTGCTTTGAAGTCGGGTGTGTTTCAAAGTCTCTGCGCCCACACAGACGATCTGACAATCTTTCTGCTTTATGAGATCATCCCCACGTTATAATCCTTAACGATTTAATATCGTCATATCGCACACCCCTACCTTTGGGGAATATTTTTGGTTGAGGACTGTCTATATATCAATGGTCGTGTTATGAGTGAGGCGGGCTGTCATTCTGTTCCACGCCTCCTCCACCAAACGCACTTCAGAGAGAAAAGCTTGACAGAGGACCTCAATCTGAAGTAACAAATGTTATTGGGCAGAAGTAGCAATAATTAGATGCTGGAAATGATATATGCAAGAGTAAAAATAATGAGATGATGGGTGCTGGTTTGGCGGAGTGGTTAGCAACCAGGCACATTCTATATAAATATTTATGCCACCCCAGGTTCAAATTGGCCTATGGCCAGTTTGAAGAGTGTCTCTCGCCCCACAGTCATTCTCTCCTATCAATAAAGGCACAAAATGCACAAAAACACATTAAACAACGACATGATGTAAATCCTAAAGTCATCTTATGTTTTTATCACTTCATCAAAGCATTTTGGTTTGGATTCACTGCATTTTAAAGCTTGATATTACTATGAAACACATTTTCATAATGTCAGCTTTTTTTTTATCAATTTTTGCAACTTTGACCCTCGTGTGTCCTGTTGTTGGATGTTAAAACAAGTTATGTTATACATTAATGTTATAAATGTTACATAATTAAAATGATTAAACTATGCTTCTCATCAATGCCCATCATTTCTAATCATTTCTCGTCAAATTAATCACATTTTTTACCTGTTTATCATCCATATCCATGTCAAACAGAATTGTTGACTTTATCTTTTTTGTTTCACACAATTTTGCATCCTCTCCTTTATTTTTCCACAATTTTCACTTTTTGCTTTCAGCCGTCACAAATGAATGAGTGTGAGTGAAAGTGTGTGATTAATGTGACAAGCAGTGTTAAAGTGCTTTGAGTCATCAGAAAGACTCGAAAAAGCTCAATTTAAGCTCAAGAACTTTTACCATTTGTCATTTACACACATGGACAAAATTGTTGGTACCCCTCGTTTAATTAAAGAAAAACCCACAATGGTTACAGAAATTATTTGAATCTGACAAAAGTTAAAATAAATAAAAATTCTATGAAAATTTATCATTGAAAATCAGACATTGCTTTTGAACTGTGGTTTAAGATAATTACTTTAAAAAATAAACTCATGAAACTGGCCCGGACAAACATGCTGGTACCCCTAGAAAGACTGAGAATAAAGTGACCATAGGGACATGTTCAACCACGGTATGTCCTCTAATTAGCATAACAGGTGTCTTCACGCTTGTAATCAGTCAGTCTGCCTATCTTAAGGCTGAAAAGTGGTCTCAGTCACAGGCCATGGGTCCTCCAACAGGATAATGAGCCAAAACACACAGCTAAAAACACCCAAGAATGGCTCAGAACAAAACACTGAACTATTCTGAAGTGGCCTTCTTTGATCCCTGATCTAAATCCTGTTTAACATTTGTTGAAGGAGCTGAAACATGCAGTCTGGAGAAGACACCCTTCAAACCTGAGACAGCTGGAGCAGTTTGCTCATGAGGAGTGGGCCAACATACCTGTGGACAGGTGCAGAAGTCTCACTGAGAGTTACAGAAATCACCTGATTACAGTGATTGACTCAAAAGGCTGTGCTACAAAATATTAAGTTAAGGGTACCATCATTTTTGTCCAAGCCTTTTTCATTAGTTTAATTTTTAAAATAATTCTGTTGAACCACAGTTCAAAAGAAATGTCTGATTTTCACTTGTTAATTTATGTAGAATTTTTATTTATTATTACTTTTGTCATATTCAAGTTATTTCTGTGACCATTGTGGGTTTTTCTTTAATTAAACGAGGGGTAACAACAATTTTGTCCACGAGTGTACATGTTAGTTCTTGCGCTTGCTCTGAGATACGGCGGTGTGGTACATGCTTATGGTGTTAATGATCCAAAAAATGCATTTATTTCATGTATATAGCAGAAAATTTAATATCTTATTTATAGTGGATTCAAATGCAGTTTTCTTTTTTATGTCTGTTTCAACGGCAAGTACACCAAGAGCTGTTTATAAAGTGGAGGTGTTTAATATGGTATTGTATTGGGTAGAGTCAGTTTGAAAATTTTACATACCTGTTAAAGACAAAAATTCATGATGATGCAAATCTTATGCCTCATAATCTAAAGTTTGTTTTACTAGCCTTTTATGATTTCTCTGAAAGCGTTTCTGTTTTTTACGATGTTCCACCATGAGGAGTCACTGGTGTCTTATTTCTGTGGGTGGTCCCCCTTGACGATCCTCGTTGTTGCACACTAGCTGCACATTCGATGAAATATGTGCTTGTTTATGGAGAGGGTGATAGTGACAATGATGTAAAAGCTTCTATGTATGTATTTGGGTCATGGGCTTTGCCAGGATTCTCACAAGAAGCTGCTGCAAGATGCTTTGAATTCATGACGTAGATGCTATCATTTTATCATATTCATGTCCGTGTTTATGGGTGTGCAGCCTCAGCATCACTGATTCTTGCTCCACGCAGACGCCGCATTGCTTTCCTTGGAGGACTGTGGCTGCGTGCCTGCAGTGCAGACAGAAAGACAGAGGAGGAGCAGAGACAGAGAGAATGAAGGAGAGCAGAGCAGAGGAGGGAGGCTGATAAAGCAGGGAGAGGAGGAAAGGAGGTGAAGGACCACCCTTATCCAGCATAGCCGTTCTCAGGGAGCCTACCAAAGGGACCTTCCCACACACACACCATGGCAAGGCAGCCAATCAGAGAGCCAGCATCCTTGACCCATCCTCCCTCGTACAACTGCTCATCCATGGCTCAGTGAAGCAGATGTGAGGGGATGCCGTAGGAAGCGAGGATGCGTATCACCTGGACTGCAAACTGAAACTCGTGTTTTAGATGGGAGCAAAGATGGAGGATTTATGAGGAATGGTGAGAATGAGAAAGGACAGGAGCGCTGTCTTTAGTAGCTGCAGCGTGTCAGGATAGAGGGATCTTCTCTGCCTCTGAATCCTGCAGCCTCTGATCTGGCATTTTAGCCTCATTCCAAGTGTTGACTGCAACGCTTCTGTTAGCAACTTTCAGCTTCTGAGCCGGTGACACTATGTTATTTTCCTCCGACTGATTCTGGATGTGCGGTTTGAGAGAGGAGACGAGGAGGATTGTCAGAGGTGATGACAAAGCAAACTGGACGAGTGACAATCTGACAAGGAAACAGCGGGACAGGGATTGAAGAGAGGCCATGAGAGCCAGGAGAGAGGCCAGGATGGTGTCTGCCTGTTCACCATGCACAAACATAAGGTCAGCAGTGTTTTTATATCTTCTTTAAGCTGTGATACTTCATTTTGCTGTTAAGTCAAAATAATCAACAGCTTGCATGCATTAAAGATGAGTTGCATGAAACTCACATGTTAGTTTATTATATTAGAGTCATATTTTGGCGCTAAAAGTGTTTCATCGCATAAGGTAGAAAACAATGCAAGTGAAATATTCAAAGGAAAAGTGGGAAATACTGAGCAGGCTTGTGTTTTTATCTAATACTGGGCTATTAGCACTTTTGTAAGAAACCCCACCCTCTTTATTTTCACATATGCCCTACTTCTCTCCATCCATTACCGCCTCTGGCTTTCTGATAAGCATCCTTTCATTATCTACTGAGCTAAGTGCTAATGTAGTTTCCACTGACTAAATCACACAGCCCAGATGAGCCTGGTGTTGTTCTGCAGCTACATAGAATTCAGTTTGACCTTTGCAAGAAAAAATGGATCTGTTTACTGCCACTCCACACCAGAACTATGAATGCCTGCTGCTGCAATGCACTTTTCTAGCTAATTAAATCCAGATTAATATCTAGGGATAATACATTGCAGCAAAGCATTTAAAACTGTTTAATCCACCTTGGAAACTGTTGTAAAGTGAAATAAGGTGAGGGTTTGGACTCTAGTCAAGCTTGTCAACTTTATCCTGTACAGCATTTCTTCACACAGGAGACACTATCAAAATACTCATGAACTTTTACATGGGAAAACAGTGTTTAGTGGAATTGTTCACAATGTCTCAGTGTTCCTCAGCAATGCAAGCCACACATGTATGCAGACCCACATTTGAGTTAATGTGTTTTCCATTCAGGTCCTGAGCCTCCTAAATCTCTGCTGTGATCTCTGTTCTCCAGGTCCATTAAGGCCAATTTGGTCAGATTTACTAAGCCTGGATACAAGGCAGTCACAGACCTGGTTTAGGTTTTCCTCTTTGATATATCCACAGACAAAGACTTTTCCATCATCTTCTATGTCTCCCTTCATCAGCAAATTTACAATCAATGAGCTAAAGCACAGTTTTCACAGAATTCCATACAATTTTATTATAATTGTAATAATTACTTCAAGACAAAAGGATTAAAAAGCTCCCTTGCTGAAACGACCACTTCTCCAAACCTTCTTTCAAACCCATCATAAACAGTAATTTTAGATATTCTTTTTAACAAGTCTATTCCTTCTAACTGGTTGTTGTCCCACTGGTTGTCAGTCTGTTCAAACCAGAAGAAATGTTTACATTTCAAAGAGCACACAGCCCTTTGGCCATAGGTTACGCCTCATGCAATGGCTGCTGCTAATATGAAAATATATTGGCTGTATTGATTTAAATAATATAATGAAGCCAGCAAAACATTACTTTAAACAGGTACATCAGTATTTCTAAAACGTTTAGAAGCACATTTTCTGGACTCTTCCAAACCAGAATACCTCCAGGCTGTATATTATATTCAAATTGCTGGAGGTGCTGACAGTTTGATGTTTAACATCTGATAGTACACAACCCTGTGGCCATAGGAGAAACTACAAAGATGCAATGAGGTTAACATTACCCTGCTGTGCAAACAGCAACTAGTTTTATTCAGCACATAGTCATAGATTTCATAAACTTTCTTGAGCTGATGTAATAGCTCATCAAAATTATAATGGGTGGAAAAATGAGTGTTAAAAATCTTAATGAAGTTTTAATAAAATATCAACTGCCCATTAAAGGTACTTCTTGTACATCTAGGTAAGATTATACATTTAAAACCTGGACCACTTTTTCAAGTCCTTTTTCTGTTCGTTCTTTCTATCATAGAGGAAAGCAGTCTTCACCATAGTAATGTCTTAGTTAAATAAATCAGTTAATAAAAACAACAAAAACGATTGTTTGTGCTTTGGGTTAAAGGCCTTTAGTATTTTAAGACCTAATTGAAAAATGTGAATTACTGAAAGACCGTTTGTGTCTCTGTGCGGCATTAAAGTTAGTCTTTTATCATGTTGGTAGTGTTTTTTTTTTACTCCAACAAAAGTCCAGATTCAGATCGTCTCCCATCTTGACAAGACACATCTTTGTGTCCTGGTCTGTATTTTAGGCCGCCTGTTGACGTCACCTTCTGTTCTTTAGGTGATTCATTAAGTACCCCTGTCTGTAAAAAAAATCTGTCTGTCACTGGCACACCCACTTATCGCCTTTTGTCAAGGTCTTGTTTTCATGCTGGGTGGACATCTGCCTCACTGTGGAGGTAGTTACACAAGGAGATGTGCCATCCACATATGTCATTTAATGGTATGAACTGAACTAAATTTAGGCCTGTCTTTGTCCTCAAGTGACCGTTTTTAGGGGCGTGCTTATTTCTACCTGTCCACAGTTGCAGTTGATATTGCTACCAATGCATTCAGTTGTTTCCAGAACTCTCTTAGCTTCATCTATACTGCAGCTTAAAGCGACCTTATTTTTATTTCTCTGATCTCATTATATTCAAGATGGTGTGAACTTGGATTGGATGATATCCAGCTTTCATTTCTGTTAAACTTTACCATGAATTCTTGACAGTATGTGCTTTAGAAGCCAAAAAGGACACAGTTAGGGCAGACACTTCATACTCAATGTATGAATATCAATTCAAAACTAGCAGGGGGAGTAAAAATAATGTATTTGAAATGTAAATATGTAAATTTGAAAAGATGCAGTGCAGCAGCACATGAGGGCATGCGGAGCATTGAATCATTTAATGCTGTAAGTGTAACATGACCATCTATATGTCCTTAGACATATGGAAGGTATCTGCCCTTGGAGAAAAGTGTTCCCTGTTCAGGCTGAGTGACTCAGGCAAACGTAACAGTTCTATTCAGGGAGACCTCTCTATGCACACAGATCCCCCTGCTTTGTTGGAGAGACTTGGGGTGTGTTTGATACCTGCAGTCCTCCAACTTTATCCTTACATATTTGTGCATGCTAGGTACCTCAGTACACTCTACATGGGTGCTTTCATCAGTTTGTAACATCACAAATAAAGAGGGCAGCACTTGATCCAGACTCAAGTTAATAGGTGTGTGTTTTTAGGGCATGATTTTAGAAAATAAGTTACTCTATGTTTTCCATGTGTTTAGGCAGAAATGTCAATATTTACAGTTTTAAGTTTGTTCCTGTTGTAGAGGCGTTTTTATTAAAATTCACTGAAGAGTGAAAATTCTGTTGTGCTTTGTTACTGTTGTCGTAAACTGATGCAATAGTAAAAAGGCCTGATCAAAATGCCTTATGCCTAAAAGGGACAGTCCTGCACCATACATAGAAGCATTATGTCCATCACATCTCTAAACTCAAGATTGTCATGCTGCTGCTAAACAGAAATCCCATCAGTGCTGAATAAATATGTAGATGTTTTTTTCCTAAAAAATTACAATCGTAAAGTGAACAGTGCTAATCAGGTGAACTTTGTTCTTTCCTAATCAGATTTCGGTCACTTTCATGTGTTGATACGAGCGAAATGTTTGGCAACATGACCTCAGTTTGAACAATCTACCATCAAACTTTGTAAACTAGAATTAGGAAATATCTTAATTTAAGCACACATAAACATTGCTGCAGTAATCAATAGAGAAAGGACTGAGGAAACAAGGTCAGATCCTAAATGCAAAAAGGTATAATTTTTCATTAAAGTTAAAATCTAATTATGAAAATTAAATTTCAGAAATTTGAAATGAGCTCTATGTAGCCGTTCTCAGAATGCTCTCTTCTCTCTTCATGGGGGATGTGAGTCACTAGAGCTGCTGTGTGCTGTAATGGCAGTGGTTGAATATCTATGGGGTGGGTTTTATTAAAACAGCACAATGTGATGTTACACTGAGCCTTAATTCTTGTCCTCCCCAATTTTTTTCATATTTTTAGACTCACGTGAATCAAAAACAACAGTCTAAGTAATATAATTTCATACTTTGGAGGGTTTTTGATACCAGGCATACCCAGATGTGTGTGAACAAAAAATTAAATTTGTTTTGTCATATGTCTCATTTAAATTTAATTATACAGCTTAGACAGTATATCAAGAAGTACAGAGTTTATACAATCAGTAAAGAAAATGCATTTTAAGACAAATAAACGTAGCATCATAAATAACATGAAACAATAAAACAAGAAAAGATATTGCCAAACTTTTGACATATTTCACAATTATATTAGAAATTATAAAGATTAAATTGAAGAGTTCAAGGTACAGTACCTCTCTCTCTTCACCCCACTCATACTCGGATCACATCTATGTTCAAAGATCTGATTGGCCATTAGGGCGGGGACGATACGCTTTTCTCCTGATTCAAATTTTTATGATTTTTTTTAGGTGCCGATTCGATTTAAATTGCGATTCTACGATATTGCCAATTTTTGCAATCTTTTAGTTACCAGCGAAAAATATGAACAATGATGATGCCTACAGACTATTTCAGGAATAATACACATCACATGTGAGTCCTTTTTTATGATTTATTCAGCAATATATTTTAACCAACTGTTTATACTTGCATTTAAATGTGGCTTATTAACACAGACCAAAATTAAGCATTTGAATGTGGAAAAAAATCGATTTTGAACAAAAAAATTGATTTAAAAATCGTCAAACAAAAAATCCCGGTAGTTACGTGAACCTCTTTTTTTCTCCCACCCCATTAGCCATTGGGTGGAGGTTTATACGGGTTGATTACTAACCTTGAAACTTCCAGTAGAGTGAAGGGTTTGTCCACACAAGTCTGATATAGGCTACGTTTTCAAGGTAATATTCCAGGCTGTGCAAAAACACCTGAAATGTGCACAAAGGCTTGTGGCGTGATGCTGCGTTAGCGCACTGCCTCTTTGGTGCAGTATTGTCTGCTCTGAGCAAAGGAAGCATGGATTTATTTATTACACCATACCATTTAAAGCGGTATGATTTAAAGAATGCCAACACAGAGGAGGAGAAAGACAATATGAAGATTTTTCTAATCACTAACACATCCCAGTTTTATGGGCACAGAATTTCCAACTGAGCCCGCCGTGTTGTCTACGACCAACAGGCCTTCTCTGCTGACTAATGTTGGCCTCTGGTGACTCACAGTATATCCACATATGTTCATTAGCAAGTCAATCCTGCTGATCTACTAAAAGTCAGCATCTCCTCCCCAGCAGGGCCGAATTAATGCAGTTTTTACTGCAAATAAGCACTCTTCTCCAGATGTGTATCCACGGGGATGAAACTTAAATACATTTGAAGTTAAACCCATCCATCATGTTAAAATGAATATCAAAGTTGGTCTATGCTAAAATGGCTGATTCTGCAAGATGTTTAGCACTGCAGATCTGGTGGGGCTAAACTCAACAGTCCAATTAAAGTCCCTTTACTAGATCACCTCCCATTGCCTGTTATTGTTTCAGGGCTCCATACATCAAGTTGTGTCATCTGTGATCTGACTTCTTTGAATTACCTTCCTCTATGGCAGAGGTTATTGATTTCTGCTCCCTGCACCAAAGGGGACGAGGATTATTCTTACAAAGAGCTTCATCTGTTCCTCTGCATCATCAGGCATTAAAAAAAAAAAAAAAACACCCTGAGTAATTTTAGTTATTGATCTGCTTCAGATTGTTTATTACTGCAGCAGAAACACAACATTTTTCCAGCCTATGTTGATGTTTGTGTACTTTATCTAAATGGGAGATACTTCAGATAATCCATTCCTCCCAGTGAGCAGACATTTAACTCGATTACTCCACTGACAGGCCGGAAGTGTTGCACAACTGCAAGAAACTTCTCAATAGGTGCTGGGAAGCTCAGCGAGGGGTGAAGGAGTGGGAAGAGATTGCTGTGACTGTAGAGGCAAATGTATTATCAGGTGCCACAGCGAAAAATGAATTGATTGAATAGATGGAGGAGTGGTTGAGGGCCTGATCACAGTGATTCATGGAACATGTGGGCGCTCTGTATTGAGTCACAGGCAGCAGCAGCAATGGGAGTGAAAGGACTGCACTCTGCAAGTCCAATTACCCATTTCTCTGCCGTAAACAGTCACACACAAACACACACATATGTGCATGTTGTTTTCTGTGACTTGTTAGTCTCAAGCAAATATTTGGTTTGAGTTTCTTTATTTGACTGTGATGACAGAAAATGCAGGTAGATGTTGACTTTAGCTTAAGACCTGTTATTTAAATTATAAGACTAAGCAAGGAGAACAAACCAAGACAACTAAAATTGTCAGCCATAATTCATGTTGTTTGTTTACTAATGGCAGGGCAGTTTGACCTATTCAAGAAACTGATGAAGGTTAATGGATCAGTAAAGATCAGAGGTAGATGATTTATTCCATAGTAATGATAATGTACTTTGTTCTTCTTCTTTTGTTGATGTTTCCTCTCTTATACCAGAACTGTAGATTGTTGAATACAACAGAGCTCATGCATTTTAATTGGTGTCAGCTGACCTCAGAACAATCACATTATTTTCCAAAATCTCTTATTCATTCTTCTCTACCTTCACTGATAGGCCAAGCAAAAGAAGTGGAAGAAACTGATATGGAAACCTCAAAGGTAGGCAATGACTCAACAAGTAAAATTACCCCACACATATGCAGTGATGACAAATGGCTGATTAGATTATAGATCGTCTTTATTCGAGAAAATGCTCCCCATATTACATTGACTTGTTCTCAGCTCCTGCTGGTCTTCAGATTTCACAGTGTTTGAGATCAGTAACAAAAGTGCTGCACAGTCATTTACTGCAATGCTGTCAGCAGTGTTCTTTGTGCAGGCTCTAGGGGTTAGTGTTGGGGATTTGAAAGCAATTTCTGACCAAATATGGCAAATATTAAGTCCAAAGTGCTCTTCAGAGAACAAGATCTTTGAATTAAATGGTTAGAAAGAACATTTCTGCTAAGCTCAAATTAATTATTCACCCCAGCTGTATCTTTAGTTTCTGTTTAAAGGCAAATGCTCAGGTTTATAATAATTTCCCTTTTAGTTTTTTAGCTTTAAAATAAGTTACTACTCAATATGACATGATAAATGAACATGCATAGTGCAGACTTTGCTGTGTAATGCACTGACCTAGTAAGAGCCTGTACTTAGTCCATGGCATCTAGAATAGTTTGTTATTCGTCCAGCATTTTTTGTCGGATACTACTGATACATTCATTGTAAGCCTGGTTATTATAGTAGTTTAATTGATATATTCTGCATTTGGAAAATCAATATTGTAGAGAATTAATTTCTTTTGTCTGTTTTGTCTTAACTGTAATTGTACCAAAAGTTAAAATTACTGTCAAAACCATTTTTTTGTTAGTTATTTTTAATGGGTATTTTCCAAGACATGTTTTGATTAAAAGTCCATATTTTATTGGATTGTTCTTTGGTACCATTGTTAGTTGCAAAAAAGACTATTTTTTTCATCCAGAAAACCTGATTTAAGTTTTTTTTTATTTGGGATCCAACTGTCAAAGCTACAGATACTCTTTTTTTTTTGCCAATTTCCAATTTGCATATATTTTAAACTCGAGTGTATTTGTGTTCAAAGTAGATGTTAATAAAGATGGTCAACTATATGTTTCACAATGAAATATGGATAAACATTTTGTTTGCAAAATGTAGATATTAAGTAAGACAAAATATAAGTAATTTATCCAGATTGCATGTACATCACATTGATAATAAATGTGTTTTAATATTTAGTATTGTATTTGCACCAGTGGAACCCAGGTTCTTATTTCTTTTATAGAGTTACCAATAATATTCCACAACCACTGTACGTGAGCTCTATATTACAATGAACATTAAAGCTACATCTTCAATTTTTAAGAGCCCACTTAAAAGTGTAAAAATTAAGGTACGGCAAATAAACATTGGGACTTCTGTTGGCTGTAATTGAAATCAAGCTATCTTAGTATTTAACTTAATAAGACATCATGGGTCCAAATTTTCCACGAGTTGACAGAATTTGTCTTGTCTACCAAAACGAAATATCTTTTAAAGTAATCCTCTGCCAGTATATGATGGTAATATTGTGTCTCCTCACTCAAAACCTAAAAATAATGAATATTTTTAATATTTTGTCAACCATGAGATGCTGTTGTAGTATTTTAGATGCTGAGCAGTAACAAGCTCAGGGGTTTATGACCCTCCCACTGCCCCAAATCTTCACAAGAGGAATCACTCCATTGATCCGTCCCCCTTATTTTAGCTGTTGGCCCTGCCATGTCATAGCTATAAGATGTGATGTTTATTTTGTTAACATCAAAAAAAGTGAAATTCCTACTAAATTAAGAAGTTGTACGTGTGTTTCTTTGAGGTTAGCAATATGAAAAAAAATCACAAATATTTTTTTAATACCTGAGAAGATATACAAGACATTTACACAATCTGTTGTCTGAGTATATTTTAAAATAGTCCTCCTGTCTGAAGTACTTTACATTGTAGATGTAATCCTGGGTTTCTAGTTTCATCCACACTGTGGGCTTGATGCTGAGATGCAGCATTGTTTGGATGTGATTCATGTCATTATGCTTTGCAGATTTCCTCAGTGTAGAGTTAAGGTGCCTGAAAGTTTGAGACCTTGCTGGGTGATTGTTGCTTTGTCACCCAGAGTGACGTGGATCATCTGTGGAGCTCAAAATAGCTCAAGTGTTGTCCTTCAGTGATTTGTAATGGCATAGCAACCAGTGGTAAGGAAATATAAAGTTAGAGTGTATGTGGTTTTTCAGGTCCCTGTCAAAATGTGTAACTGAAAAGAGCAGGAGAGGTCTGCAAGTGGCCCTGAAGCTGCAAGTTGGACCGCTCCCAGCTTCAAAGATGGCAGGGTCGTCTCTGTGGCAACAGCCCTGAGTGACGAGATGGAGGGATTGTCTGGGAGGGGTCAGTCAATAACTCTCCAGCCAATCCTTTATCTCCTCACGACTCTACAATCACAGCGTGTTAATGTAAAAATAGCTGTCCTCACTCTTTTTAAAGACTTCCATTTTGCTTGAAACATGAGGGCAGTAGAAAGTTGTTCTTTAACAGGGTAAGAAAAAAATAATTTTAGCTACCTCATTGATTCTGCTTCAGTATTTCACATTGAATGAGTATTTACTTGGAGAAAAGAGGTGTCAGGTGGGGTTGTCCTGATGGCCTTTATTCAACTACTGATGTGTAATTGTGTCTCTGCACTTTTAACTGTTCATCAGCAACACATTCCATAAAGATGATAAAACAGCTTTGTAAATATGTCTACACCCTGAAATGAATATCTCATAAGCACTGCAGCTGAGCTGCACATGAAAGCTGGATGTTGATGAGATTCTGTGTTCCCATCAATACCCAGTTGGAGAACAGGCTTAGGTAGACCAGAAGCTGCACAAAATGGTAAACATATATAATACAGAGTTGCATTTACACTTTTTGAAATTGCACTGTATCTTTTGAAGCCTTTCTCCCACAGATACATGGTAGAAATATTAAATTTAAAACAGAGAAAAGCTGATTGTTGCACTTCAGTGACTGTAAATGTACCAGAGTGGCCCTACCATGTATTTGCTATATCTATGAAACACATTAATGAATGTATGAATAAATCAATCAATCAATCAACCAATCAGATTTTTTTAAAGCATGTTCCATGCCACAAAATGTACCACAATAGTATTTATGTATATATGTATATATGTATATATATATATATATGTATATATATATGTATATATATATATATACACATATAGATACGTATATAAATATATATACATACATATATATATATACGTATATATATGTATATATATATATATATATACACATACATATATATATATATATACGTATATATATGTATATATATATATATACATACATATATATATATATATATACATACATATATATATATATATATGTACATATATACATATATATGTATGTATGTGTGTGTGTGGGGGGGGGTTGTGTGTATATATATTGTTTAGGAATGTAATTACATAACTATAATTTATAACAAAGGCAGATTTGAGTCATGCAATCAATAATTGTATTTTAGCATAAAAAATTCCATTTTTCGACAAAGACAGGTATGGGCTGTGAGTTCAAGCTGTCTCTGTTTTTTTATGTTTTATTTTTTGGGGGGGGACTTTTGGTCCTGTTGAAGTCAATGGGGATTTAATGGGAAAAACTTCATACTAAATTTTATCACATCAAAACTTGTGTTCACAATACTCAACGCTAAATGTTTTTGCTGCTCATTTTCAGTAAATATGTCAGAGAGAGCAATCGAGATATCTACATTTTCCCTTTTTCCATCAGAAGTCATCAAATTAAACAAGTACAAACTGAGTTTTCTGAAGTACCTGCCTACTATGAAGCTGGCTTTCCTCCCTCAGAAGTATAACTTTCTTTACCGTAAATAAAAAGCAGTGCTTGCAAGTTTGAGTACATGTCCACTATCACCTTCACTCCTCTCAGTTCCCTGCTCACTTATATTTTTTCCTCTTTTCAATTTCACTCCTCTCCCTGTCAAACCACACAAAGTGACAGTAGAGGACATGACTAACATGGCAGAAAACTGAGCAAAGAACAAAACAAAACAGGCAGAGGCAGGATTAAAGAGCAGAAGACTTTTCTGTGTCAGGTTTTGTAAAAATAATTCCAAACATATTTTGAACTCCTTTTATTTGGAAACAAAACAATTACAAGTTAAATCTGAGTTGACACGTGTAAGAGACAAGTTAATGAGCCAGCTTATTAAAGGAGAACTATTTTGCTCATGTTTGGGTCTTTATTTTTGATTTTTGGACTCCTATAGAGCAGCTACTCACAACTGCCTTCACAGAAAGCTTTGTAGATATTTGGGACGTCTTGCTATGCCGCTTCCTTGTATTTCCTGCGTCTCACGGAAATGGTCGGTGTAATTCACTCCACCCCCAAGCCCCCCTACATATATGCCTCCTGCCAAGCCCACTCCACTGTGATCGGTCACAACCCCAAGGACTTCCAAAGGGCTGCCGAGCGCTGCCAAGCCCCACCTTCTTATTTTGTCAGTGTTGTAAACAGCAAACAGAATTTTTCTTTTAAAAATATGATCTTTTGAAATACAGCCTAATGTGCCGGATCCTGAATCTGATCCAGAGGTAGAGACTGGACAGCCTGATGTTTCCCAAGAACAGAGTTTACTGAAAGATGTCTCTGAAAGGGAGGTAACGTTAACCATATCTTGTTATTGTCATTACCTGCTTACCTGGGCGGCCGATGGATGGATTTTGTTTTTCTAGTAGAACATAATCTTACAAATTACTGAAATACCTTCCTGTCACTGCACATGTGGGAATGTGCTAAAATGCTAACGCTGTGAACTCGTCGTAGACAGCAGAGCAGCGCACAGCTGATGAGACAAGACTAAGCCTAACACTTGTTCTAAGTGCTGGAAAAACAGCTACTGTTAGAAAGCTTGTTTAGGTGAGGTGTGCCCTGAAGTTCTATTAAAAATATTTCATAAGGAGAAAGATGCAGTGTACGTGTCAACAGCTATGAACAAGCTCTAAGTGACAGCACATCGGAACATTTGACTTTCCCACAACAGCATGTCTTCCTCCCCTGTAATGACATTAAGTGAGGCTATTTCATAATTGTGTGATGACTGAGCTGGCTGTAGTTATGTAATGAGTAACAATGAGGACAAAGTAGATATGACATTGAAAAGGTTTTGTTTAAATTTTTTTGATGTTTAGTCATAAATAAAATAAGAAATAATACATCCAATATGATTATTCAGTTGACAGTAATTATGCATCCCTTAGATTTTTTCTCCCCATGGAAAGCTGTTTCAGGATTGCTCTTATCCTGGAGCAGCTAAAATCCGTACATAGAATACTGGATGTAGACTTGATCTGCAGTCATCAGCCGAACCTGAGCTCCCTGTGTCGTGACATTATTTCATTGAACTTGGTGACGGTGAGTTTGAGTAGCTCAGGGTCATGGATGTGATGAGTCATTGATGTTCTGCACAATAGGTACAGCTGCAGTTCAGGCTTGAGGTACTCACTGTCTCTGTGTGCTTTTTTTCTTACTGTTTTCTTACTGTTGTGATAACAGTATGTTGTTTTTGATCTGTTCATCATCACCTCTATTCAATCTTACATCATCATTGAGTCTCTTATGAAAAAAAAATTGTTGAGGGATTGTTTTAAGCTACTAATATCTTCCTTTATCGAAAGAAAAAGAAAATTATCACAGCAGTGGTAGTTTAGAATCATAAGTGTTTTCCTACTTCTCCAACACCCTGAACAGAACCTTCCCAGCTACCCACCCACCCACAGGATGAACAGACTCTGAATGGACTTTAGACACAATGAACAGGAAGTAGAGCTGCAGGCAAGTGTCCAATCACAGACAAGTAGAGATTCTCCCATCAGTTTGGAGGTGGTCATTTAGAATCAACCGTCAGCCTAAAGTAAATCAATTCTTCATCTTCTCCTGTCCCTGCTGCAGGCATCAACTTGAAGCAGCTGCAGCAGAATCCCCCAAATTTAGACTCTGATATTTAAAAAATGATATTCAACATTGAGATCTGTATTAAAATCGTTGCTTAAGCCCCAGTCACACATTCACGTGCACAGTCACACATTCACGTTTCTCATGGTGATTGTGCACGACTGTACATGATTGGCAAGGCTGGTTTGATCGGCATAATACGCAAAGAAATGACTGTCTCCCTTGGACACACCCACCATCAGTAACGCTTCTATGGCACTTCTACGGCGCTTTCGTCCCATTCCAGAAAATGGCCGTTATAATGTTCCTTTTTTTTCTTTTGGTGGTTTATAGTGTGGTAGCTTTACGGCCTCTACCTACACACCTGCTTGTCACAGGCAGATGCCATTACTGTTTATAAAGTCCATTTCACAGCTTGTAGTTGCTCCTCCTCCTTCCCTTCAGACATAGTTTGAGTCGTCAGTCAGCACACAGCTCTTTATCACAGCCTCCTAAAGACTCTTATCCCCTCAGATCTGAGCATTTCTGAAGGAGAGGGGAAAAGAGCTGCATCTGATCCTCCTTTAATCATTTTTTTTGCTCAGTAGACATTCAAGGCACCCAAGACATGATGTAAACTCTGTCACACCAGGACATCAGACCCTGAAGGGAGCACGATCACTGCTTGCCACAAATATTTTAGTGTAGCAAAAAGGTCTGATAGCAAAAAAAAAACAGTGCTTCTTTTGAACTAAATCTTCACTTCAGCATGTTAGTTTGATAGTTTCAGTGACTAAAGAAAGGTTACAACAGTGACAGTTTCTGTATCAGTATAAATAAGATGGATGTAAACTTCAGTTAGCTAGTATAAGTGTTGTGCCTTTTAGCTCAATTAGAACAATTTATTTGATAGAATTAAGATAAAAACAAAAAGAAAAAACAGTTACTCACAATGTGAAGCTACTTGCTGCTCTGATTTTAAAGTTCTTTGTTGTTCTAAATGGCCTGAACTTACTGATTACAAGATGAATCACTTCAGTTACATGGAAGAAAATAAGAGACTGTTAACTGTTTGTGTTGATTGAATGGTCTTTTGTGGCTCAGCTCATCCTTGTAAATAGAGTTTGAATTTCAGGTATTGACCCATCGACTATGATTGATCCCTTTGGATTTTGAATGTCCTTAGTTGTGAGAGCTGTGGGAGACTGCAGTGCAGAGTTCATCCAGGTCTTTGGCAGAACCATATTATGACCAGGATAATCCTTGAATTCAGCCTAGTTTTTCTCTCAGGCCTTAACCTCTAGTGAAGGTTAACAGAGGTTATCTGAAATATGCTCTTCCACTCCTCTCCCCTGTCTTTGTTAGTAATTAGGAGCATGAGTGTGTTTGAGGTTTGTTTCAAAACAGTCTATTTTCATCGCACTTGCTGCAGCAGAAACAGGAAATGGAGAGCTTTTTTGAAATGAGTGCTTTAATGTCAGCACATGCTCGTCTTTGTTCTTTTATTCATGGCACACGTGACGTCCTGGCAGAAGGCCAGACAGATTTCACTTCATCCATTTTCGGGCGACCTGATATTAGACGTGATGTCTATCCATCGTGTTTTTTCTCATATTAGCTATGGAAAATATTATGTAATTCATCATCAGTGCCATCATTCTGTCTGTTTCACCCCCTCCCTGAGTTGTTTTTATATTTTAGTCAATGTTGGCTTTCTGCTTTGTGTCTGCTGCTGTCCAGTCTGGCATTTCTGACCCATGTTTACATCTTTTTGACCTTTTTCATGTGTTAAGATATTTTCCGTTTTGGCAAGACTGTATCCAAAACTGGATCATCATACAATCTTTACTCCACTTTTCTTTTTTTTATCAGGACTATCAGAACATGTGCAGTATTTAAACTAAATAGAATCACTGTAACTACTTAGTTTTTTCTATGTATGAGTACTAAACTAGTTTACCTTCTTTCATTTATTTATGTTGACTTAAATGTACAGTAATTTCAGAAACTTATATTAGCTTGCGTCTTGTTTACGTCTATCTTTGCCTGCTTTCAAATCCTTTCTGCTCTCTGTCCCTTAACTGTGGGCTCGAGGGGATTATCTGACATCGTCACTACAACAGTAAACACACAGCCGTCCAGTCACATGATCATCCTTTTCACTCCATGTTCAGACAGCAGGAATCAATCAATGGGGATTTTTTTACGTGAATAGGAGAACAAGCACAAGCATAATCCATACTGTGCTACAGAGAAAGGAACGGCCACAAGGCAGGCTCCCTGCTGCAGCCAATCCTGCAGAGCAGTGTATGGGGATTAATCCAGATTATCAGACAAAGCTATTCTTAGAAATAAATTAAAAATCTCTGGTGCAGATTAGAGCTCAAGACATGCTTAAAAAAGTAGCTGATGCAAAAATCCCATGGCTATGCATGACTAATGAGAATCGTCTGTTACTGACTCCATAATAAAAATCTCTACATTTAGAAACCTGTAACCAGAGAGAACAAGAGAGGTATGCATTTCTTTTATTAGGAAGAGGATAATTTTAGCAAAGTATTCAAGGGAGTTTTGAACTAAAAAGTCTCATGAAAGAGAGATTTGTAAATTGAGTTATTTAGATTTGTATGCAGTCTGTATCAGACTACCTGGTCTTTTATTATTTTATGATCACATCTATTTTTTGTAGTATGTGGTGTGGTCAGCAGGTGGCAGCAGTGAGAGGTAATGTCTTTGGATAAGCGGTCGACTCCTCTCTGGAGGAGCTGTTCATTCAGCACCTCTCCTGCCTCCTCTTTCCTCTGCAGAGTGGACAGGGCTCATTATACAGCCAAACAACTGCAAAAAAAAAAAATCAATATAATATTGGAGGCAGGTAGAATACTTCCCCAGACAAACCCAGAAAACAGAGAGCCGTGCTGCAAAGCATTTTATTCTTCACATCTCTCTTTTTCTCCTCTTGAGCTGATATGCATCAAGTTAACAGCCTCTGTGTATTAAAACTAGAAACACAAGCCTTACATTTAATTTGATATACAGACTTTATTTCTTCTCATCATATCATGTGAAGCCAGTTTTTAAGTGATGTCATTTTTTTGGAATGGAGGTTTCTCTCATGCTGTGTTGAACCGGTAATTTTGCACTGAATGTGGAAGTGAAAGGGCTCTGTGTAACTTCTCCCTCTACATTATCAAACTCATCCAGGCCTTTTAATACCCATTTATGCACTGCTGACACAGCTGTTTTACCTAAGATTGCATCTCCATGTGACAGCCAGAGCTGGGCTAAAACGTTATACCTTTCCAATGATGGTGAAGCAGACTGTCCAGCTATTTTACAAACACCCAAAATATGACTTCTTTAATGAGAAGAGGAAAGGCCTTTGTAATCATCCTGCCCTGATTGTAATGTCCGCATTTTATTTTTACATACAAAAAGTAGTAATAATAATAATAGAAATGTATGAACCTTAATGAACAACTTTAATTAGAAAAGACGAGGTAGGCCAATATGGCATCTAATAAAGTGCATCATTACTAAAGATATGATTGTGGCTCCTTTGAGAAAATGAAGGCAAACCATGTCCAGGTTGGCACCAGATGGACTCTGTGTGAGATGACTTAATGGCATCTTGCTTGACTGAGGCTCAGGTTACAGCTCCCACTGTTTCACGCTGGGACAAGATAAGAACACTTGATATATTTTCCTCCTTTCTTCATGTTTCTCTTCCTGCAGTCGTATTGCATTTGCTGTAGCCTTTAAAGAGGGACAGCGCTGCCTTGCAAATAGAGAAGGTGTTTTCCTGTCTGCTCCTGGCAAATGTTGAAGAACACTTTTCTCTGACAGGCTCTTATAAAATAGTTATCACACTTATTGATTGATAGCTCATTATAGATTAAGTTTTCTGTAGCCCTCGACAGCCCAGTACGCACAAAATCTGAAGCTAAAAGACAAGGAGCATTAAGTTCCACAGCTTGGCTTCTGTTTGGTTTATGATCTGGAGGTGAAAAAAAATCTGCATTTATTTTTTGGCAAATGAGACAAGTTCACTTAACGTCACACCTCATTTCTTAATGTGGTTTGTGTATTTGACTTTAATGACTGCTAGAATCTGTCCTTTCTTGCTAATGTTTAAACAAAAATACTCATAATACCACTCTCAACACAATTTGTACCTCTTATCCACCTTGATTCTCAGGTTAAGACACTCTGTTGGAGCCCCTGTCACTCTGATCCCCCTCATGGGCTGAGTCTGTTCTGACTTTGATTCCACTCTGTGGTCTATCTATGTTCGATGCTCTGCACTGGGCTTGCAACCTCAAGTCAATAGACTTGAACCTCTGGCCTCTTTATTATGTTCTGTATATTATCTGGCTTTGCCGTTGCGTGAGTAAATAAAAAACACGTCCTTCATGCACCCCAGCACAAATTTGTCAATGTACACAAACTACCAGAAAAGCCAACAAGCAAGGTGTGTTGTGCTCAACTGTAAACATGCAATTCAGAGTACATTTTTTAAGGAAATTAGGGTTGCAGCTATCGATTCTTTTTGTAAGAATTGAATTTTTTTTGTTTTTTTACATTGAGTCTCTTCACATTATTAGTAACACAAAACAGAAAAGCCAGGTCACTTAAATTAACAACTTATTTTTCTTATTTTGAACATTCCGAGCATATATGAGGTTTTAAAATCAAAATCTATGCTTTTATTTTTACTCTGGGTCATATCTTGCTTTTTCAGTATTTTTTTTAAGCTAGTTATTTTTATTTTATTCGTATTCATGCTTGTCTCTTTTTGCTAAATTATTGCCTTTACTACTGTACCATATTGATGATCTTAATTTGCTTACTTTATTTCTAGGACCAAATAATATCATACTTAGATACTAAGATAATTTAACTAGCTAATGTACATTTCTATAACATATGAAAGCATTCCCTACATCTGCTTCCTCTACTCACTGTCAGTGTTTCCTGTTCTACTCTCTGCAATCAAATTAAATGTTAAGTTATTGGATGTGAAAAGTATGTGAACAAAATACACATGATTCTGGGCAAGTAGCCTCCGCATTGATTTACGTTCTGAACCAGCCTTTACACGGAGCCATAATCAAAGTAGGTTATTTACTAGCCCATATCTCAGTTATTGATCACATTAGCTGCTTCTGTTGATGTATCATGAGTGTCATCCTGTTGTGTCGTTCTGAGGATGCACAGACCGGATGTTTACTGTTGACGAGCTGCAGCATTGACAACGTGCTATCATGCTAAGCTACATGCTAAGCTAACTCCGTTTGACATCAGACACATTGCACTGTGTTTTCTTTTTGTCCCTTCTTGTCGTGACCACACACTTGGGACACTCTCTGCCATTTCTTCTGTGGACTCTCTCCTTTCTGTCCCTCTCTTTTCTCTTCCTTCATTACTTTAAAAGCCGCGCAGCAGCGGAGGTAGCAGGCGCGTTGTGCCACAGAAATTACCGTCCGTGTCAAACACTGTGCACTGTATAGTAGTCCAGATATATATTTTATATGTATAATTATATATTAAACGAGGCTTCAAGGCACACAATTTTCCTCAAGGATATCTTGTAATCGAATAATCGCGATTATTCGAGGAATCGTTTCAGCTCTAAAGGAAATGATATGAGAGTTTTACACTCTGAAAAAATGTGAAGCATAATGAATATCAAAAGACTTTTTATGTAAAGCTTTTTTTAAGGAAACACACTGAAACCCTCATCATTTGTTTATTTGTTTACAAAGCAATATAAAAAAATGCCAAAATACAAATATGTTAAGTGGCTACAAAAGCAGAGGCCTTGTGTACAGTCATAGCCAGACAACTCTCAGCTCAGGTGACCCAGCAAATCAAAAATTTGTCTGATGTAAATATTGTAATGTGCTATTGATGAAAATTCTGACAGAGCAAACAAGCCTGGTGTGGTGAGCACAAAGATATACATTACACACTAACTGGAATAGCACAGTTTCTACAATAGTCCACATGGTCAGTCACACTATTTGTCCAACTTTTGTGCAATACGAATCCCCTGAGGGCAACAGAACAACATAAATATATCAACAGGTTTTGTGACTAAAACAGAGTTTGTACATAGCCTGTGGCATACAACTGTCACTTGAGGAAAACATACGTTCAATGATACAAACTGTGCTTCTGATATTCTTTTTTTCATTACTGATTAATATATTCACCCTTTTTATGATTATCAAACATAGGAACAAGGAACAGCAATGGTTTTAAGGATTTTTTAAGGCTTGAAATTTTCTTTATAGCATGTCAGGTTAGACACTTGACATGTAGCCTAAAGCTAAATGCTTCTTCAGCCTCAAGTGGCCACATTGTAACTGTAGTCTAGCAAACATGCATTCACTCTTTTTAACCCTGGAGGTTGTAGTAAGACACAAATCCGCTTGAGAATAAGTAAACTTCAGCTTTGGCACAAACAGACCTTGTGCTTGGCACATAAATCAGCAGTGTTTGCTCCAAAAGGTCTTTATTATTGGGTCAGTGCTTTGAGTGATTTAGTCACCTCTGCTCCAGGCTGCTGCAGAAGCACTTTTCTTTATTTATTTATCAATTCATTTTCCTTACACATCTGAACTGTTGTCAGAAGTGTCTGAGAAAATTGATAAAACATGTTGCTGTGCTATAAGAACTGTAAACATAATTATAGCCAGATGTCAGATCAGTGCCTTTGTGAAGATTGCTAAAAACACACCCTCAATCTGGTGTATTTGTCAAGGTGAACCGTTCCTCTCCGAACAAGAGCTTAAATACACCTGCATCATCATCTGCTCTTATCTCTTTGATTTTCTCTTCCATCATTGAGTGATATGCTCACTCTGGTGTGGAGCCATCTGCATTGGAATAAAGAGGAGAGTGAATGGAGCTCAGTGACTCAGCAGACTGGCCTGAATTATAGCAACAACTTTGTTTGTGCAGCATAAGTTCCATCAAAGCTAATAAAACCGAATCATATATTTTTTGATTGATTTGTAACACAGATTGAAAGTAAGGGAACATCTACACATGCAGCTGTTAGCGTGCAGTTTTAAATGTACTTTTAAGTAATAATTCTTCTCATAGTATCTGATCTCTGTGTAAATAGAATTAAACGGATAGAATATCACATTTACTGGTGTCGATAGTCAAAATACCAAAACAAAGTACTGAGTCTAAAAACACAGTACTTTATATTGAAACTGTACTTGAGACTGAAATAATGTTGTTCAATCATGGAAACCTTTTGCCCAGAAGATGATCTTGTATTTTTCTCTATTCAGAACATTTGGTTAGGAGAAAAACAATTACTGTAAAGTTCTAGTAACTAAATATTTATCAGGTCAAACTGTTTTCTGCTTATATTTTTATGGCATTCTCTGTAAGTTTGTTCAAATGCAGTATTCTTTTGCAAAACGATGGCTCAGGGAGTGTATTTGTAACTTTGATGTCTAACGTACATAATCATACACCAGGGCAGAAAGACCACTCTGTGCTGGACTGATATATGCCTGGATAACTCATCATCCTCCAGTTTTCCTGATTGCTTCATACAGAAGATGTTGATTCAAAATAGGCCTCACTTTTGATAGACTGTTACGACATTCTTGAGTGAAGAAGAGAGTTACTTTCACTTGATCTGAACTGCTGTACTTTGTCTCGAGTACATTTCTGTTGAATTTTAACTCAATCACTACTAAATAGTGCTTGTTAATAAATTAGCTTGATCATGTATTGCAATAAAAAAATCAGATCCCCTTTTTCGGACCATGAGCCCTTGCTGTAGCTGGAGTCTGGCAGGTCAACCAGCATATTTCTTCTTCTGATGTGGTGAGTGATTAGCATTAGTGTAAGCCATCCCTAATGAGGTGTCATTTGTAATGTGCAGGGCTTTAAGGAGATTAAACAGAAAGAATGCACTGCACCCTGACCCAGCGCCTGTGCTCAGCCGTGCTCGTGTTTTTGATGACGAGTAAAGTGATGGTTCTGTTGCCCTTTGACCTCTGAGACCTGAAGAGTTCAAGAGGCTGAAGGAATAAAGAAACCAGGTTGGATCTAGGATAGCATGAAAGCTAAATCATTACAAGAATAGTTGAAGTGGATTCACACAGAGTTTTGGCTGGGGATTGATTGTTTACATTTTCGGTTTTAACAATTTTTTGTGATCATTTAACCATAAACTTAAGAGAGACAGTCTGTTGGTTCATGATTTCAAAATGGTAATTTTTATGCTTACTAGACATGTGCTTTTGCTCAATATATTCAACTTTTATCATCCAGCCTTGACTTATTCTGAAGCTAAAACGTCCTTCATAATTAGTCTTAATAAACTGTTTTACAAAAGACTGAAAGACACCCATAAGTTTTTGCTGGTTAGGTGTCAAGATTTCTGTCCTGTGCAAGGATTTAACTTAACTGTCAGTCTTATCTGATCTGGTTTTCTTTTATTTTGCAGCTTCTGTTGGAATTCAAAAACTCAGTGAATAAATTCACTTAACTCGCCTTTCTTCTGCTGCTCCAGAAAGATGGTATAACCTCGGTATAAAAGAAAAAATCACACTATTCCTGCACTGTCAGTGATTTAAGGGAGGGCAGTTTAACAAAGACCCTGGCTGCTTTATATTCAGATTAATGCGGTTATAAAACACAGTTGCTAACTAAGGGAGCTGAGTCACCATCATGTGCATTTGATTCATTCTGTATGCAGCACACACACAGCACACAGCTTTAAACATGGGGACTACCCCAGCACATTCAATGCATTAAGAGATTAGCGGGGTTGGCTGCTGACACCGATCAGGGCTCGAGTCCAATACAGGAGGAAAGACCTGCAGAAGATCCCCCCCCCCTTAATGCCTCCTCAAAACTATGGCTGTAGAGGACGGGGTGTGTGGGGGTCAGTGCACACAGCTGGAGGCTACTGTCCTGCTCTAGCCCTCCATACTGGGCCAGCTAGGCTTATCTTGCAGAGAGAAATGGAGAAAGAGAGCCATCTAGGGAAGAGGATAGAAAGAACACAAGGGAATGAGGCATAGGGGGAGGGGGAATGATCCTGCGCCTGCTCACTGTGAGCGCAGCAAGTGCAGCTTTCATCCGCAGCACAGACTGAGGGAGAGACACAGAGTTTGAGCAGGGAAGCAGTAGCTCAGAGGGGCAGTGTGAGAGCATGATAGGAGAAAAAACAAGTTTTGAGGGGAAGAGAACAGCCATTTTGACACCGATTTGCAATCGCCTGCCCTGCTGCTTCTGCTCCATGCTGCAGTTTGCATCAGGACCATTGCAGCACAGGTCACCTCCTTCTCTTTTGGGAAAACTGGAGAACCCCAGGGAGGTGTGAATATCTGGCACAATTGCTCAGCACTGCGGCATCTCGATACAAAGAAAGGAATGTAGAAGAAAGGTGGATCAAGCTGAGGATCATCTTTTCAGCCTTTGGCTCTGACCATCCATCTGTCTCTGCATCCACTCTATCCTTCTTCCCGCGTGCCTCTCTCCTGCTCTGTGTATGGGAGGTGAAGCTTTGGCAGGCTGTCAGTCAGCATGCGGCTGTGTGAACGGGCAGCCCAGTGCCCACAACATGTTATGGACATCAGACACTCCACACTGTACTAATGAAAGGCTTCAAGCTCGCCTGGTAAGGCTCTACAAAGAGTAAACATTGGCTCTTTTTGTGTGTTTTCTGTTGAAGCATCATGTTTTCTGTATTGCCCCAAAGCTGTCATGTATGCAAAGAACATCTCTGCTGTGGCCCATGTGTCTGTCACTATTTCCAGGTCTTTCTTTGGACATGGCTTTATCGGCATAAACCATCCAAATACTACAGAAAGTATTCACAAGCCTGAGTAGATTGCACATATTCGTTAGCATGTAAAAGAGCACACTGATCATCAGCTAGTTGATGTGTAAGTGGTTCAGTCAATCTCTGGAGCCAGTTTGATATACAGGGTTAAAAATGACTCCACCAAGCTGTGACTTGTGTATCCAGTGCAACCAGTGTGTGTTTGTGAGTCGTTTTTTTTTTCATTGCGACTGTGGCGACCCTGCTCTGCTCCCCTCTGGCGGGCTCAGTGTGAGCGGAGCAGCTGAGGAGAAACGCTCACGTGGCTGCCTGGAAAAGAGCAGGCACATGCTCCCTCTGCCTCTCCCCGGCTTTCACTCTCGCCGTCTCCCTCACTCGCCTTTGCATTCACTCGTCACATGGACAAACAGATCCACATCCAGGTGGTCTTCCCCTCACTTCTTTTTCAACCTGTTTCGCCACATTATGAGCTCTCTCGGCTCACTTTCCATCCTCCATCCTTCTCTCCTCTCCTCCCCTTGTGTTTGTTTATGCTCCTCCTCCTTTTGCCTGGTATTTTTAGAGACGAATTACAGAGCACTGCAGGAGAAAAAAAAAACAGAGGGGGAGCAGTTTCGGCAACGTGCGTCCCGCTTCCTTCCGTCTCACTTTCATTAGAACCTCGTCTTTTCCCTGATGTCTGTCACATTCTCTCTATATTTGTCCGTCATCTTCTCATTTACATCCCTTTCTTCTCTGCCCTCCTTGGGTTTCTTATCCTCTTGAATCTTTTACTCAACCCATTTTTTTTTTTTTTTTTTGCTCTCACTTGCAAGAGCTTTTACATTTCTAAGTCTTTCAAAGAATAATCAGATTGAGTGCGTTCTTTAAGTGTGTGTCTCTGTTTGTTTGTGCAGGGCCTCTTTTTCATGCTGTCACACAGAAACACCCTTAAACCCAGGCCTGTCCTCACTTTATCTGCATTCTTATAGGCACAGGTTCCTATGACAGTGACGGATCATCAGTTAGCATCTTGCAGTACTACATATTAAGGCAAGCTGGTTGACTGGAGGTATAGTGTGTGCGCCATGTTGTCAGGTTATATAACATTTCTTTATTTTTCTGAGTCCCCTAACAGGCAATATCACAGTAACTACACACTGAAGGTAGAGGTGGGCGATATGGCAAAAATATCATATCACGATTTTTTAAAAATAAAATCACGATCACGATTTTATCACAGTTCTTTTCTACGTAGATTTTTCTAGACTAATTTTCGTGTTTGACCATTTTTTCCCCTATGTTTAACGTATAAAACATGTCAAACCCTAAAAGAAAAAAAATGACAATTGAAGCCAAAGAAACTTTCTGAACAGGTTTCAATTTAAATAGTGCAGTTTTTATAAAAATGTGCAATAAATGTAAACATAAAAGGTAATGAACAACAATATCAACATTATCCCTTAAAGTGCAACAATTTAAAACAAATGTTATCTAACTGCAATGTCTATAATCTGAGTGAATAATACAGCTGCTTTAGAACAGATTTTTGTTCAGACATCTTCAAGCTTTTATCTCCTTTTCTCTTTCCGCCATGGCTTCATGCTACATAACCAAACAGAAGATCCCACCATGCACTGCACGTAATGTGCTACGATTGGCTAGTCGGGTGTGCGTCAAAGTCTCTGCGCCCACGCAGACGATCTGACGATCTTTCTGCTTTATGAGATCATCCCCACGTTATAATCCTTAACGATTTAATATAGTCATATCGCACACCCCTAACTGAAGGTAAATAATGTTCTGTGAGCAATAAAATTATTAAAAAACCTCTGTCACATGGCTTTTTTCTGCCATGAAAGGAAAAGAAAAGTCAAACATGGAAGAAACAATAATAAAGGGGGATCAGTCCCCCCTGCATTAATCAATGAGAGGATCCAGCTGAAGCCCCAGGATCTTTATTAGAGTCCATAAGAGCTTCATTCTGTGCTCTCACAGATGATCTGCTTCGTAGGCAAACCGGTGTGACCCAGAGGTCATTCTGTCAATCAATATCTTAATCAGCACGTTTGTTGTCCTGCGAGTTCCAGCGCTGTCTGTTAGTGGATATAGAAGTTTATTTATCTGGGGGTGCTGGCTTGGCGTAGTGGTTAGCACCCCATGTACATGCTTCTGCCGGTCCAGGTTCAAATCCCGCCTGTGACCAATTTGCAGAGTGTCTTCCCCTGCTCTCTCTCCCCCTTTCACAAGCCTATCCACTGTCTCTCTCCTTACAATAAAGGCACAAAATGCCCAAAAATATACATTTAAAAAAAAAAAAAAAAAAAAAAAAGAAGTTTATTTATCTGCACTGGATACAGTGGTTTAAGTGATTTAGCCTCTCTGATACTTGATTGAACTACAGTCATTCCTGCAGGCCTTCACACTGATTTAAAAGGTGCAGTAAAATTCTGTTATTGCCTTTATTTTGAGTTTTAATTGGAAAGTGAAGCATTAAAGTCAGCCCACCATTTGCATTGAAGCAGTTTAGACCCCCCACATTGTTGTGCAAAAGTAAAAGCAATTTAATTTATTGTCATGCCATACAATTCAGTTTGAATGAGCAAACACAATATTTAAGCAAAAGGCCTTTGCAGAAAGTGTGAGTGAGTGTTATAATTATTTTTCTAATGATCCCCAACTTAGTGTTGACAAACTCAGCACAGATGGAACCTTGTGCCCTCCAACCACCTGCCCTGAGCTCCTTGACGCTCCCTCTATGGGGGCCTGAACCCCTCAGAGAGGGGGGGGGGGGCAGATGGAAGAACTTTGGCACTGGCCCTTTTTACAAAAATGGCCAATGAATACAGGATGAACAGATAAAGGCTGCAGCTGTCTGTTTTTAGGGTTGAATTAATGTTTTCTTCACAATTGCACTTGTGCAGGAGAAGTTACACCAGCTGCATCAGTATCCACTAAACTGTCATTTCAAACATTGTTATAGGGCTGAAATATAAAAGGAATAGGTCATTCAGATTTATTTTCTTCCTGCAAAATATGTATCAATGAAAGGGTAAAAAAGAAATCCAGCCTTATTTGATGCTGTGTTTGTACAGCCTTATTATTAGCAAACACTCAATTCTTGTTTTTTTTAAACCTTGGGTCAGGAAGGGTGTGGAAAAACAGTGCTGTACCATATTTACCAAACTGCATCTTGACATAGAGCTTAGGGTAGAGCATAGAGCTTACCCTTCTTTCAAGGGTAAGCCAAGAGTCAACATAATGCTCAACATATAGATCTGAGGACTGTTTGTGCTCCAGCTTTGTTTTAAAAGTTTAATGTAACTAACATATTTAAATCTATAGAAAAGGAGGGGTGCGGGTTTGGTGGAGTGGTTAGCAACCAGGCACCCCATGTACTTGCTTCTACCGGTTCAGGTTCGAATCCCGCCTATGACCAGTTTGCAGAGTGTCTTCCCCTACTCTCTCACCCCCTTTCACAAGTCTATCCACTGTCTCTCTCCTATCAATAAAGTCGCAAAATGCCCAAAAAATCTATTTAAAAAAAAAAAAAAAATCTATAGAAAAGGAGAAAATACTTGGTGAGCTGTAGTTCTCTTGGTGAAAATGTCTTTCTTAATGCTGAAGGGCAGAGAAATAACTCTGATAACTACCTGTTAACACCAAGCTCTGCAGAGAATGCTAACATGTCTGCCATGTTACAAAGCTTCATCTCAGACCAGTGGACTCAGGTGGACTTCACAGTCCCCAGATCTCCATCCAGAAGAGCACCTTTTGGATGCGATTGAACCGGTGATTAGCATCAGGAGCCAGTACATCAGTAATTGTATGATGCAGTCATGATATGGACCAAAACTGTATCATAAAAGTTTCTAGCAACTTGTTGAATCCATGTCAGAGAGGAGAAGGCAGTCCGAAGGGCTAAAGTGGGTCCAGGCGGTTACTAGCAAGGGGTTCCAGATGAAGGGGCCGGTGGGTCCATAATCTTTTCTAAATGTGCCACAAAGGATAGCTCTTTAGCTTGGGCAGTAACAGTCCAGATTTATCTATTAACGGCAAAGAAAAGCCTGTCAAATGTCACGCTAGCCTGTTTGAAAAGCTCAGGCTTTGCTGTCAGATTTACACTTTTGAAGAGTTTTTAAGATAGAAATGATTTCAAAGTGTACATGTGCTTCAGTTTAATAAGAGTTAGATTGTTTGGACCAAGAAATATTGCAGAAACAAAGGAGTATAAATTAAAAATTCCTTGTTCTTTCTAAAATAACATCTTGCTTGATTTACGTGAAATTAAATGTCAAGAAAAATTAGCGTCAGAGTTTTCAGATAGCATACCAGGCTGCCCTATTAGATGTATGTCTGTCACAGGGCTTGTTTGATTGAGTGCCAGGGTTGAGGGTTGAGGATATTTTTGCTGCATTTGTCAGAAGACGAGAAAGAGATAAGACGAGAGAGGAGTGATGATGATGAAAGGCCATACGAGCGTGTGAGTGAGGCAGATTGCTCAGGATTTGGCTGTGACCCCACCGTGGGGATGTTTGCTCTTGGTATGACATTTTGTGTGACTTAAATCTGGACACAAATACACACAGTTGCAAACACATGCACAGGGACACAGATGTGCACACACAGCCAGCATTAGCTATAGCAACAGCAAGGCGCTGACAGCAGGCTGGAGTCGGAGCTTACTCCCTGCACGTGGCACCGGGGACGAGCTGTTTGTCCTGCGGGACAGTTGAACTGACGGAGTGCACACTTGCATGCATAAGTGCCTGTGTGTATTTTTACCTCAAACTTGACTGTCCAAGGCTTGAGCTGCTTTATCTTATTGATCAGTGCTAATCAGAGCGAGGGACTACAGCGCTTTCTGTTGAAATCATGGACACTTGGACAGAGAGTAAGAGAATAAAACAACTCTGTTGCTGGTTTATGTCTGATCGTCCTCATGAGAATGCAGCTGTTTTTTGGTTGTTGTTTTTTTATTTAGCTATGCCACTATTATAGTGTTATGTTTCTGCATGCACATTCACATACATTTTTGCTTATGCATTCTGTATGGCATTTATAAGTTAAACACTGATGACAAAAGATGTTTGTGAAACTTGCAGTAACATAGAGAATTGGACCATAAGTTGACTTACATGAGTACTCACTCGCTAATATTTAAAAACAATCTGCTGAGTTCTCCTGACAGTGTTGTATTCTCACTCTTTCTGAGACACTCTACGGAAGCTTCTGTCTCTTAAAGGCTCCCCTCCTCACATGGACCCAGACCACTCTGATTGGTCTGCATTAATTGGTCATTTCAGTGCTGCTCTGCTCCATGTTATCAACCACTCTGCATTTATTCAAACATGTACTGTATGTCCTGTGTTGGTTTATTTACCACGAGCCAATGGGCTCAAACTGCTGACAAATAATGACGAGATGAAAATAAATGTTTTGCAGCTGTGGGTGCTGGAAAGAGATGGAGGTCATTATATGAAGAAAAGCCAAAAGAAGAGCCTAAAGAAGCCAACTATTTTGAAATGTAGGACCTTTTGTTTTGCTGGTTGGTATGAAACAGGTATCAGTGTTGTTTGATTTAATCTTGTTATCATGTCAAAGTTATTGTTCTTGTTTTATCCAAACATTTTTTGCTGTTTCTTTAAAGAACAAAAGTATTGAGAAGTAGTGTTTTGTGTATTATCATCCAGCTAGGAAATATTAAGATATGATTTCTGGTCCAAGTACAGTACACTTATACACCATGTGTGAATCTTTGCAAACCATGTCCCCTTATCATCGAAGGCTCAGCTTCAAATGTATGTCTGGAACATTTGAAATAATCTTGAAAACTTAAAATAACTACATATTTGAGCAAAAGTACCAAGGTGCTTGGAAAAGTCTTCCTGCATTAACAGTCTGACAGTGGACCAGTGGTTCATTATACAGTCTCTGTTTTTCAGATGTCATCAATCAGCCCCAACTTCAAACAAAAGTATTTTGTATTTGGGATACAAATGAATAACAAAGTGCTCAAAAGTTTGCAAGGAATTGTTTTCCAAAGCTTGACTACACTCACAGCCATATTGATAAAGCACTGCATCACCATTCAGTACCACAGTGGGCTTCCAAGTTCACGACAGGAGCTCTGCAGTGAAGAATTATCTCTCTCTCTCTCTTCTATTCTCTTCACCCTCTCTTCCTTTTCCACTGTTTTTTACTACTGCTTCTTTCCCACAAAGCAATTTGTCATTGCCAATTATGCTCCACATTGTTTCCTGCCTCTTCTTCGTGCTCCAAAGATGGCTTCTTTCTATCTTGAGACAGTGATGAAGTGTTTCTTCATACTCACTGAAGTTGTAGAGAAAAATATGTGTGCCTAATCATAAATCAGTGAGTACTGTGTTATTAAGAGCTACGATATCAATAGTACACAGAGGATTGTTGTTTCTAAAATAATTGCTGTAGATTTTTTATATAATTAACTTTTTTTCAGAAGTTGTCAGACAGAGAGGTGTTATTTCATGAGAATGTTTGAAAACTCTGGTGTCTCTGGTGCTGTCATTCTCATTGTAATAGTTTAATGGGTGCTGTGTTCTGGGGCAGATTGTCATGTGATCCCCTCCTGATGCATGTCTAATTGAAATTATCAGCAGAAGTATTCTGTCCACTCTTTCCTTTTTAATACCTGAATAACCAATGATGGCAGTTTCCATTAAGCTTTTTTTTTTAGAGGAACAAATAGAACCCATGTCCAGTCTCACTTCTGCATCTGTTCAGCAGCTGCAGAAAGCCTGTCAGCCAAGCCCAGTATTCCCAATAGGTTTTTGTGTACTTAGATATGTTTTAATGGCATACTAGTTTCATAATTGCTTTGTTGTTTAAACTGCTTGTCTTTTGAAAATGTGAGCATCATTTATTTACCTTCCTCGCTAAAGGCAACAGTCTGATGCCACTCCCTGTGTTTCATTGTTTGTGCTGACATGCATTAGCAGACAAATGTAGACTGCTTAATGCCCTGGTTTCAAACAGTCGTAACAAATGTTCTTTCCACAAGAATATGTGTGTTAGCCCATTATTTACTGATTTTTTACCACCATGACAGCACTTAGAATTGGTGTTTATTTTGCAAACACGGCATCAGAAGAAGCTAGTAGAAGCTCCATGGAAAAAGGCTTTCAGTTTCTGACATAATGATACTGACATATATTGTAATGTTAAACTAGGCCAACAGTTCTATATGCATAGTGTTTAATCTCCTTTTTATGTGCTATCTAGTGATTTTAAAACATTCTATTTTTTTCTTAAAAGACAAGTTGCAGGGCACAGGAAGTCTTGTGGTAATATCCAAAGTTTGTTGTAGTTGAAAATTACTTTATTCAGTGCACCATGGTATTAACTAGGGCTGTAATCAACCAAAGAATCAACTGTTGGTTGACTAAAACACAGCAATTGTTGACCAAAAATCTACCAATGCCCCCCCGCCGTGTTTCTCCCCTGTGTGCGCCTCTTTCCCTCCTTTCTTTCTCTCAACACAAGACTCTTTGCTTTCCAGTCTTCATCAATGAAATGGGCAGTCACTTTCATATAGGACTCCATTCGAAGAGACGTACACATCTGTTATCTTTATCTATTAACTCGGAAACTTTCTCTTTTTACTCCCTCATATTTTGCCGTTAGTGCATGTGTAATTGTGAGGCGCGCTGGCACTGAATATCCAGGTTCCAATGTTTTTCTTGGCATTCCACGACACCAATGGGCCTCATATCCTCAAAAATGAAACTGTCAATTCATTCTGTGATGTCGTTTTTGCATTTGGGTGTTTATATGAGGCATAAAATCCAGCGCGGACTGGGTGAGGGATGCCGCTGTTGCAGTGGGCAGCGGGCAGGTGCGCATGCAGCTATAAAACGAATAAACGATTATTAGACCAGAATATTGAAATGTTCTTAAATAAAAATATTGAAATGAACGATAAACACATTAAAATGGTGTTCTGAGACATGATGGTGGTGCTCAGAAAGTACCCCCATTTCACATGATACGTTTCTCCTGATTAAATGAACTGCAGGGGAAAAAAATAAATTGACATATTTGGTCGACCAATCAGAATTTTGGTCGACTGAGCACGCATCGACCAATTAGTCGACCAGTCGACTTGGACTTTACAGCCATAGTATTAATTGTCCTGGATTTTTTAATTAGAGTTTTAAGAGGTACATACTCTGACCTGAATATTATCTATAGGGATAAGTGGCTGCAGATGGCACCACTGACTGTGTAAGTTAAAGAATTTGGGATGGAAACAAGCCTGAAAACAGAGTGACAATGCACTTTATTGAAAACATCTCTCCTCATTTCTTTTCCACTCCCAAGCTGATTGTTTTTTGTACGACTTCATGTGTCTTCCACTAGCAGCAAACTGATCTAAATTTGGTCAGTTTTGCAAATGACACAAATATTCCTGCATCACAAATGAAGATCAGCTACAATTACAAATGCTTAAGGATTAATTTGCTGACTAAGCACAGTGATTTTGATGGTGTGTTATTCTTCCTCACTTTACCTCCTCAACAGCGTGATTTCATCAAGTGCAAACCATAGCTTATATCTTTACAAAATAAAAAATCTGTTTAACCAAAATACTTACCTTGAAGATAATCAATGTCAGCCTTGAATGATAATCAGTATCTGCAGGGATTCTAAAACATCCTGTATTTTCCATAGTCATTTATAACAATCATGAAAGATGTAGAGCCTCAGATCAACAAGTATGACGTTTCTGAAAAAGAAAAAAAAAACACTTTATGGTTGGATTTGTCTTAATGTTCTCCATAAACTGAAAACAAAAGCCATGTACACATACAGTTCACCCCATAAATATCTGTTGTATGGTTCTAGAGACATAAAAGTTTGCTCTCATGAAGTTGGCATGTTTCAGGAAAAAATGAATATATCTAAAGAAATCTCAAAATCCTTCAAAATCTTATATTCCCAGGATATCCATTCAGTATGCAAGCTCTTTATACAGTTATCTAGATAAAGTACTGAACTGCCATACAGATGCACCAAATAATGGCAAAAAAACTCAAAATGAACCAGTTGAATTCTTCAGAAAGTTAAAGTTAAGGGTGACATATAATCATATCTTTATAGAAGAAATTGGCTGTATTTGTTTTTCTTGTTTTTTTTTACACAAAACCCAAAACCAATGAAGTTGGCACGTTGTGTAAATCGTAAATAAAAACAGAATACAATGATTTGCAAATCCTTTTCAGCTTATATTCAATTGAATACACAGCAAAGACAAGATCTTTAATGTTCAAACTGAAAAACTTTATTTTCTTTTGCAAATCCATCACTTAAACTTTGAAAACATTGTCATATGTCATGTGTGGATATATTTTAAATTATATTTGTCTCATGAAGAAAGGAAAGATAATGCCATGTGACTCCGTTCTAAGTCGGTTCAGCCCTGATGTGTACAGCAGAGGCAGGTTTTCTTTGTGCAACAGGTGTCAGGGAATTTGAAAAAGATAAACAAAAATCCTAGTAGATCTCCGTATTTCACCATCTTTGTTTTTCAAATGTTTTCCTTTTATTTTGTGACAAAGATCATATGACATAAAACATATCCCTCAGCTCAAGGCGTTTTGTCTCCAAGCCTTCCTCCGCCTCTGTCCCCTGCAGATGGCGGGCACAGTGTCCCGTGCCACAGGGACAACGTGTCCCACCGGGGCTTAATCCTGTTGCCAGTTTCCTTTCCCCCCAGCCCCTCTCTGACATCTCCGATCAGCCCTTGAATTACCTCACAGGGCATGATCATGCTCTTGAATTTGAATCTGTTTAATTATAGCTTCTTTTAGACAGGCTCTTGTGCTCAGAGGTGCAGTAGGTCGTAGCTCCAGTGAGATTCCTAAAATTGTTCCAGGGTTGTCTATGTTAAGTTGCCATCCTTTTTTGATAATTAGGTATTTTAATTAAGCATGGGACTAGATGTTGAAAGTATGCGCCTGGGATCAAAGTAAGACACTTAAAGAAAAGTTAGGGATGAGCTTGAAGCAGTTTGACTCCCTATTTTTATGATTATGTGATCTCCTGATATATAAACGTTTTTCTTGCGATCACGACTGTAAAGATTTCTGCTGCCATGTCACTTCTGATATCTTCATTCACTCTGAACATGCTCACTGTGAGGTGCACAACTTGTTGTTGTGTTTACGCTGTACACATCAGTATTGCTCTCATACACAGACTGAAACACACAAACACACACTCTTCTTCAGCTCTTTTTCCCTCTAGTTGGGAACACTTCAAGTGCTGGTGCACATGAATGGCTTGACGGGCTGCCATGGTAACTGCATGGCTGGGACGCCGTCTGGCTGACAGACATTTCCAACCCAGCCAGGCATCACCACATTGGTGTTGCTATGACGACTTAGTAAACAACATGCACCTCACTCAAAAATGGATAGATTTAAGTCTGGAGTATTTGGGATATGCTCACGTTATATACAGCATAATTAACTGGAAAAAAGTGCAAATAAAAAAAAAACTGTCATCTGTTGTAAGAGAGCACAAGTGGCTGCTCACTGCGTGAAGACCTGTTTGTGTGGTCAATATGATCATTTGCGTGTCCACTGCGTGCAGCAACAAAGAGAGCAGAGGTCCCCTAAGTAGGTCAGCTGTTGGTGTGGAGTTGGTAGGCTTATGTGGGCACACAGTGGTCCAGCTCAGTGGACCAGCTCCCTTTGTTCCACTGCACGGCTCCACTCGGCGCTCCCACAGAAGCAGCCAGCACTGCTGCAGCCCCGGGGTCAAGTCTTTCCACCAGCACAGCTCAGGGCTCAGCCTGCTGCTTTATAATCACACAGAGGTGATCACTCTCCATGCTAGGAATGGCTATTTAATATTTAATATTTGATCAAAAGCACTTTTCATTTAGATATATTTATATATTCACAATGTCAGATTTTTGCCTATTTCTCATGTGCCAATATTTCTAAACTCATGATCTCAAATACTGATTTTTTTTGGTCAAGAACACAAGCTCTTTCCTTCAAAAGAGTGAACTGGTGTCTTTCAATGTGACATTTGTGTGACAAAAACAAGAAAGCATCTGATAACTCCTGCAAAATTAATAAATTTTAAAATGTACCCATGCTGTGATGGTAAAGTGCAGCAGTATGGTAGATATTTTTTTATTCTGCTGATATTCCAACCAATATATAGTTATGGGCAATTATACCAGCTGTAAATATTGCCAATAAAATTATTAAACTTTTTATATCATAATATCAAATCAAAACTTGTGTTTCTTTTTGAAATGATAAAAAAACATGTTCTACCACCACACATCTCTATTTAATCAATTATCCTTCCAAAAAAACTTTTTTTTTTTTTCTTTCACCTTTTGGAAGAGAAAAATACCCTGGATTCGTTTTTAAGAGTTTTTCAGAACTCAGAGTTTGTATAACGTGCCGTTTTAAAAGAAGCACAAGTAGTGATGGTGCTGTACAGCATGTTTCAAAGCATATTCAGTCTGACTTCAGAATGTAAACAGCTGTATCAGCAATCCTATAATGAGACCTGCAGTGATTTTAGATTGATAGTAAAGCCAATTAGTCCATAAACCCCAGAGTAATCCTGCGTATTACATGTGTGACACCCAGTCCAGTGCTTTGGATTAAACCTGAGGGTACGGGGAACATTTTCCTTCAAGAGCTTGTTGACTCATAGATGTTTGAAATCAGGCATCTTTAAGTTTTGTTAAAAGATTAAAATAACCAAATCATTTCATCCTCTGTATATGTTTCCATGTGGTGCCTCTTTTTTTCTCTTTTCACAATTGAATATATCAGTGCTTAAAGGATAAGTTCGGTTTCTACAGCTTTCACATTGTTTATAGAATGAGGTAGAACAATATACTCACCCAGAAGGCTTTCCTGATCCAAACAGTGCTTCAGGAGATATTTAGATCCATAATCGAGCAGCGGACATCTGTATAATGGTAGCACATGGGGCATATAACGCCGCTCCTAAAATTGCATTAATCATCCAAAAACTCATTAGTTTCACCAATATTTCATCATGGTCTGCTCGCGCTACTCCTCCAAGACAGTCCGGGGTCGCTTCACCCATGTTTTCGTGACTGTGCTGACCTCTGAACTGAAAACTTTCTTTACGGCTGCTGCGCATGCGCAGTACGGCTTCCTCCTTTCGATGAGCTCCTTGTCTGGCTCGAAACTGTAAGGACACCCATCATATTCAAAGTTCTCGTTCACAACATCTTCATCCAATAGATATTGGTCCATTTTGCACAAAACTGGAAGAAGAAGTTGTTGACTAGCCAGCGGTCGCCCCTGAAACAATGAGCCGCACTGCGCATGCGCGGCAGCCGTAAAGAAAGTTTAAATAAATTGTAGTATTGTCAAGATTAATAGTCTGATTTGAAAATAACATTGAAAAATGTTGTACTCTTATTTCATCACCCAGATTACTCTTCTATAGTAATAATTACAACAGTGGTATAACTAATGATAATGTTGCGATGCTCAATAGTAATAATACTGTGAAAACACAAAAATAAAGAGATAAGAGCAATAATTAAACGATTTTTAACAGAGAAAAACAATCCCTCCATTATTATTTTTTTGCAAATTCGAAGTTTGAATGCAAGTGAAGTATGAAAAAATGTGTTTCTTTTAAGATATTTGATTTAAAGTTCAGTAAAACACATCTATAGACTAAAATGTGTTGACGTAAAAAGTCTTGAGAATTGAAAAATAAAAGCAAAGTTGTTTTTGTGTAAAACTGTTTAAATCCGTTGTCAGTTCATACACTGGCAGCAGGATTTTGGTGGCCTTTTATAATAATCTCATTTACATTTTTTTGTCTCATGCATCCGTGTAAAGATGTTGTGCTAAAACTGCGGTAAAACAAAATATTCTAATCTATGTAAGTGGCAATATTTTCCTTTTAGTGGAAATTCTATTCTGTGTAGTAACAAGGTATACGCAGGTAAGTATAGCAAAATACCAACAAATCAAGTAGTGACTGTCTTATGGTAATAAAAAGTTTAAGTATAATAAAAAATAAAGTATAATAAAAAGAAATAAAAAGTAGTGATCCACAGTTTAAAATATGTCATACTTTTCTTATTCATATCTTCAGTTTCTTGTGAATTAGGCTAAGTACCAATTATGATTGTTATTATTTTTATTATCATCATTATAATTATTAAACTCCTATGACTGTGCTAAACCAGTACTTTGAAATCCATTGCAGCACCTAAATGATTCCTGCCTCAAATCTTTTCTGTAAAAATATTTGCACCGACAATGTTTGTTCTTTTTTAACTACAGCTGGACCATTTAGATTTTTTTGATCACAGTTCTGTTTCCAGTTCTTAGCAGCTTCTAGTTCGCCACTACAACACTGTTTTTTTTTCTCTTCCCTTCTAGATCTAAAAAAAATGTCACCCTTTTTAGTTAGGCAAGACTGTATCAGCCAAGGTAGCCATTTAAAGAAAAAAAACATATCTAAAAGTTTGAAATTGTTCTGTCTTGTATTGCCTCTGCTGATAATTATTAAAAAATAAATAAGTTGTTTTGTACGCCTGCTGTCAGAGTCAAAGAGGATTAAAGTCCTTCACGATAAGTCTTGTCACTCACTGCATGGTGACGTCCCTCCTCACTCTCATTCATTCATCGTTACAGTCTGGAGATCTGCCGGGTCTTTTTACAGTAAACAGGGAAGAATGGGGCTCCTTCCGGACCTGCATCTACTAAAGATGTTTGAAATATTGGTCGGCGTGCTTCGTTAACCTTAACACAAATGTGCATGTGTGCTTGTCCAGGGTTCTCCCGGGTGTGACGAGGCCAGTGCTCGGGGTATAATGGCTCAAGTGGCGACTGCACTTGGTGTGTTGAAGGAAATTCCTCTTCATGGTTCTGCTATCTTGCCTGTCATAAATGTCTTTACCTCTACTGTGGTATAGTCTGACTGTTTACTGCTGCTGTCCAACATGATACTCTCCTCAAAACTTTTATGCATGTGCTGTGTCAGGCATGATGTAGCGCGACAACAACTTAGCAGGTCCGTAAAGATATATCAAACTTGTATGAATGGCAGTATTCTCTCTGAGGGGAAGTCATTAAGATCATTTTTGTACCTGTAAGGAACTGAAGATGCAGAAAAGAAACACAGCACTTATCGGTTCCTTGCAACTTGGAAACTTCTAACTGGTTCAGCTCATTCGGCAAAGCTTCTGTTGCGTGTTAACGTCTTTAGAGACATTATTTAATCACAGAAAAGTTATCTTATAATGATTTTGGATTTATATTGTTTGAAGCAAGTAGGGGACATACAAGAAGAAATAGATGATTAGACAGGCATTATATTAAACTGTCTTTAAAACACTAAGGAAGGAGATATCTAAATGTTTGACTAGAGTGTCCTATACATTTAAAATATTATCTCAGCTAATGACCAGTATGCCCACTTGAAGTGTAAAATGTGTTTCTATTTAAAATGATGGGAGATTTCAGATGGTTTATTAAAATAGAAGGTTGCAGGGAGCTTTACTGTTGTGTGTGAAAGTATGTCTGTGTTTAAAACAACGAATTGTGTCCACCACAGAGCCTTGCTCAGGTTATTGAAGGATTTAGAAGGAGCTTTGAATGTAAAGTGACCTGAATGCCGGTGATGTCAGCCCCTCCATTCATGAAACATGAATAATTGAGGAAGCAGCGGGCTCAGTGCACAAGCACCAAGTAGAGGTGGAATTCAAAGTGAAAGCCATCTCTTTCCTCATTTGCTCTCTCTCCCTCCCTCCTTCTCTCCCTCCTTCTCTCCCTCCCTCTCTCCTTCTATCAGCTTGCACATTCTCCCTCAATCTCTTACCGTCCATTGTCATTCTGCAGCTGTGAAATTCTGTGAACGAGGGGGCTGGAATCGCGCGAGAAAAGCCTTGCTTGGATACGAGCAGAGAGAATAATCAGGCAGATGATCCAATAGCTGGGATCCCGACAGAAGAAGACGAAGGAGCAGACTAGTGCAGGTTGCTGGGGAGAGCGAGAGCTTATCATCATCAATTAAACAAAGGCAGAGAGGGTGAACGATAGGAAGACAAGACTCAAAGACAGCGCCTGATCTGCAGCTTCAGTGGTTTTACTCCATCTACGAGGAAAAACTGCTTTCTATCATCACCCTCTGCTGCACCTGCTGCCTCCTCCTCCTCCTGACATCCTCCTGGCATGCTCATGAACGCGTCCTCCCCTTTACCCGTCATCCTGCTCCCCTCTCTCCTTTCCCCCTCTCCTCCTCCTCCTTCCCCTCTTGTCCCTCCCATGCTTCATCCACGGCTACCGCTGCATGAATGAAGCCGTTTGAAAAGGGCTGATCGCTGGGGAGCGGCTCTCTACATGGCTACAACCAGGTTAGTACCGTGAGCAGCAGCCTGTCTACACGCCTGCGTTCAGGCAGAAATAAAAACGGAGGCTGCATCAAGATTAGTCTCCCTGATTGGCAAGATCAACATGTACATTTTAGGAGGAGAATCCAAGCGGAGGACAGCTGCTCCACAGACCACCAGTGCCTCTTCTCTGGCAGGTGGTGTTCAGGGCGATGTAAGCTGGTTATTAGGAGATCAGAGCTGGCCGGGGAAGATCAGTGGCCATAAGCCTGCTAAAGAAAATCTCCCTGCCTTCCATCTTTTCTCTCTCCCCCTCTTTATCTGTCGGACTACCTTCCTTCTCTTACTGAATGGGAGAAAGGAAGAGTCCAGTGCACACCTTGGGATGATCCGCTGGATGAACAGCTCGCTACAGGGGGCTGGCTACCAGGACATGGTGGTGTTTGAGTGTGTGACGATGGCCAACGAGAGTTGTCGCTGCCTCGAGGGCTGCTACGGCGAGGTGTTGAGGGACTGTGTGTATCAGCAGGGGTATGGTGGGCTTTTATATATGTGTGAGGATGTGTGCCAGTACCAGTGTGCATGTGTAGAGAGCAGATGGGTGAGGTTGGATGGGTTGGATTATGTCATTTGTCCATTAATTGTCGGGTGAATCAGTTGGTAGTATTTAGATGATGATTACATTGCTAAATTTATCATTTTTGCTAAATAAAGGTAAGCAGTATTGTGCTCCTGCAGTGTGTGGGCGTGTGTTTTCCTAGTCACGCATGCCCATGTTTATGTCTGCCTCTGTGTACTGTATGCGCATTCCTGTTTGGGCATGCGCGGTCACTGCTGGTGAGTGTGGCCTTCCTCATGGCCTTTTCAAACCAAGCGGAGCTGAAGGGCTAAAGCCAGATGGGTATTTTCCAAGGTCAGCAAAACTGTGAAAACAAGCGAGGCTCTTAGAAAGGTCCGGAACTCTGTTCTATTATGAAGCTGAATGATTGGACAGCTTGAGCCGGTTGGATTTAGAGCTTTAAAGCTTATTCAAAGAAAAGACTGTAACAAAGTGGTGCAAGCAGCACACTTGCTTCTCTTTTTCTTTCAATCTGAGTGTAAGAACTCAACATACTGACATACAGGGATCCCATCTGAGCACCTTGTAGTCAGTCGTGTGTGTGTATGCTCAGAGCTCTGTAGTGCAGATGAGCTCTGCAGCTTGAGCATCAGGGACAGAATACTCTTGATGAATATGCAAACGGCCATGCTGTGCTGAACAAAATATGATGCTGTAGTGTTTTAATAATCAAGATGTTAACATTGTGAGGTGCAGACCCAAACAGGCTCTGATCCAGGGTCTGTGTCACTACTGTTGTAGAGATTTCATCGTGTTGGCCAAGGATGCATTGAAGTTTTACTTTTTGTCTCATTTCTCGACTTTTTAAATGCCAATGACACCAAAACAATATTGTTACTCTCAGTCGATATCTTCTTTAATTGTAAATAAATCTTTCAATGAGGCTCGTGCAACCAAGCAAAAGAAATGAAGAAAACAATCACAATGCACAAACTTCATTTCAGATGACCTCTGTGGCAGTGTATTGTTACATGTAATATTCCATTGTGGTTTCTTTTCACAATTTGCATTTTCCCTGACATTTCCCAACAAATTTTAGAGGATGCCTAATCCATTATGTATTTGTTATATATGTATATGTAGTATGTGTATGTATAAGCCTCTTCTGTGAAAGACTTAATCTGTCACTGTTTTGTGAGACATTTGTGTTTTTAAAACAAGTATATGTGTATTTACATACAGTCATAGAAAAAAACAAGCTTACTATCTATTGGTTAAGCTTAGCGTAAGAAATATTACATAATTTCCGCATGCCAATCTATAAGGCCAATATCAGACATAATATACAATATGCAATTCTGATTGTTAGCATTTACTAGCCAGTAGATGTCATAACCAATACCATGCTTACATATTATTTGGGCTGGGCTATTGCCTAATACATATATAAAATGGGTGGTAAATTAAGTCAGCTAAAAAAAAATGCCTGATTTTAATTTTTGTAATCTTATGCAACAAGAGCTGTAAATTGTTTATGAATAAAATCTATATATTGCCCAAGCCTACAGATATTTGTCCCTCAGTTTTCTGTCATAAGCAGGAGTTAAAGTCTTTATCAAAACACATGTGCATGACTTACTCATCATGGCCATTGTTTGTCTCTTCTCTTGCTCCTGTATTTCCTGCTCAGACAGCATCTCTTAGAGCAGATGAAGTATATTTAGTCACACTCTGAATATTTAAAACCACTCTCTCTGGTCCCTGTTGCTATAGTGATATTCATTCTAAGCTGCTTTTCGATTAAATGTTGTAGCTGTGTAGTAGTGATGCAGAATGCTAATTGCTGAACTGTTTGTAGCCCTCTTGCTCCAGTGTTTCATTAGATCATTTTGACCTCAAAGATAACTGCAGCTCTAATAGTCATGTGTGTCTTATGTAAACTACCTGATCGCTGCAAAAGTCTTATTTCATCATAGTGGTTGGCAGTCAGCAGTTGTTTGCCCTCCACTTCGTGAGCAGCAACATGTTTGCCACTTTTTGTGTTAGTTCTGCTGCTGAGGATATTGTTGTTCACTTGTTTACTCTTCAGGCATTACAGTCCAGAGATAATGCACAGACAGGTACTCTTGCTTTATGTGAACTCTTATTGTTGTGTTTCATGAAGCGTTTATGAACAAAGCGGCCACAGTAAAAGCTTTTGTGTGCTTCTTTTCAGGCGAGCACCAGCTGCATGTTTGGTCTTCCACACCAGCATGCTGGTTCAAAGAGCAAGCCGTTGTGTAAATGACTGATATGGGGCTTAGTCATCCATTTGCTGATGATGGATCCCTGTCCCTGTTGTTTGATGCATTGAATGAGGAACAATGAGGTGAACCGTAAATTCCTCATCTGCTAAAAACAAGTGGGGGGGTTCCTGTTTTTTTTTTAATTGAAATCTTGTCAATTTCAGAGTAGAGTATGAGGGAACATCCTGCTGTTTATGTCAGTTATATATTTTTTTAAGTTTAGACGGATCTGTGATGTGTTCCAAACTCCACACCCCAACGATGCAGCTTGACTGACATTTCAGAGTATTCTTTGTAGCTTCAGTCAAGTCTGACACTCTGACCTGATGACAACAACGTGTATGCTGACAATGACCTGTAGCATCCAGTCTATGGCTCTGATGGCCGAGTGTTTATGTCCCCACACCTCATGTTCAGAGAGTTAGCAGTTAGCATGGATTCAAGTCCGGCCCTTTTAAGCATGACTTTCTCCACTCTGCCACTGTTGCTTCTGATTCTATCCACTGCCTGTCTAGTGATTAAAGGCGTGAAACATCCAAAAATAAATCTTAAAGTAAAAAAAAAATCAGGCCTTTCTACACACAGTCCCCTCGGTCTTCATAGAGTGAAACTAGCTTTAGCTGCATTCACACACTGACATTTTGGACAGCTTATGTTCATTTGTAGGGATGTGTCAAGCCGTGTTGATTCAAGCCTCACAGCTCTAACTTAACATCAGCCTGATGTTGTCGAGTACACTAAACAGTTTTGTGCATGTGTAAATCCTTTGGACAACCATTCAATCCAACATGATTGTCAAAGGAGACATATCATGCTTGTTTCTCCTTTTCACTATGCCAGACTAGGATGCCTGTCAAGCATTTCTGCCCTCAGTACAAGTCATTTAGTTCCTTCATTGCCCCACAATTGCGTTCTCAAAATCCTCAATTTAGGCCATTATCAAGCTCTCGTTGAAAAGCTCGGATCTCAGGATGACCTACAGTTACCTCGCAATGTCACAGCCCTTTGTGCTCTGATTGGTCAGTTCTGTCAGAGCTGCCAAGAGGGTTGAGCCAGCCTGTCCTTCTTCTTCTACTGTATTTTCTGGCAGGCTCAAAGCAGCGACCGCATATTGAGTTCCCCTACAGGCCAGAGCTGGTAATGAGTGAGTGTGAGCTAGGGATCTATATACTGCTGCTGGTTGATGTGTTCCTCAGTGACAGTTTTGTGGCTAACGGACATCACAGAGGAGGAAGTGTTTTATCAGATTACTCCAATAAAAAGAAATGTACCTCGTGTCGTAACGACGATTTAAATCTTGCGGACATCTCGCAATGACCTACTTTCAGAGGCATCAAATCTCGTTCTAGGATATCAGAAAAAATACAATATCTCATTTTTTGAAAATTAAGGGGGTGTGAGGTCTTGTTTTCAAATTTATTATATTAGATGCAAGTATTAAATCATGCATCAGCATGATATGTCGCCTTTAACAGCACCAAGAGTTTACTTTCGTTAGCCTCAGTTACAGCTTCATCCATCTCTGTTGTCTCCAGATACTTCCTCCTCTGGGCTGTACTTGTGGTATACAGCTCTAAGCGCCTTTGAGGGACAGCCATTTCTCATCCTCTAGGCATGGTGTTAGAATACTGAGACCAGCTGCCGTGTGTGGTGAAATGGCATATGGGCTTGCTTTATGTTGTACATTTAGTTTCGTCACAATAGGTTTTGTGGTGTAATGTTCAGGAGGCAAAGCTACATCAGACCCAGATTCCCCTTAATTCCTCTGTAAATGACATCTACACTAATGCACATTTAAGATCCATGTGCAATTAGCCATGGTGCCAGCAGAAAATGCAATACTACACCAACACAAAGTTTCAGCCAATATATCAGCCATACGTATCTGCCGTGTATGTCTCTGGTAAGGGCAGTAATATTGGCAAAATTCATATATGTACCATGTTGCTTTACCTCATCATCACTGCACAGGTACATGATAAGCAAGATCTTCATTTTTCAGGAGTTAAAGTTGTTTTATCTTATATTTTTCTGTTTCTTACACATATAGTCCCTTACACTGAAAGGCAAAAAGGCAGTTTTAATTATGTAAAGACTCTCTGCTCTTGACAAAAATGTTGCTATTGGCAACAAAGCATTTGGAAATGTTGGAATATCAGATATTGGCAAATATTTTAATATTGTGCATACCTGTCAAAAAAATGAAACAAGTTCTTCAGGGGAGTTGTTATTGATTTTCTGTTGGAATTGGTGTTCCTAACATGAGTGTAAATATTCTTAAAATCAAAAGTCATGAGAACACCATGTTTCCAACAAGCCTGAGGCTCTGTCTAGCTTCCTCTTTAGCTTGGAGGTTCATTCAACCATTCAACTTTAGATGGTGGTTTGGATGGTATTGTTCTTTCCTAACGTGTATGAAACTACAACCTCTTCTCTGTTGTTGTTTTTGGCTTTTTTTGTGCAATATGCTTCTAGCAACACACAGCACCTCTGTTGTAGCCATGTAGCATGACAATCCTTGTCTCTCTCTTTTTTTTGCAGCGGTTTGTCTAGATCAAACTTGTAGTATCAGTCTGTTGACTAGGACAGGACAGGATTGTACAGAAAAAAATATTGGTAGATGACATGGTATCATTATTAAAAATGAGAACATACCGTAGTCGGACTGTGAACCATTTTTGTTCCCTGTTGTGTTATGATCCATGGTTATACTACACTGCACTACATTCTATGCTGTGAATCTATTTTGCAGAACTGTTTTTGATAAATCGGATTTTACAGGGTGCAGTTGTTATTTCTGTAACCTCACGGCAAGAAGGTTCACAGGGCCAGTGTGTGTGAGCTTCTTATTCCCATGAATGCTTGGGTTCACTTTCATTTATCTAATTCCTCCCACTGACCAAATACATGTTTGTTTAGTGAGTGCTCTTCATTGTCCATGAGTGTTAGCATGGCCATGAATATTTGTCTGATATCCGCCCATTAACTGACAACCAGTCCTAGTTGTATACAAGCCGCCATGTAATGACAGTGGGAATAGACTTCTAAGCATAGAAAATGACCTGTTTTGCTTTAGTGGAGCAGTGATTCCTCATAAAATGGATGATCAAAAGGTGCCCCTGCAAGTTATTCACAAAAGACAAATGGCTAATGGACAGGTTAAGAACCAACAAAATGTTTTTAATACTTTTGATTTCAGTAAAGACGCACTTTCCAAAACATTCAGTATAACAGAGCAATACAAAAGTGTTCATATGCACTTAAAAATGCAGTCCTGAATACTAAAAGATGTCCCTTATATCTGAGCTGCTGTTTTCTTGCTGGCCTTTAATTCAAGGCACTACAGTCAAAGTACATAACTGCTCTTTATTTTGATCCATTGCTGATTAGTATTTAATGCAGACATCAGGTTTGGTACACTGATGTGTTAATAGAACTATCAGCTGTTGATGGCATTCAAAGTGGCTGATTATCCTCTTTGAGCCTTTATGTGTAATCTCTACTCCAACAATGTGCAAAGGTTCACAGAATAATCTGCTATTGACCCAAATAGTTAAGCATATTTTGAAACTTTGTTAGTAGGTGATACTTGAGGGTTCAACATGAAATAAATTGATGAAAATGCAATCCTGTTTCATGCAGAACCAAGTTGAAGTCAAATGTTTATTTCCCAGAAACTAGAATGTTACTGTAGCATGGTTAAGAACATTTACCCTCTCTGCACTAGGGTTAATAATCACTGGCTTTTAGGGAAGCAAGGGTTTACAAGCTGCAATGGGTTGCATATAATGAACATGGAGACATGACAGCACAAATATCTGATAAAAAAACATGATCAAGAGTCTTAAAATTGCTTCCTATATTATATGTACAAGTGTTTTGGTTTCAATTTGACTACATTTATTATGTGATTAGAAGTGACGGATAACTTAAAAGCAGGTTTATGGGTATGTTGGTGAAAATGTTGACAGCACTCATACTACAATGTAAATGCAGTCTACCAGTATCACCAGCAATGCAAATGTTGAACTTACTGGAAAAAAATGATTTATGCTGTGTTATAAAACCCTGTTGTTAATGGGACAAGAGAGCATGAAGAGTTTTGGAAAAGTACAAAAATAATGCATTTGTTTATGGGGCATGGGCTGTTACCACAGAAAATATGCGAAACACAAAAGTCTGTTTATTATTTATTAAGCCATTCTCAGCTTATAGATGAATAACAAGTTGTGAGTCAACACTGAGTCAGCTCTAAATACAAGAAAAATCAGATGATTCCACAAAGGAGATGTCTGGAGATTTGGCCTAACTTATTATATTCGAGACTAAAGCTGCCATGGGAAGGTCTGCATTCAAGGAGCACAATGTTTTAAAGCAACATTAGGATGGTTTTACTCTTGAACTTCATTAGAAAAATAGTGTTTATCTACTGAATACTGTTTATTTGTAAACTGATTTATTTGATATTGTCTGTTTGGGTCTATGGTTTGTTCTTTGTTTGGAGCTTCCTGTGTTGTTATTATTGACTCTCTTGTGAGTTAACTCTAACTCAGAGACTTTTGCACTGCAAAGCAGAACTATCAGATAGTATTTGAAGAGACTGGCCAGCTATAAACAAAATGACAAAAAGATAGCCATTTTACATTCAGCCATGTATGAAAGAGGCACAACAACAGTTCATGTCTTTTAAATAATTGTTCCAGGAATTTAAGATCAACATGTCGGGAAGGAATAATTCTGTGTCTTCAAGACAAGGTGTTCATCTGCTGGACAATGGACCTTTGGGTAATCATGTAATTTATGTCAGAGGTACCATAATACACTAGAAGTGATCAAAACATGAAACAGATGCAAAGACAGTGTTGCCCTTGTTTTAAATTGGACCAGCTGCTGCTGACTGAAGACTCTGCCAACTGGAAAGAAGCTGTCAGAGGTGCAGTCTATGATTCAGACCTCTATGCTACTCTGATGTCCCAAATATAACAGTAGATCAGTAATTCATGGCCACTGAAAGCAACCATTGGCTGGCAGTGACGTAGTGGCTTGCATAACACCATGTGAAGTCACTGTGCCTGTTGGGCACGCAGCCACATGGATCACTTACCAAGCCTTTTGTTAGCGCCTGTCATTGTAAGAAGAGGACTTCTTGCTGAGCCCTTGATGTGTGTATTTGTATATATACATGTGTGTGTGTGTGTGTGTGTGTGTGTGTGTGTGTGTGTGTGTGTGTAGAAGGAAGAGTGTGTCTAGTGCTGGAACACAGAGGCTACTTGATAGGAACCGTGGATATGAGTGAGGGACTTGGACTACCTGTCTGAAGACAACAGTTGTTCCATTCGTGGAGAGCTGTTTGTATGGCAGTTTTGCTCTCCATAAAGTCAACAAGTACTTCAAATTAGCAGTGCACTCAAAAACAAACACTGATTTTCAGTCACTTTTAAAGTGCAGGATTAATGAGGAAATCCCCTAGTGTTGCATAATGATGTCCTACCATTTGTTTTTTCTCAGTGCTGCCTGGTCTGTTGTTGTTGTCTTCCTTGTTTGTGTCTCATGTTAGCTTAGCTGTTATTAGCCAGGCTGGTACATGATGCTTCAAGCCAATTAAGACTCAGGTGATGTAAGCATGAGGAGCTGCTGTGAAATGCTGTGCTGTTGTCCTCATAAGTCCTCACTCTGCCAGCCCAACCTGCATTGTGTCTGTCGGCGCATTGTGTTCACTATGAATGTTTGTAGTGACTGTTAAGTTTGAAAGATAATGAATTAGTGTCGCATCTGTCTTGTTTTTTCTTTTTCTTTGTAGCACTGCCAGTAACTCAAACAAGAGCACACCTGCCTGCTCACCAGTCCTGCGTAAACGCTCTCGCTCTCCCACACCACAGAGCCAGGAGGGTGAGAATATGGTGGAGAAGGGTTCCGACCACTCCTCTGACAAGTCCCCCTCCACGCCTGAGCAGGTTGTCCAGAGAACATACTCCCTGCAGTCGGCAAGAAGCGGGGGAAAGAACTCAAAGGTGAGTGGCCAGGAGGTGTTCCTTTATTGACCTGTTTATTCTGATTCCCAACTGCCTCGCAATTTGTGGTGCAATTACACAATACTCTAAAAAAGATAGCTGTTCAGCTCTCTGCTTCATAAAGCTACTTTTGGTGCTTTTGAGAGTGCTCAACAGTGTGTCCTTTGCTGCTGAAAAGAGTCAGAGCCACAAAGAGCAATTCCTGGTAGGAAACAATCAGGAGGCATTTTATGCTTCACAAAGCTGCTCCAGAATTTTCACTGAAATTATTTTGTAAAAGGCTTCACAGTGGGGCACAGATGTCAATTTCATGCACAGTGGTTAAGGTTAGATTGGTCATCTTAAGACTTTGCTTATTAATAACACAGTTTTATGACGTCTATATGTGCCTCTTAAGGCTAGAACCTGCTCCTTCTGTAACATGTGACCAACATGATGGCACAGTACATAATGCAAATGCTTACATTTAGTTTGATAAATAACATCTGTCAGAGTTAATGGACAGACTGGGTGCACTTTGATTCTGATACTGAAGAAACTGCGAATGACAGTTTAATTGAGTACACACTTTCAGAAAAACACCCTGTTTTCTTGGTCATCAGTAAGGAGGTAACAAATCAGATAGACAACAGTGACAATAGTTACTTAGCTTAAGTTATGCTTTACTGTGAGTTCATGGATTTTATTGTGACTTCCCGAATCCGTTATGGAGATTATATAGCAAAGCTGTCAGTTGTGAAGCCATTCATAAACTGTGACTACATTACACGTCAGAGCTGGCCTCGGCATGTTCTTCTCCCCTGTGTCGTGATTCAGCCTGTATGATTGGGTATTGACTTCTGCACACAGATATGTATTTAGCAGGCTGTAGCTATCACTCTCCCTTCTTCAGGAGAGAATGCACCCTCCTCTCCATTTCAGCTTTTCATTTTGACATCCCATATACTCTTTAATATGTTATTCTCCTTTCATGTAAAACTACAGTTGACAAAAGTGTCTTTAACTGATACATTTATTGTCAAAAATGTTTTATCTCCTTGCAAATTTTTTCCTCACTGGAGTGAAGTTAATGTGATAGAGTAGAATAGAGTTGGATAGGATTCAGGAGGTAGGATAGGAATGCACTGGGAGGGAAGGATGGTTAGGTTAAGTTAAAGTAGGGTAGGGCAGCATACAATTTTGATCTTAGCCCCTTAGAGTTCTCTGTTTTCTCTTGGACTAAACTGGATACAGTATGATCAGGAAAAAAAAATGATCCTTGATCCTTTGTGTTATCATTGGTGTGGCGTGTCTACAATATGTGAGGGTGGATAAGATTTGGTAGCATAGGGTAAGGGAAAGTAAGATAAATCTGTAGAGGATAGGACATAGGCAGGTTTGGTAGGGTTGGTACTTTTGGTTTTATTGTCCTTGAGTCATCCACTGCCTCAGTAGAATAGGTTACATACAATCTGAAAGGGTAGATTAGGTTAGATTAGCATGTAGTATGGTTCATAAGAGCAGATAAACATAGAGTAGGATAGGGTAAGTAGGGTCCCATAAAATCTGTCATTTTTTCCCCAAATTACATTTTCATTTTTCCCATATTCCATTTTTTCTGTTTCCATTTTTTGAGAATTAGTTGTTTTTAGTATTTTATAATAATAATAATAATAATAATAATAATAATAATAATAATAATGCATTTTATTTAAAAGCACCTTTCAAGACACAACAAGATTAAAAAAAACCCACAGTAAAATCAACAATAAAAATAAAATCAACAATAATGATAAAATCAACAATAGCAAAGCACAACAGATAAGGACTGGTATGGGGGAGAGGAGGTTAGTTATTGTCAAGAGGGGTATGCAGTCCTGAACAGGTTGGTTTTGAGTCTGGCTTTGAAAAGAGACAAGGAGGTCAGGTTTCGGAGGTCTGGTGGGAGAGAGTTCCAGAGCTGGGGAGCAGAGCAACTGAAGGCCCTGCTCCCCATGGTGTTGAGGCGAGCAGAGGGCACAGTGAGGTGGGTGGAGGAGGAGGATCTGAGGGAGCGGGCTGGAGAGGCGATGTTGAGGAGGGCAGACAGATATGGAGGGGCGAGGTTGTGGATGACTTTGAAAAAGTACAAAGAAGGATTTTAAATTCTAATCTATGCTTGACCGGTAGCCAGTGGAGGTGCTGAAGAATGAGGGTGATGTGTGGGAGGGGGTCTTAGTAATGATACCGGCAGCTGAGTTCTGGGCCAGTTGGATTTTATGGAGTGACTTTTGTGGGAGACCGAAGAGGAGTGAGTTACAAATTATGCAAATTTAACCTCGAGACACTGTATAAAGTAATGAAATATAATCACTCACTCTTCATGTCATTTTTTCCCCAAATTACATTTTCATTTTTCCCATATTCCATTTTTTCTGTTTCCATTTTTTGAGAATTAGTTGTTTTTAGTATTTTATAATGATAATAATAATAATAATAATAATAATAATAATAATAATAATAATAATAATGCATTTTATTGTGAATGCAGGGTCAGCCGGTGTCTCAGACGGACAAGTTGACATCGTTAATGAGGGAGGGAGGAGGGGGAGAGACAATAAAGCGTGTCCTCAGGTTCAGTGGCCCCATCATTTTCTTGACAGATACGTTCCTATTTAGTCAGAAAAAAACACTCTTAAATAAAATGTTGGCCATTTCCATGATATTTCGTGTTTATATTGAATTCCAGGTTTAATTCCTTATTCCATGATTCCGTCCACAATTCCATGATTGCAGATTTTATCGGGCCTTAGGTAAGATATATTACAGTTTTGGTTTGATTATTTTCCATTACCTGATTGAAGTGGAGAGAACTTATTGGATATGATCGTTGGGGAAAATGGGTAGGATATGGATGATGGGTTGGATAGGGTGGGATAGGATTTGGTCAGAAAGGGGAAGGGCAATCGCCTGATGTGCTAAAGTGGATTTAATAGAGTGGACTAGGGACTGGATAGGGTAAGGTAGGGTGGGATAGAGTTGAACGTGATAGGGTTTAAGGTAGGACTGGGAGATAAGTTGAGTTTTTTTTTCTCAATAATGCCAAATTTTCAAACCCGATGTAATTTTAGGCAGCAGAGATTTTTATTGATATAGTTGTGTTAAAATGAGGCTGGATGGTCAAATGAAAAGTAATGCCTATGAATGTTTATGATCTCAGACAAGCAGCAGAATGATGTTTTTGCTGATAATGCCAAAACAGATGGTAAGTTTAACCATAAATTTTGTCCCGGTCCACACTAGCAACAAAAAGTGTGATATTACAACTGTAAAATAGTGATTGGCAACCCCAAACCTTTAACCTTTGAAGCCCATTGATCATAACAATTTTTTTTAGCTTATTTTTTATTTACAAAAAAAAATCATCTGGAAAAAAATAATGAGGTATATGTAACATCACCTTTCAGCTAAAAACATACTGCTTAAATACTCATAAATACGTACAGGCTTTTGTCCATATCACCTAGTTAAGGGGTGGGGGTCCCCTGTAGGTTTTATCTACTTTGATAAATTTATTGCCCCAATTTGGTAGAATGGTCACAATGGGTAGGAAATAACGTGGAAGGTCAAGTTAGTTTAGGAGGGTTAGTATAGAAGTGGGTAGAGTGAGTAAGGCTAGGGTAGGGTAGAATATGATCGAAGGTAAGATAGCACAAGTCAGGGTTCTCGTACAGTTTGCTTTCCTGCGTGAAGCATATGATCTTACACCAGATATCGGCAACACACTGCACAAACGTGTAGCAAAAAATCCTCTCGGTACATTGTTTGAGTTGCACAATTTTTTAGGTACGTTTTAAGGCCTTTGTATAAAATTGAAACATAGCTTATATTGTTGAATTTTATCTATTTTTTCTGCCATTATGCCAATATAGGAATGGGTATCAGTATCGTGGTGTGGTATCACCAACACGGATAAAAAGAGAAAACTAGTGTGCACATCCAGGCGAGTAGCAGGAGCAGAGAAACTTGTTCAAGAAAAGCATGAACTGGAGAAAAGGTGAAAGACATCTGCACTCTGTTCAGCTCGCTTCAACTTTACGTCAGATAAGGCTGTGTTTTAGAATGGATAGCAAGATGCATTCAGTAGGATTTGGTATCTTAATGGGAGATTATGCCAAATTGCTCTTTGGGAAAACTTTTACTTAATTTTGATCATTCAGAATTTGTTGTCATTGATCAAACAAATCAGTCAAAGATGGAAAATTTCAGGATGGTTTTGATCGACTGTCTTTCTCAGACTAGACACATCCAGTACCTTGTGAACTTGACATCAGCACATATTGCTCTAATTTGATCTCACTGCCATATACTAAAGCTGCATTTCCATCTTGTTTGGTTAAGTTTAGAGCATAAACCCTGATCTTTTCTCCCTGTCCACCACTAGCTTGATCTAATTTGAGGCTCGTGTCAGATGTGTTGTTGAGTGATATCACAGCAGCGCGTCACAGTCAGCATTCTGAAGTGGAGCAAAACACTCTGGCACAGTGTGTTTTTATGTATTAGCTGCTGTTTTTTTGTTTGTTTGTTTATTTATTTGTTTGTTTGTTTTAGTTAACTGGTTTTATCACCTATCTACAGATTGTAACATTTTTGGCTACAGCCTTTAGGTTCGTTTCAGTATGCCCTGCAATTCTCCAGAGGGTGCAAAAAGTGGGATAGTTTTCAGCACCTCTCTCCTCATTTGACAGTGGAGACACCTGTAATTTCATACCACACCAAACCAAAGTGAACCAGAGTGCTTGATGGAAACGCAGCTTTATGGTGAATCCCAGTTCTACCCCTTAGCCGTTGTCTGACCCCTTACCCCTTGGTTTTGCGTGTTCACGTATAGTGAAGGGATGTCCCAATTCTCTGTAGGGCTAAGGGGAAGGGCTAAGACCAAGGGCTACACAGCACTTGAAACGAAGAGAGACTGGGATCTCACTTGAAACATAGGGATATTTCCCATAATACTCGCACCCGCTGACACGAGGCAGAGCGGAGACCGAATCAAGCGCATAATTAAAAGTAATTATTAATTCATCAAGTAAATATTGATCATGTTTGGAATTGTTGGTCATATTTTAAAACTTCTCGTTATAATAAGCTAGCTTTTCCAGCCATTGCTGTGGTTATTGTAGCATCTACCTACGTCACAGCTATGAGCTCTGGGTGATAAAGTAGATGGAATCGAGTGGCTTCTCGTTTCTCAGCAGTATGTTTTCACCCCTTCTTCTTGGCCCTTAAAACAGAGGGCTAACTGTGCGTTCACACCAAAAGAGGCAAAAGCGGCCAAAGCGGCAACGACGCCGGAAGTTAATACATTTTCAATGAGAGCCCGGCGTCCTGAGCGGCCAAAGCGTCCTGAGCGGCTAAAGCGGCTAAAGCGGCTAAAGCGGCTAAAGCGGCTAGAGCGTCAAAAGCGGCCCCAGATGAGAAGTTGAGCCTCGCTCAACTTTATGGTAATTAGCTATGACGCAGTTCAGCGGCAAACGGTGGCAACCAATCAGAGTAGAGATGTCCTTCGACTTAGCGGGCCCTAAAGGACAACTCATGTAACTTCGGTTCCTAGTTCCGGCGTCTCGAGTCATGGATGACATGCTGCACAACAAAGCATTTTATCAGCAGAATTTGAAAACGAAGCGCCATTTAAAAAGAGCAAAAATGCGTCTGTTCTCTCTATTAGCGGAAGAATGCAGAAAAAATGGATAGGTCTGAGGGACCACTACAGGAAGGAGGAGAGAGAAAGACAGGAGGAGAAGTGGGTCTGCTGGAGGTGTGGGCCGTGTGTGGCAGTATGCCTCCGTGATGGGTTTTTTGGACCCATTCTTGGAGGAGCGTCCTTCCACCTCCAACCTTGATGAAGGTCCGGTGGAGGGAGAGGAGAGCAGGGAAGATGAGGGAGAGACAGAAGAGTATGTCACACACACACACGAACACACACTGTGCAAAAACGCGCTCCTTTCCACCACAAGATTTTAGTATATTCAACACTGTAAAAGTTTGATGTCGTGGATAAATCAATATTCTCTCCTTTGTAAATTGCTTCCTGCCTGTCAATCCGCTTGTGACTAATTAGATGGTGATTTTACGTTATGCTCATGCTATGTTTTAAGCTGAAGTTGAACAACAGCAAGCAGCTGCTGCTGTGAAGAAGCAGGGCCATGCCGCTCCTTTATTGTAACAGCATCTACCTCGTCGCTATCAGCTCTGGGTGATGAGTAGATGGGAATCGGGTAGCTAGATTTGGTCGTTTCAGCAGTTATTTTCTCGATGAAAGTGGCTTTTGCCGCTGGCAGTATGTATTTCACCCTTCCTTGGTGGCCCTGTGAAGACAGAGGGCTAAGGGAAAGGGGTAGGGGGATAGAATTGGGATTCACCCTTATTGTCAGAGTCAAAGATGCTGAACCCTCTTTGCCTTCACTGATTAGTGAGCAGTCCATTAATGCCCTTCAGCCAAAAAATAAAAAGACCCTTCATGTAACCGGTGAAACAGTGTGAACACATCCTGTAACAGTTTCAAGATTCTGTCCTCGTCATTTATCAGATAAAACTTGAACCTCCAGTTTTCAGACAGAATTATTTGAGCTTTGTCAAAGAGTTTATTGAAGACAAGTCATAAATTAAAAGAAATCATTTAACTGAGAAGTGCGACATAATCAGCTCTTTATAAGTAAAGCACTGACAGTGAAAGGAAAACATGAAAACCGTAAAAGTTGTGCAGGTGTTGTTATTGCAGTTCTCCTTGTCATGTATCTCTTCAACACAAACAGACTTTGTCATGGGCCGAATCTTTCAGCTTATTTCACAGAAAGAGCATGTGGCTCTAATGTTTTTGAATGCTCAGTACTCATTTGAGCTTCTGAAATGTTAGAAATAAGCAATGTCACTTTCATCTTTGTTTCTCATTCTGTTCTCATCTGTGCAAAATCGCCTATTGTTTTTGTCTCTTTAGTTTCTACATTTTTTTGTCTCCACAACGCATTGTGCACGCCTTCTCATTCTGCTGCTGCTACATGCCATATGATGATGTGTGCCATCTGATAATGACTGTATCGCTCTTCTGTTTGTACTTTCAGCTGTTTCTTCTTGCTGTTGTTTTTTTTTTTAATTTTCATTTTTTATCTGAATTTTCTTTGTTCTTCTCCTGATTGCATGCTAGTCTCACAAGCGACTATCCAAAGTAAGCATTACTCTTTTTTCTGTTCTTCAAATGATTCTGTGCCCACCCTCCCTCTGCCCCACCTCTTGTCTTGTGAGCCGCTCTGTGGAAATGTCCAGACCATGTTTGCAATGCTTTGCCCCTGAACCCAGCTTGTTCCTGTGTACACTGCAACCCCATCTGCATCCACAATCATTGCAGATGGACGTTTCTCAAACAGAGCCCCACCCTGCCACACTCACTTCCTTTCTTCCCTCTCTCTGATTTCCTGTGCTCTTCTGATCTTTCCCTCCTTTTCTTTCCTGGTGATATGCAATGTAGCAAATTCCTGGTTACATTAGTGTAGTATTGGATTGTGGTTTTGTATACATGCTGTATTTCTGGGACGTCAAAAATATCATGTTGGCTTCTTTGAACAAAAGGACGGGGAAAAAAAATTTCATTGTTTTAAGTAAAAATTAAAATTCCTTTCAATTCAAACAAACAAATGCAAATTACATTGCTAATATTTTTTTCTGTTATATCTCGACACTTTTTCATGTGTTCAATTCCTTTCTTCGTGGCTTGAGCTGTTCAATTTGGCAGGGGTAGGAAGACTACAGAAATATTTTACTCAAGTTATATTACATTCATTTGGGTAGAAAGATTCCCTACACTAGATGTGGGAGGAATTTATTCAGCTCAATATGGCATGAGAAAGTAAGATATGTGTGAGAATGCATTTTTTGTGATACATATGTGTGCGATACATTTTCATAAAAATTCAGTTTTAAAACCAGATGTTTATGATAGATTAATAATGTGTTAATAAATGTATTGTATTGTATTTGTAACTCATTCCACCCTTAATAGCCCGTGTTTTGCTTTTCCAGTTTTGTACGCCCCATTGCCTCGTTGCCCTCTCTTTCTCCCTCTCCTTCTCCACCTCTTTACAGCACTAGTGGCTGCCTAAAGTGTCTCTTTCCCCTGTCCCACTAAATAGACATAGTAGTATGACATCCTGCCATTGTTTCATAGACAGTTAAAGCCCAGTAGCTCAGAGTGGTAAGCCTACTGCAGAGCACTGACTGTAGGATGAATGCCATGTCCTTGACAACATGGCAGCACTGACCTGACTAATTACCACAGAGTAAACTAGTTCACCAGTCCAAGCAGACTGGTCAGGAAAGGCACCTTGAGGAGGCAGGATCACCAAAAACAGTTTCTCAAATCGAGAACACAGCTGGTTTGGGGGTATTTTACACTAGCATTCATCAAAAATGAATGCAAAGACCTGAGTTAAGGCAAACGATGAGCCTTTTGATATTGCTCTTATACTGCCAATTCAAAAATGAGCTCAGCCCTTGAGGATATCCTGTTTCTGCTTTTTACGCGGTACCAGGAATCACAACAGGATCATTTTGGTTTTCAGCTTTGATTTAGTATTGAGTTTCATGATGTTAAACTTTTTATCACAGTTGAATTGAAAATTTTAGTATTGTGAGACACAGGTTGAGAGAAAACTTGAAAGAAAACCATGTGATTAAGGAGGACAATGAGTAAGATTTCAACTATGATCACAACATTGGCCTTCCCAAAGCCAGGGAAGTAATTATTGACATTTGAAATGTGTGTATGAAATATAGGAATCTCCATGTGAATAACGGTTGAAAAAACGTACTGTATATTTGGTAAAATAATTGTCTTTTTTAATTGGATTAATTTTTTAAGAAACTCAAAGCAGCTTTAGACCACAGGTCACAACTACACATTCACACCCATTCACACCCATTCACTCTCGCATTCACTTCACTGATGGTTCAGAGTTTCTATGTCCATCATCAGCATCCATGTACCATCAGCATCTCAAACACATTCACACCATTTCATGCCCATTTACTAGAGATATATATATATATATATATATATATATATATATATATATATATATATATGTATATATATATATATATATATATATATATATATATATGTATATATATATATACATATATATATATATATATATATACATATATATATATATATATATGTATGTGTATATATATATATATATATATATATATATATATATATATATACATATACATATATATATATATGAGTTCAAAATGCTCACACAAGAACTGTGTGCATAAATGTAGCTGTTTTTCAATAGCAGTACAGTCTGAGGTTTATATAACTTACAAATACTACAGATGAATCTGGCCTCTATAGATCAACACTGAAAATATTAGCCTGTGTAAATATAGATCAGAACTTTAGAAGACTTTTCAAAATGAAGACTATATCTTTTGCAAATGTAAGAGTGTTATACTGTTCAAATATAGATAAATAACAAGAATTGTGGTTTACAATGGTGAGCTCAGTTTAAATCCAAAGAAATGAGATTGTCTTTGAGCCAAATCTGCGCAGTTGTTAACTCAGTCAGCTTGGCCTTTTCTATTAATATCTTTAGTTTTTTTCAGAAAAGAGATGCTTTTTAAACACAATGTAGTTCATTTCTCGCCAAAGAAATGATGCAAATAAAAAGTTTTGTCCTATTTTGAAAAGATACCCAAAAAAGTACAAGAACATAGAACTACAACTCCATCACAGTCCTGTTAGTTAATGTAATACTTTCTGCTCCTGCAAGTTGGTTTTGATAGCTTTGTACCCGTCATGCTGAGTAACAGCCTGACTGGAAAGGGATAAACTCTCAAATATCCTGCCAGCATCTCAGGCCAGAGCTGTAGGACCAGCTCATTATTCGAGCAGCCTCTCTGTTGCCAGATGAAAGGATCCCTCTTGCTCTTTTTCTTGCACCACAAGCCCAAAATGGTCCTCCCCTTCCTGTAAATACACTGCAGGCTACGGTCACGTTTTAGTGCATCGCCCCTATTGTCCTTTCATCCATCCAATTGCTTTATGTCAGTCCTCATTTCACTTTTTTTCTTGTTTTTTGGCACTCATTGAACAGAGGTAGAGTCGATTTTTGGGATCAGGAGATGGGTCAGTTTGGACAGTGTGAGAGTAGAGAAAGCTGGTTATGATGGGAAACCTCATGATGATGTATTTGGCACTCAGCAGTTTGCACAATCTGTTTCTCTCTCAAACACACACACACACCAATTGATTACATCACTATTCATTTCTGTGCCACCGTCAAAGCCCCTGCCTCCCCTACCCTGTTACAATCCCCCCACGTGAGCCTCTGCAGTCAGCAACGGTCACATGACCCCAGACATGGTGTGAGGTCGTCCCCGCAACGTGAGCTTGATCGCCCTTGCCTTAATGCAATCCAAATAAAAGAGTTCATTCAACAAGAGGTGCCATGTCTCCCTGCAGAAGAAAAGGCTTACAAAAATAACAGTAATAATAGATCAATAATTAATAAGGATTTCCACGTATGACTACCAAGTCAAGACAAATTCAACCTCAGTCAGCAGATTTTATGTGAGCCATGATGTCATCGGACCTCAACTGCTCTCATTTTCTTTTGTGTTCATGTTGCCATCTGCTTCAGTTAACATTTTGTTTTCTCTTTAATTTTCTTTCAGTATGACAGACTAAACCTGATTAAAGTAAGCATTTCTTCTTGTTTTCAATTGACAATCCCCACCAGCCCTTATTAAATCCTTTGGCCCTCTGCTTTCTCTGTAGATGTGTGAGTGTAGGATGCCCGGATAGTTTTAGTCCCTTGTGTCTTTTCCCATGTTGTTCCCCTCAATAAATGTGGAAGGGCAGTGATTTGTGGTCTGTGTTAAAGTATATTATATAATGTGCTTTCTCGATATCACGTCAGATGTTTCCATCCTGAAACCACATGCCACTTTTATAATTGTTAGCAGAAACAAACCGGGTCAGAGGGATTTAAACCTCCTCCAATTTAATCATAATGACCCGATAACAGTGGTGTATTTCAGTATGACAAGGATCTGGTTGCAATGGTCTAATATAAAGCTCTGTCATTCTGGGCTGCCTGTCGCACTAAAAACTTTTTTTGAGTAAATATGATTCAAAGCAAAGCTGGAAGGTTGTTTTTTTTTGTCTTTCCAGAACACAGCTCTGTAATCTGTCTTTCAAGCCCATGTATCACAACACACAACATGAGGGATGTGTGAAATGGAATATTTTTGCTGAGAATTGAAATGTTAATTTTCTATGCTCACTTTAGCCTTTAACAATAGTCAAGTCGTTTCAGAAATAAGCTGGGAGAAAATTTTTTTTCAAAATGGACAACTTTAAACTGAAGAGCTTAGAGATGAAGCACAGAGGGCTTTTTATGCAATTTTATAAAAAAATAAAATTTGAAATTCCAATCTGAAATTGGACAAATGTTACAAAATAAACAAACAGTATTGTTTGACACTGTTCTCTTTAAGACCCTGTTACCTAAATAAAGAAAGACCCCAAACAATATCCCCTCATATCCAGATTTTAAACTCTACATTTTAAAGCTTAATTTTTATGAACATTTGAAAACTAGTGACCCCCAGTCTTACCATCGTATCACTGAGAGCTTCAAACAAAGAAGTCCCTGTCATTTGCTTTCTCTCACAAACCACATGAAACAGTGTGAAGTGCATCAGGACCACACCAAAACTAGACCCCAGACCAAATCAATTACTGACCAACAAAAAGGTATTCATGTGAAATACTCGAAAAAGTACCTAAAAAGCTGAACAAATTCAAATGCTATTAGACTGACAGATGATCTGAGTTCTGCAAAAGGGTCCTTCAGTGAGGAGAAGTCCTGACAGACCACCGACTCATTGGCTGTCACAGATTATCGAAACAGGTCCACACAAGGGAGGACAGACTCTGTCTCCACTGTGACAGCCAAACAGGTGAAGACAGAGCTCTTCTTCACATCCTGTCCTGAATATCAGGCTGTGAGGGAGGAAGACTATCCCCAAATAACACACAAACACACACACAGTTTGATAATACAAGTGATACAGATAATCCAATATTTATCAGGAGAAATAAAAAACTGTGAGATTACTGCTGGAGACACCCAGTGTAATCTGAACACACACACACACATTTCTTTACATTTATACATTATCTGATATAGGGGTGTGCAATATGACGATATTAAATCATTAATGATTATAACGTGAGGATGATCTCATAAAGCAGAAAGATCGTCTGTGTGGGCGCAGAGACTTTGACGCGCACCCGACTAGTCAATCGTAGCACATTACGTGCAGTGCATGGTAGGATCTCCTGTTTGGTTATGTAGCATGAAGCCATGGCGGAAAGAGAAAATAGATAAAAGCTTGAAGATGTCTGAACAAAAATCTGTTCTAAAGCAGCTGTATTATTCACTCAGATTATAGACATTGCAGTTCGATGACATTTGTTCTAAATTGTTGCACTTTAAGAGATAACCAGTTACTTAAGTTTGCATTTATATTTGACGCTTTTGAACAAGCTATTTGGTGTGTTTAGTTTTTATGTTTAGAATTTTGGCTTCAATTGTCATTTGTTTTTTCTTTAGGGTTTTACATGTTTTATATGTTAAACATAGGGAAAAAAATGGTCAAACATGCAAATTAGTCTAAAAAAATCAACGTAAAAAAGAATCGTGATAAAATCGTGATCGTGATTTTATTTTCAAAAAATCGGGATATGATATTTTTGCCATATCGCCCACCCCTAATCTGATATTTGTTCATATAAATTTAATCACAGTTATTTTAACAGTTTTCTTTCCTTTCAGTTTTCACTATCACATTGCTGTGAATTGTATCTTTATAATGAACTATTTTCCTTAAACTGTTAATATATTTTTTACCTTTTATTTTAAATGAAATGCTTTGGCAGTAGCAATTCTAATAGCTTTATTCAAACCAAAAAAAAGCTATTGGAAATCAATTGAATTCAATGAAGGGACACAAACTGCACTGTATGGACCATGAGACCTGCAAAGTCCAAAATAAAAAAAATACTTTTAAGGAGATTAATTTTAATTTAAACACATTATCATAACTTAACATTTTCTATGGTTGATAACTTAAGCTCAGACCAAAACTTCAGTATTTATGACCTACTTTAAAGTAACAAGGGGGGAGATGAAATGAACTTAATTCACGTCAGGTTTTCTAATTCTAGGATTGTTAGCAAGCGGCTTATTTCAAATCCGTCTGGCTCAGTTTTTAGAAAACACTCAGATATTTGGTCAAATTTGGGCCCTTTTTATTTGAAGTACAGCGACTGAATAAAAACCATGTGAAGTAAGGTTACAGAGTGGAGCTGTGCTCGTCTCTCTATCCTTGGCTTCCCTTTCAGTTTATTGTCCATATTTCTGTGCTGGAAACGGTCACTCTCTGCTCTTGTCAAGAGGTTGTATTTGTGAGTATAACCTGTCAGCCTAAATAAAATAGGTTAGCAGTAGGGAGCAGCTGTATTACAGTAAAGATTAAGCTTTTAATCAGAATGTTGGGCCTGTATTGATTAAAAAATATAAAGCAATGGTTTAATCAACTTGAAAATCTGGTTCAAGCTATTTTATTGTTGGAATTTCACCTTGAAGCCAGTTATCAACTCAAATCCTTGATCATACTTGATAAAACTTTTAATTTACTTGAACATCAATCTAATATTTACAGCTGATATCCCCCTTATCTGCTAATACAGATTTTAGCTAGTTGTTTGTGTCATGCATCCTTTTCTTAAATACTTCATTTAAAAGAAACTCTAGTTTTGTACAAAATCTGAACAATTGTAATGCCCATAGCACTTGTGTAAAAACATTCCCTGTGTGTTCATATTGTTGGTAAGTCTTCCTCTCTATTTTACCTTTTTTTTTTTTGTTTTCACAGCCTCTTTCTCTCGTTCCCATCTCTACCACTTTTTCTTGGTTTAATATGCAGCCCCCCACCACACACACACACACACACACACACACACACACACACACACCAAAGCAAAGAAAGAAAAGAAAAAAACAAAAACATACACAATGGCACACACCTTATCCAGGTAGTGGCCTTACAGTAATTCCTCTCTCGTGTCTCTGTCACCTTCAAATCAGATTAACCCACATTAGCTGTCGTCAGAGCCAGGCATCAGGCCCGCTGCTCACCTGCTCCACACACACATGATAAACACTTAACTCTGATCGATACAACAACAAAACAGACGTCCCAAGCGGGGTAAATAACTGAATGTGTGCCATATTTCTAACAGAGATCAGTTCAGTGGGGTTTGTTTCATCAGACTTGGAATGGCAGTGGATGAGGCTAACGAGCTGCCAGGATAGAATCTCAATTTGCTTTGTCAAATTTTTAGCCTCCGTTTTTCGTTGATTTGATGTGAGAAAATTCTTAAAAAGGACCAACGTGTACAGTTCCTAAATAATTTGGGGAAAAAAAGTTTTTCACTTTTGTTTGTTCCATAAAGCTTTAAAATATGTATCTCAGTTTATTGTACCACTGGAATCAGACGCTGGATATCACTCTCCCTCTCTATTTCTTCTTCTCCCTCTAATTCCATCCTTCTTGTGGACCCTCTGAATGATCACCTGCATGTTTCTTCACTGGGACTTTTGCTCTTGAACTATAAGAGTGGAAGGTGTATTAATTCTGCTGGAAAATGTTGAATCATGGCAATGATTGAAGTGCATCTCTGCTGCCCTCTGCTGTTGAAAGATGAACATTGATCTCAATTGTTTTTGCCAACAACTCACTATTGTAATTAGAATCATGTTCAAATATAAAGACACCAAAATAATTTAAAAGAAATAGATAAATTTACCTTAAAGTCTGGAAACCCAGCCACTGGGAGGTGTCAGACAGTGAGAGTTTCTTCAGGATTACTATTCTTTTTTTGTTTTGATAAAAACGTTAGTACTCCAGCTTTAGTGCATTTTCTTTTTTATCAACTGTAAGATAAATATGATTTGTAGTTTGTGTGTTTAAAATAGGCAAAGAAACATTAGTGTGACACGAAATCTTATATGTCAAAGCAGTAAATAGTAGGTTATGAGGTTATGAAATGATTTTGTTTCCAAGATATTAAATGAAACTGTGAAATAATTTTCCTTGTATGTAAATTGGATTTTTTTAGTCTTTTTTATGCACCTGTTTGATTTGAGGGAATATTTTCAGGAACTCAAAAGACTCCATACGCCAATTCACTGTGTGATTTGGAAATTAGGGGTATATAAATATTGATGCACTAATATATTGTGATAAATGTGGAACAGCACAGTATCAGTATGTTATAGCCCAATAATTATTTAGCTGATCATTCATATTGGGAAGCTTGTTTTCTATTGTAGCTTAACTTCTAGTCAGTCATTTCTAGCAGGCGTTTAGTCATTGAACTCTTTCTCTCAGTTACATTTGTCATAATTCTTCTGTGACATATTTTGTGCATGGAATATTGTGGGTTATCAGTTCTACAGAGAATGTAAAAAATATCCTCTAATATAAGAAAACAAAAACTTTGTGATATATTGTGCTGCTTAAAGCATCACAATGCACTCTTATAGAATGTATCATTGCTGCTATATCACTGTGAATCCCAGTGTCAGATTTTGCCAATGCACACCCCTACTGTGATTCAGTTTTCAGTACTTCTAAAATGAAATGTCATTGCTCTGATTAAAAAATAATATCTGCACTATATAACCCCAAATTGGTACAGTAAGCCAAAACCTCTGTTGTGTGAGTACACAAATATTTTACAGTCTTTGCAAGATTCACAAACTGAATTTAACCCTCTATTTCTTTTCTTCTCTCTCCACAGAAGAGCCAAAGCTGGTACAACGTAAGTCAAGCCTTGTTTTTCATTTTATCATGACATTATTTGAGTTGTTGGGTGTATTTGTGTGTAACTGTGAGGTCATATCAAGTGAGGTTGTAAGGTGGTGAGTGTTGCCTAAGATGATTTTTTTTTTGTTCTTAACCTGTTTTACCGGAGCACCAACTCACTCCTGTGTGTTACTGGTCCTCCAGGCAGGGGTTAGCATGGGTTTACATATACAGCAGGTTGACTTCTGTAAGGCAATGAAGCAAGGAGATGGGACATCAAACTGTGATTGTGTGCAATTTTAGACTTTACTGAGAGCCTATTCCAAATAGTATGCTTTGTTAAGGCTGGGCTCTATTTGCAGTTCTATTTTACACCACAAGAGGGTGTGCTAACAATATTTTTGAGCCTCGCGCTGTTCATCAACATGTTGGGAATTGTCAAACAGCTGTTCCGCTTCAGATGATACCTGTAATGTTTATTAAACCCATGCAGGTGTTGAACTTTACTCCACTAAGTGTCAAAACTTCAGTTTCTCCAGAAGTGTTTATTGGACTTTTTCCCATTTTATGTTGTTTTCTTTACTTTTTTTATTCCCTGTGTGTACACCCCTCTCTCCCCAGCATGAAAGACAACACATCCTGAGAGTAAGCATGACTTGTATTCTTGTGCAACCTCGGATATCTTTCTGTCTCTTCACTCTGTACTGGCTCTCAGACTGCTGGAATGATAATACCCCTCCTGCCTGTTTCTCATTTCATTGACTTCAGTCAGTGCTGTTACCACCTAGTGTTGAAGCTGAAATTCATAGGGAGTGATTGTGAGTCAAAGTCTCAGTTATTTGTGAAACTTAACCAAAAGTTTGATTTAAATTTGATAACCTATATGAATTTTATAAGATAACTTTTTTTTTTTTTTTGGTATTAATGTGTAAATGATTTACAAACCACCCAGACATGGTTAAAGGACGTCGACTACTCCACCTTTTAATTTTGGCACACAACAGGTGGTAACAAGCTGAATTATTCATTCTACTAAACAAATCAACAAACCACTGTGGGGCGGCTGGACGAGCCTTGAGTTCTTTTAAACAGGGGGTCAGAGAAGGCTGTTGGAGATGGTTTTATGCTTCTCTGTAGCCTGACCCTGTGTGGTGACCATGTCATTCTGGTTATCCAGAGTCTGTCTATGAAAATTTAAGCTTGGACTTTTCACATTTTGATCTAAAACAGGCTTTGTCCAGGTAGTCCTAGTAGCTTTTTGGTTACTAATGGATTCAGGAATATTAAACCACTTATAATTCTTTAACTGGCCCTCTGTCTAGACATGAGTATCACTATAAAAGATGATCGCAAACATCTTCAAATGTCTAACAGCAGCCAGTGTCTAACCAATGCAGAGTTTTTGTTTGCAGATGATGACACGCTCAGTACTCATCAAGTACACAAATCAAACAATGTAATGCCAGAAAAATCACATGTAACTGTAATAAAAACAACTTTTTAGAATTAATGCCTACCATTGCACACTAAAGTGAATTCACATAAGTGTAAAAGCAGCAGTGATTGGGCAGTGCTGTTCTCAGGCTTTTACCCTGTAACCCCTAAAATGACTTTGCTGGAGACCAGGGGCACTTACTGTCCCTGAAGGTGTTTCGAGCATATTATGCTTTGCACTGTTGTAAAGCATGACCTGTTTTTGCATAGTAATTGGATGAAAGAAAACTCAAAGCAGATTAAAAGAAGTTTTCCATTGTGTGGACAATAATACAGCGAACAAACTCAATGATTGATAACTCACTGGTGATGTCTGTGTGTGTCTTTGAGCTGCTCTTCAAATTAACAGACCACTGTGCCCCTAATGTTGAGGTCAACTTACACTTTATCGATGTCTGTTTTCAACTATTACCTTTTTTTAAAACATATTTCTTACCAAATTTATACAAAAAATCCTCTGCACTTAGTGAAGTTGCGACTCATCACTGAAAGTCAGAATGACAAAACTAAAAATATTGCACAATTCTCAAGTATGTAAGAAAAATCTGATCAGAGCTACTTTGGCAATAATTAAAGTTTATTTTAAGAAGCTGATCAAGAGTGAATACAATCTGAAAGTCTTCACTGTTATCTGTTTGCCCCAGTTAGTGTGCGGTTGAGAGCTGACAAGGATTCACAGCATTCTTATAATTCCAACAGAGTTTTATTTTATCATGAAATCCAGGCCTGCAGAATAAATCTTATTTTACCTTTATCTTTATTGAAGTATTAGTACCCATAATGCATACATTACAAAAGTCTTTGTTTTTGTTAGCAATTAACAAGAAAATAATAACATTGACTTTGTCATGTCGTAATGCCAAATTATCGTGACAATATATTAATTTCAGCAAGAAGCTGACTATTCTAATCAAAGCAAAAAACTAAACAATAATTTACTTCTATTATAATAAAGTTTAGAAGCAACCCCCTTTTTCAAATAGGTGAGCTTTTTTGCGAGTTATGTCCACATAGTTGATGGGCCTGTTGACCTGAAGTGCATGGTAACTAATGTCAGACTTTGTAACATAGATAAGGGTTATGATGCTAAAAAAAAAAAATAAGGATACCAAAGTAAGACAATACCTTTAAATATCCAGAAGGAGGACTAGAATGAATGCTTTCAGGGGCCCATGTCTGTTGACCTAACCTGAAAATAGACTTGGGTCAAACATTCTACATTTTGATGGTATGATTCACATCTAATCGACTTCATGTAAGCCTATTGAAACTAAGTACATTCATTTGGAATGAATTCTCATAATTTAAACATGATTACAGAAACATCTTTCTGCAAAAGTTTGGACCTGCAGTAGACCAAAGCTTTGGCATACACTGAATACTAAAGCTCAACAATCAACTGTTGTCTCTAAGTGGTTGTACCACAGTATTTGTGTGCACCTCAGCATGGCAATGATGACCTCCCATGGCACTGATGCCACAGTGATTAAAAATCCATCCGTCTTCATGTGAGTTCTGAGCCTATTAAGAGATGCACATTGTGATTGTCTTCTTTTAAGTGCCCATTCATTTACAATGCATCCACACAAATTTGTCACAGCGCTTCCTCAGCAACCAAAACCACAAACTTGGGGAAGCTAGCAACAAGGAGGAAAACATGAACAAACGGTGTATTGCTTTGCTAACGTCAGTACACACACCAACATATACAGTCATGGAAAAAATTATTAGACCACCCTTGTTTTCTTCAATTTCTTGTTCATTCTAATATCTGGTACCACTAAACGTATAATACAATGAACACAACAAAAAATGCAGCTGGTCACATAATACTTTATGTCCTATTTGACATTCTTAAGCTTAATTGATTCCCAGGGTATATAAGAGGCCATTTCATGTCACAAGCAGCACTGCACATGCAAAGGCCTAGAGTGGTTTCCTGCTTACATTCAAGCCGTAGCACAACTCAGAAGTTGTCAGCTCTCACATAATGCCTAAAACAAAAGAATTATGTGAAGCCACAAAGGCAGCCATCTTGGCACTGCTGGAAATTGGCATGAGTGAGAGACAGGTAGCGAAAAAACTGAAGATCTCCAAGACAGCCGTTCATTACAACAAAAAAAACAAGCTGAACATGGCACTACCAAATTGCTACCTGGCTGTGGCAGGAAACGTCTTTCTACCCCGAGATGACCGTGCACTCATCCGTTCCTGTGTCAGGAATCGTCGTCAGACCTCCAGGGACCTTAAAATGAGTGGGCACTGTCGAGAAATGTGACTTGTTCAGCAAGGACAGTTCGAAACCGACTTGTTGAAGCTGGTTTGAAGTCACACAGAGCACGCAAGAAGCCCTTCATCAATGAAAGGCAGAGGAAGGCCCGATTACTCTTTGCTCGAGACCACAAGGATTGGACCGTTGATGATTGGGCTAAGGTTCTCTTCAGTGATGAATCCAATTTTGAATTGATGCCCACTCCAGCCAACTTACTGGTTAGGAGGAAGCCTGGAGAAGCTTACAACCCAGACTGTCTTGCCCCTACAGTAAAACATGGGGGTGGATCAGTCATGATCTGGGGTTGTTTCAGTCTGAGTGGAACAGGGCAAATGCAATTGTGTGAAGGCCGAATGAACCAGGTCATGTACAGGACTACCCTTGAAAACAGTCTTCTTCCATCAGCTGGAAAACTCTTTCCTGCCTCGAATGACTGGATTTTCCAACAAGACAATGCCCCTTGCCATACGGCAAGGTCAGTTAAAGCCTGGATGGAGAACCACAACATTTGCACCATGCCTTGGCCTGCTCAATCACCAGATCTTAATCCAATTGAAAACCTGTGGAAAATCATCAAACTCAAAATGGAGAACCACAAGCCCAAAAAAAAAGAAAATTTGTTTGAATTTGTCCAACAGGAATGGGCTGCTGTGACAGCAGAACAATGTCAGAAGCTGGTGGAGAGCATGCCAAGACGCATGGCTCCAGTCATCAAAAACAATGGTTATGCAATCAAGTATTAACTCTTGTGTGTATCATGTGTTTAAAGCAAACAGAAAAAAACATGGAATGCTTAAAAGTAGTGTTTTTGGCGGTACAATGCCATAGCTATTGATGTAAGAATTTAAGTAATTTTGGTTATTATCAAGAAAACCATGGAAAATGAATAGTTCTTAGTTCTTAAATTAAACTCTCATGAGCTATTTTTGTTGTTATCATTATAATTGTCCAAACAAATGTACCTTTAGTTGAGCCAGGCATTAAAATTAACAAGAAATTGAAGAAAACAAGGGTGGTCTAATAATTTTTTCCATGACTGTATGTCAGGACTGATGCAGACAGAATGGACCCACCACTAGCCCCCACCCCTCTCCCTAAAACACATAAACCCCACCCTGAATTACTGTACCAGTCTCTCCCATCCCCGACTGTTTGTTCAGTGGGTTAATAGTTAACTAGCTCCATAAACACAGAGTTTCGGCCGCCCCACGTCATCCTGTCAGACTGTCACCTGAGCTCTGGACGCTGCATCAGTCACAATGGCGTCTTTCTCCACTTGATTTATTGGAGAAAGTGAATGGAATGACCAGAAAATGTCCACTGCTAACTCTGTCACCCCTACTCATTGCAAGGGATGATTTGGCTCAGTGGCAATAGTTTGTAAAGAAGCCCCCATTCTGTTGTAATTGACTCCATGTGATGTGAGGGATGTTAAAACTGGTGGGCTGTTTTCCAAGGCGCACAGCTACTGAACATTGTTTCCAAGTCTTGGAAATTCTTCCTGCTTCATTTGGCTTCCATAGTGTCAGGTTGAAGTTAAGATTGGGAAATAACAACAATTACTGAGCTCCAGTGTGTTATTGTGGATCCACCTTTTTTTTTTTCCAAAAGAAGTCACTCAGTTCACGTTAACATGATTCTAATAGAATCAAGTTTTCTGTGTAAATGGGAGTGTACTCTGCAAGATTATCAGCCTATGTCTGGCGCGGTGCCTCTGCTTTGACCAAAGTCAACAAGGCCCAGCTGCCAGATGTTTCTAACAAATATATTGTCAGATTTACCTGAGTTGTGAAGTGTGTTAAGAGTGATTTTACCCTTGGAGTGCTGGTTTGGTGGAGTGGTTAGCAACCATGCACGTCCCATGTACATGCTCCTGCCGGTTCAGGTTGGAATCCAGCCTGTAACCAGTTTGCAGTGTCTCCCTCTACTCTCTCACCACCTTTCACAAACCTATCTACTGTCTCTCTCCTATTAATAAAGGCTCGAAATGCCCCAAATCCTTACATCTGGGAAAAACGGTGTTAAAGACTAGCATGCCCTCGTTGTTTTCTCACTTGGAATGCAACAACATCTAATCAGAAGACGGCTAAAGCAGAAAGCACAACAAGCATCACCAAAGCTACATCAGCAAGCATGAATCATTAAGTTGGAAATATGGCTGATATGGAGAACCAGCTTGCTGATTTTCAACATGAAGGCTTGGACATGTCTGGTAAAACATGCTGTAAATGAATTAAAAAGGAGAGAAGTCGGAGCAAAACTGCTGCAGCTATGGACATCCCAGGTAGCTGATGGCAACCTACATTAATCATCAATTCTTCCACGTTATCTCACACCATTTTTGTTTGCAAAAATCACGTTTGACCGTGTAAGATAAACTGTGAGAGTGAAGGCTGATGCTGTCAGTGAATGAGTTGGTGTGTGCGTTGTGTAGTGTTAATCATCTAAGTGTTCTGCACACACTGTAAAACAAAACAGTTCAGTTAACCGTTACTTGTCATCATGTGTGGACACTGGCACAGTTCCACATTATAGAAGTCTTTTTGTTTATGTCAGTCCTTTGTCTGATTAAACTAGACTTTAAGAATACATGCAAACATACCCTATCCATCATCTATACTGCTTATCCCTAATGCGGTGATGGTGGCTGAAGCCTATCCTGGCTGACATTTAACGTGAGGCGGGGTAAACCCTGCTGATTAAAGAGGCTCATAGATGCTGACAAGTTAGCCAGCAACTGTCTACTTTTATGTTTAAAACATGAACAGTGTAGCAGTAAACATTGTTCCAGTATGATATTTAGTTATACCTTAAAACAGAAACTATAGCAACTTCCCCCAGCACTCAGCACTTATTTAGCACTCTAATGCTTAGTATTTATGCTAAAGCGCTACATGTTAGAATGTTGTTTGACATTTATGCTGTTTATTTTGTGGGTCCAAGCTCAGATGAAAGTGCCGAAACTGTAGAGCATGCACATAACACCCAGCCCAGTCTGGTCAGATTGAGGGATTCTATATCCAGTATGTATATATATAGTATGTTAGTATGTTAGTCTTACCACAGGAAATCCAACATATGACTATTTCAGTCAGAGTAATAAGTTTACAATGATAGTCGAGTTTCATCATTTCATCAAACCTTGTGTTTTTAACTGCATGTAAACTCACTAACATGCACATGCATTAGGACAAAGACAGTACCTCAGTCAACCCTAATCGAGGTACTACTCAATTTTTCATCAAACTTTCTGAATAAATTAAAACATAGTGTTATAGTGGTATTATTTTTGTTTGCATATTTACTTCCTGTGAGACATCCATCATTGTGCTAACCTTGTTGACCCGTGAATATTTTTAGTCAGGCCCAGTGGGAGGAGGCCATGAACACCAATTGTACTTTAAAGAGCTTCTAAACTAGGAACTGCAAGCCCTGCATTTTTTGGGACATGCTTAGACTAACAGTAGGTGATCAAGTATCAGAAGCACATGAATGACCCCAATACCAGGGCTGAGGGGGGCAAAGGCTGCCTCCATACCTTTAATACCTTCACATCAACGCTTTCTTCTACAATGACTTTGGATACCAGCAGCTGCTCAAACATAATATAAGGATCTGAAACTAACCATCAAAAAATATTTACAGGATGTTTGTCCAGGTACTTAACCTCAAAACTAAAGCTCTGGACAGCTACCCAGTAGATCCTGTGAGGATTGATGGGCTTGTTTTTCAGACAGAGGTAACTGAAGGTTATGCTCACATCTGTTCTCTGTAACTCAATCACTTGGACAGAAAGCAAGAAGGACTCCACACACCCCTCAAAAAACTGAAAAACATGAATTAATCTCTTCAGTTCAGGCCTACTTTCATCCTACTGACTGTGTATGTTTCATCCCCATTTTTATCTTTGTTTGCATTCGTCATCCTCTCCACAAAGCAAACTTGCCTCATTCTTTGCTGGTCATAAACTAGGTAATTTCAAAGCACTCAGGCCTTGACAGCACCACACACATGCTCACAAAGCTCAGACGCTTACAAGGAGGAGTAAGCAGAAAAAAGGAAAAGGCTACTGGCATGATAATAAAGGACTTGTTGGACGGGGTTACTAGAGGGCAACGGCCGTAACTCCTCTCCCTGTGTGTGAAAGGAAGAGAGAGAGCCAGAGAACGACAGAGCGAGACAAGGATCATGTGGCTGGAGGGTGCTGCGTCCACTGCTTCACACTGAACTGGGAGCAGCACCCAAAACAAGGGGCAGGTACTGCAGCCTCCAAAACCACTGGATTGAGGAGCAGTGTGGTCTTTTATTTTCCAGACCAACTGTGACTGACAATTTCTCCAGTGTCAGAGGAGCCCACTGGGGGCTTGTTTCGGAAATTTTGCCTCTGTCCAGGTGCCGGAAAGGATCTGGTGAGGGCAATATGGAACTGTATGAGGATTGTACGATGTCGGAATGGGAGGCCGTGTTGGAGCTTGATGAGGCACTGGCAGGGTGGCTTCTGCAAGGTCCAGAGAGAGGGGAATGGGGTTGGGAGTGGGGCTGGGCTGCCTCAGATCTGCAAGACCCCGAGTGGGACACTGAGGAGATTCCTGCAGTAAGTGCATCGCTACTTTCCAGTTGCAAAACATCAGGAGAGTGGTAAAAAGTGTTGACGTTTTTTGTATTTTCAGCTCTTTTTTTGGGAAAGTTTTCTAGAAAGAGTGGTCAGCAAAAAGGCTTTGTGGCAGGGTAGTGTGGTAATTCCCCTCTACAAAAGAAAACAACTGTGTGAGTCATAGGCAGTTTGAAATCTCCCAGAGACCTGACGTTTGGACTGTTCATCATGTTACTGTGAGAGTGACTTGATGGGTTTGGTTCTCTCCTGCCTCTGAAATCTTTTTAAAGAAACTTTCTGGTTGTGTCTGCTGTTGAAATCCATCCTACAGTGTAAGTGGATGACCTTTTTTTGGTGTTTGCAGTGTTACTTTTCTCATCGCTAAACTTTTCTTAAAAGCCATGTACAGTATACAGAAGGAACTATTCTTCAGCAGTCCAATTTTTTTGTTTGTTTTAAAGGGGTTACATTTCATGATTTTTGATGTAAAAAAGCTTTTCCCACCAGCTCTGACCTAAATATTTTTCCTCTTTTGTCTCAGTCTACCTCTTGTTACTGTATTGGCAGCTGTTGTTTCCTGAAGCTTTCCTGTTGAAGGAAAGCATCTGGCAGAGACAGTGAGAGCTCTCACTTTGGCACAGAACTAGAGATTTTATACATCTCAGGCGCTCTCTGTTGTTAATCGAGTCTGCTGATGCCAAGTGGAGGAAAGTGTTATGATGTGATACATAGGTATCACTCCCAGATCAGAAAATAAGCGTAAATCAAACCATTACGTAGGATTCTGTTTACACTTAAAGGTTCCATCATTAACCCTACCCTTTCTCACGTAACAAAAGCCTTATTGTCAGACACATGTTGCTCTGTTACACAAAGCTGACAATGTGACTCATATTATACCAGCTCATAGTCACAGCAGCATGCGTATTGAATGATCTGCAGCAGGCTGATGTCTTGCATTTGCGCTTTGATTGTCATTAATAAGGCAGCCTTTAAAAGAACACAGTTCACATTACTCTGCTCTCCATTCATGTTACATCCATTTTTAAGTACCTGTCAAAATCACCCACAGATGAAAGCCAATGTGTAATAATACCTGAGTCCACCAAACATCTGTAACAAACCTGTGGGTGGTTTTTAACAGTATCAATCCACGTATCCATGGAAACACATAATTTGAAGAGGTAGCATTTATGCGTGAGTGAGCCACAAAGCATGAGGAGTGTGTGTTTTGGATGCATGCTTGTGTGTGTATGTTTCTCACTCTGTCTGTCACTATAGGTGCTGAGCCCAACCTACAAACAGCGAAATGAGGACTTCAGGAAACTCTTCAAGCAGCTCCCTGACACAGAGAGACTTATTGTGGGTGAGTGAACAACATAGACCAGCAGAAGCTAACCTGGGACCACGGGGGTCTACCAAGGGGTGAAAAAAGTACACAAATATTGTACTAAATAAAGATATAGTCACTATGATAGATTTAAGTCAAGTGCATGTAAAAGTCGCACCTCAGTAACATATTCAAGCAAAGTAACCTGTACCTCTTTTAAAGTGTCCTCAGACTGCAGATTATGCTGAGCACACTTGTGTCACGTAAAATGAACAACAGAGTGTGATGAGTCAGGTTAATTTAATCAGAATAAAAGAGTTGGATGCAAACATTTGACCCCAAAAAATTAGCATGGCCACAGAGTAGAAGTTTGCTCTGATAAATATGAAATGTATGTTAACGTTATCAGTGAATATACTGTATGTTCTGTACACTCTGTTGGCCATGGTTGTGCATAAGCACCCTGTATTTGAACAAATAAACAGAATGATAAATATGATCATAGATCAACAGTTTTCTTTGACAGATATTAAATTATCATGTATTTTTATAAATATACTACTTAACTTTATTCAAATAATTTCCATTTTATATTGAGGGCAACAATGTCATTTTAGCCTTAAGTGTTGTTTCATCATTAGTTATTGTTTTACCAAAGTCTTTCTCAGTATTGGAGTAAAGATTTTTGTATCACTACGACACTAGTTGATGGTAAACATTGAGTGATCTTGCTTTCATTTCACTAGTTTTCCTAAGAATGAAGATGCCATGACAAATATAACAAAGTAGATCACTTCCCAACAATCATACTCAAGTAAAAAAAAAAGAAAAATTGGTTCATTAAACTGCCAAAGACAATAACTAGAAAATAGCTACTCAGTTACAGTAACATTAGTAATTAGTTACTTTTCACCCCTGGGTTAGCCAAGCTAATAAATTGAATGATGTCATACATAAGGTGCTTTTCAACTACAGGGACTCTTAAAGAAACTACTGGTGCCAAGTTCAACATCAAGTTTGGAGGGAGGACCTGAGGTGTTGAACGTTTCTGATTGAATGCTTTATTTTATTTACTATTTGCTTTAATTACACATCGCCCCAAACGTCCTGCAATCAGAACTCATTTACAGCCATCCAGCCACCCCATTGTTTTCTTTCTGAAACATAGCAATGTCTTGGGGATGTGCTTGTCTTCAGTTTAATTCAAATATCTTTATTAATCCTGTATGGAACTTAATTTGCATAAAAGCTGTTATCCAAACAAAATGTAAAGTTAGTGAGATATGAAACAGACAGGAGATAACATGAACACGCTTTTTTAAAGCAGTTCAGAATAATACTTTAGAGAAGAGTTAGACTAAATATGACCTTGGGTAGATAGATAATATTGTGTTTTGATTAGTTTTGGGGGGTGTTGGGAAGCTCATGCATTTATTTGTCTTTAAAAGAAAGCATCGATTTGGCAATAATAAAAAAGTGACAAATGTGTTTGCTGGCCTCATAGCTAATGGCTTAGTATCCCAACTATGAGCTTTGAAGTAACAGAGCTAGCCACAAAGCTTATGGCCTTTTCAACATCATTAGATAACTTCCAATGTATGTTGATATTACATGCATGCTTAAGATCAATCATCATTCAGTCATCCAGCATAGATGTGAATAAAGGTGAAAATGGGGTCACAGAAGAAAACCAAGACCAGATGATTCAGTGATCAAACAAGGCGGTTGAATTTCCTTCATACTAATTGTTATGTTTCAAAGTTATGTTATCGGCCTCTATCCTCTGTTATATGGCGTCGTCTTCAGTGTACAGCCATTATCTTCTTCTCACCAACTTTTACTGAAACGACAGTGCAGTGCATTTACTTATAAACACAGTGGGAATGCAGGAAGCAATGTGCTTCTAGAAGTCTCTGGATAATAAAAATGCTGGCGCTTTTACTTGAACAAGATTCGAGGTAAAGGAAGGAGTTACAAAATCAAGTATCTAACACTGAAATGTCTTGGGGAAAACTGAACTGAATTTTAATCATCCTTCACCTATTACAGATTCCCTCATAACCTGAAAATGAACTTTTTTTCCCAGCGGTTAAAGCTACTTATCATCAAGACAGAGTGTCACAAGTTAAGCGGATTTGTTGTTGCATAATTCTTCTAACTCTGGAATTAATACTGTCTCTGTCTGAAATGCTTTGAAGACTAAATTTCCAGGGTAAAATTGAGCTTAATGTTTGACTTTAACTTTACTATGGCTAATTGATGAGGAATCCACAGCTATGAGATATATAAACAACCCCGGCGCTGGTGGCTCAGCTCTGAGGTTTCTTTGGGGCAGTGCTCTGAAAAACCCTTTTATTTGAAAGCTTTTGATTGGCTGTGTGGATACATTTAGGTGTAATCTCTTTTTATTTGTAAATTAGTTTGAAAGTTTTTATTCATGCAGTATCATACTGATATCATGAAATCTCATACTTATCCTGACTGTTAATGTTTTCTTTATAATTTGATGATAAATATATTTTTGTTCCAGACTACTCCTGTGCTCTTCAACGGGACATCCTACTGCAGGGACGACTCTACCTCTCTGAGAACTGGATCTGTTTCTATAGCAACATTTTTCGCTGGGAAACCCTGGTGTGCTTCACAATACTGACCTTTTTATTTTCCATTATTTTTTATGAATCCTGCATCTACTTACAGCTGTGTGTGTTTGTGCTTGCGTGTGCATAGCTTACAGTGCGGCTAAAGGACATCTGCTCCATGACAAAAGAGAAGACTGCCCGCCTGATTCCCAATGCCATCCAGGTCTCGACAGACACTGAGAAGGTAACTATGCAGCACAAGGAAGGAGGATGTGAAGCTCCACCTCATGGAGCAGTGACTCTGACTGTAATACCTAAGACCAAAGAGGAGATGGGCTTCATATTTAATAATCTTTGCCTACAGAGACAGAAGGGAGGCTTTGGATTACCTCAGGGTCTAGTTGGTAACAGATTTATGTTTTTATTTTGATTATTAACAAGGGAGAAATAGTCTTGTCACAAAATGGTGGCTGGAGGATCGTTGTAATATTACACCGTGACTGCAAAAATATGTCACAACAAATTAATATAATCCCAGCTGAAAAGAGTTTTTGGATTTGTGCTCGTCAAGTATTTCTCCTGTAATTTCTACAGGGGATATTTATTTCCCTGCAGTGCCAAAGGGACTTGTGCATAATCATGTTATTTTCCCTACAGCACTTTTTCACCTCATTTGGGGCCAGGGATAGGACTTACATGATGATGTTCAGATTGTGGCAGAATGCACTGCTAGACAAGGTAAGCAAATCTCATCTGTTAGTTTCAGATCCTACTTTACCCTTTGATAAGTTGAACTGTTTTTTTTTTTTTTTTTGGTATTTTATTTGAATGGTTTGATGCATTTTGCAGCCCCTGTGCCCAAAAGAGCTGTGGCACTTTGTCCATCAGTGCTATGGCAATGAGTTAGGCTTGACAAGCGATGATGAAGACTATGTGCCCCCTGACGATGACTTCAACACCATGGGGTAAGCATTTTTACACACAAAAATCAGTTACACAGGTTTGTACTCTTGACAAAATTGATTTCCTAATTATTAAATCAGGTAGGTAATTAGAGCCCTAATGTGGGCATCACTAGCTTGTTCAAATAAACATAATTACCAATTGTTCCTTCTGGCTTCCCCAACTAATGCCATTTAAAGAACATTGTCTTACTCAGTGGTCAGTGAGTCCACAACCACAGTGCCAGTCTCTACATTGTGCTCTTTATGTAAAAGTGTTACCTGTACTTCCGTAAATGAGCACAGGACTAACCTGTCTTTAGGGGGGTTGTGTTTGGACTCACTTTATTCATGAAACATCAACCATGCAGCAATCAGCTCACTCTTCCTTCGACTTTTGTTGGCAGTTGTCTGTGCCAGCTCCAGTTCAGTTGGAAATTGTTTGTATTAAAGGTGAATCCCAGTTGTACCACTTAGTTCTTCCCCTTCGTCTTACCCCTTTGTCTATGCCTTGCCCTTGGGCCTCTGCATGATGTGTGATGGAAATTTCTCATACCCCTTTCTTTCAAGTGAGGTCCCGGTTTGTCCTCATTTCAAGGGATGTGTAGCCCTTCCCCTTAACCTTACAGAGGATTGGGATACCCCCTCACTAGATGTGAATGCGAAAAACCAAGGGCTAAAGGGTAATACAAGGGCTAAGGGGTACAACTGGGATTGACCCTTACACCCTTTCAAACTGACCAAAAAACCTGTTTAAACACGGTAACAGTTGGCTCCTGTCAGCAGTTTGAAAGGGTTTAATTGGCATTTTGACCCGGGTCAACTGACCTGCAAGTGACTCAGGTTTTTATCGGCTCACCTCCGATTGGCTTCAGTGAGAACATCACACCCGGGTCAACCCGCTTTACAGATGACATCGGCATAATGTCCACACGGCATAACATTGCGCCCGTCTCCTCTGTCTGTAACTTACATGACTCTTTGCCATCTCAGCAACTTATTCCATTTGCTTTTGTACCACCACCGAGTTTGTTCATTTTCAAACAGGGACAAAAGTATAAAGTAAAGAAAACCATGTCATCGTCTTCAATGCTCCTCTCTATTGTTTACATGGCCGTGCGCGCTGATGTCATCAACATGATGACATCAGCTTGATGCGCCAGAGGAAAAAACACAGCTGTGCAGCTCGTATGCTGCCGAGTAGACCTGGGTCTGCTGGCAGTGAGAAAAGAGTCACTTGCTGATTGTTAGCAGGTTAACCCACATTGAAAAAACTAGCACTGACCTGCTAATTTTAGTGTGAATGTGGTATTAGTGTAACCTAAAGCTGGGACCTAGAGTTTTGTAAAGAAGTCCAGTTACATAACTCGGTCTCCTTCTAGACTCTTGTGTTTTTGGTGTTCTGCTCATGTGCAGCTGTACACAATGCAGTGTTATGCCTGATAATAGACTGTTGTAGCTAATACTACATGGAGGGACAGGACAATTACCCAACATCAACGTTAAACAGGGTTTAAAAAAGTCTTCACACAGTGTGTTTTCCCTATTCAGCAATAAAACGTGTTGGAACGTGCACCATTTGTGTGTTTGTCCATTTCTTAGTAAGATTGAAAAAACTGTCCGCAGATTTTCATGAAACTTTCAAGGCATGCCAATTATGACACAAGCAGTGATTGGATTTTTTTAATATGAATCCAAATCCAGACCCCTGATTGTTTTAAGGATTGGTGAATATTGCAAAATAGGTCAGCTTTATTTTCACTAATAAGTTGGCTAAGAATGTTGAATGAACAAATTCATGCAGACATTTGTCATTTAGTTAAGTGGGCTGGATCAGGGCTATATGTATATTCAGCTGAGTGGCCACTGACCATAAATGCCTTGGCAGAGGTTGTACGCTCTGAGCCCTTTCAGTTTTATCTCTCACAACCCTTTTATTGATCTTCATTATTTTGTGCTTAATTGTTTTATCACTCTGATATAGCTGCTTCAAGGTCTACAGTAATTAACCCATAAAAAAGGTATGAATGGCATGGTGATTCAAGATATTAACGTTATTTTCAGAATCATTCGAATTTATTGAAATATGACTTTATTGTTATATTTCTTTCAAAAAATAAACTTTGTAATTCCACAGACCAAGCAAAGAAGAATACTCCAGAAATATTGCATCCAAAGCATTCATGGTCTTGATGACATTTGTTTAAAATGAGTTGGCATCCCTCACACACCACCAAACACCCCTCACTGTTATTTGAACTTCATTTTCCTAAGTCTACAACAGAAAAAAGCAAAAAGTGAAGAATACACTCTGTAGTTCCATTACTAAGAATGTTTTAGCTTGTTCTGCCTTTTCCTTAATTTACATCATCATTTACATTCACAAGGTAAAATCAATAGCACAGTGAGGGTTTGGATCTGTATTTAAATGTCGCAGTTAGCTTACTTTTGAGGAAATGAAGCCTTTGCAGCCTTTTGGTCTTTTAAAGGCTAAGTATCAGCAGGATCATGCTGTTATTATTTAAGGAGATAGAAAGAAGACTGGTTTAGAAGTTAGTCCTCAATCCATACTCTAAATGGCTCTGTGGTAAGACAGAAAGATCTTACCTTTCTGTCTATTATTATTGTTTTATTTGCTTGTAAAGTCTTGAGAATGAAAAAAAACAAATAAAACTACTATTGGTTTGACATTTTACATGTTATATACTTTCTCGACTGTTATGTGATTGTCTAATGTTTATGATTCTACTTTTATTTTCTCTTTCACTAGTCTGGTCAGACAACACTATAAGAAAGCTTTAAACCAGTGTCATCTGAAGCAATAAGAAGTGAGTTAATTTAGTGTTTGTTTATTTTCGTCTTTCTTTTAGGTTCAGTGAAGAGATTCCCAATGAAGAGAACGAGATCAACAATGATAACTTGTCAAAAAGTAGCGCGGAGGCCAAACCCGAGGGGAGCCCTCCTCTGTTGCATAAGAAGATCGTCCCAAACAGCACCATGCCCAGCCCTGGCAATCATGAAACTCCCATCACAGTAAGACACATGTGCTGCACTCAGAAGTTTTCCATATTAATGCACACATTTATTCAACTTTAGAAGGATGCTAGCCCTCTTTTTTTTAAATACATGTACTCTTAATTGACATGGAGCCTGTATTGATACCAGTTCATGTTTCTCCCCAGTTTGCCCTCCCGTCAGAGGAGTATGCAGACTGCCTACCAGACGGTGAGCTGCTTGCTGTGCCACTGGTGGTGGAAGAAAAGAACACAGATACCAGCGGGCCTGGTGGTCCTGTCCCCTCTCCCTCTCTGGACTTCAATGACAATGAAGACCTCCCCACTGAACTGAGTGACTCATCAGAAACACACGATGAGGGTAACTATAGAGAACTGGATGTACGTGTCAGTTATTTTAGCAGAGAGTCTGCTTCCATACAGGTTAACCTCATTTTACAGGGAAATGTCAGAGCTACTCACAACGATATGTGAATGTTGAAAAAAGATGATTTTTGTGTTCTGTGCTTCTCTTGATCGTGAAGGTGAAGTACAAGCCTTCCATGAGGATCTTAATGGCCGACAGCACATAAACGAGGTCTACAAGTTCAGCGTAGACAAGCTGTATGACATCCTCTTCACAGAGTCACAATTCATGAGTGACTTCATGGAACATAGACGATTTTCAGGTATTTATGAAACTAGTCATGGGGGTGTAAAAAAATACATTGAATACATCCGCTGATGCAATGCTAAAGTTGGAAAACGATCTTATGTTCAATTACTATTTCATCATCTTTCATCTGATCAGCAACTAAAAAGACATGAAAAGTAGAATCTGAATATATATTTAAAAATGCACCAATGCAAACATTTGAGCTACAGTCAGACATTAGCAGGTTATGGTCAATGTATTCAACATCGAAGCAAGTCATCTACTCTGAGGAAGAAAAGAGTGGGGCAGGTATGGCATGATTGTGTTGGCTGACCAACAATCATTGAGCTTGTTCCCTTGACAGAAACACGTGGGCTTTTGAGTTATTATTTTGAATATGCAGGGTTCCCACGCGTCCTGGAAAACCCGGAAAACCTGGAAAATGATTGCCCAATTTTCCATTCATGGAAAACAAATGGAAAATGAGGAAAAAGTGAAATGTCCTGGAAAAACTTAAATTGTCCTGGAAAATTATTTTTCTTCCTTCTAGCTTGAAACATAGGAAATGAAGTAAAAATGTAGTTGGTAACTAATGTACACATATTAAAAAAATGGAGTAGGTAAAGTAATGCAAGTTAAGGCATAAAATAAAAAAACTCAAAAAAATGGGTACAAAAAGAAATAATAAAACAAAATAAAAAAAATACGTACACGTATCGTGTTGGAGAGTTAGAAACAAAGAAATTCTAAGATCAAAATGATCAATAGAGATATTGTTCATCAACCTCTAATCTTGTTTTCTAGATGGCTAGCTAAAATTGAAAACTGCCCACAGCAACAATGTAACTTCAGTCGGTCATGTGACACTGGAAAAAGTTCTGGAAAATGTCCTTGAAAAGTCCTGGAAAATGATTTCTAGAAAAGAGTGGGAACCCTGATAAGCCTTGTGTCAAAAAATATTTTTATTTTCACCAAGATAATCTTGAGAAATCAACACTACTTTTATAATAATTTAAGTGTAAAAGAAGCAGCCTCCAGCTTTTATTTCACCCTCTTCTTTTATTAAACGTGACATTGTGTCCTGATCAAATTGATGGCTGTGTTGACAGTGTGTCAAATATTGTTGTAGGGAAGAATATAAATGATGATTTTTTAATATCCCTGACAAAACTGTGTAGTCCCAGTAAGTAGCCTGTTTGTAAGACATGATAACCCTTTAAAATACAAAAATGAAGTACCTCCAGATGTATTTTATGATTTAGTAAAAATGTTGAGAACTCTCAGGCTTGGGTCTTCTAAAGGCCTTATTTCAAGCTTATAACTGAAACCCTTTAAAAAAAAACTAGCTTGCAGGTTTTGATATGAAGGAACAGGAAGTACTAAAATGTTCATGCAGTTTCACATTCAGGGCTCATCACTGCGTCACTATAACGCCAGAGGCTGATGTTATTCTGTTATTATTCTGCTTTCATGTTGTGCTTTTGAATACTGTCATTAGCTGTTTTTTAAAGCTAGCCAATTTGTAAACAACAATGCTGTTTTAAATTTCAAGTGTAGTTCTCTAAAATAAAAGTCAGTATTTGCTCAGTAGGCTTTGTGAACTTCATCATGTGTTCCCCTCTCCGTTTGCTGTTTAGATGTTGTATACCACCCTTGGAAGAAGGAGGATGCTGGAAACCAGACCAGAGAGATCCTGTACACCATTTCACTGTCCAACCCTCTGGCTCCAAAAACAGCTACAGTCACTGAAACACAAGTACGCTCTTTCCTAAAGTTTACCGAAGCACCTCATGTTCTTTGTGCCTCTTGAGTTTGACTGGGATTAAGTTAAGGCCATGTCTTCCATGTTTTCCCAGACTCTTTACAAAGCAAGCCAGGAGAGCGAATGTTACATCATCGATGCTGAGGTTGTCACACATGATGTGCCCTACCATGACTACTTCTACACCCTCAACCGATACATGCTCACCAGGGTGGCCAAGAACAAGTGTCGACTAAGGTAACAATGACTTGATTTGTTGGTCCAGTAAGTGTTTCGTCTTAGAGGTATTGTAATGATTTTAAGTTGTCTCCATTAAGTAGAGTGAAGATCACACCGATCACTCTGGCTGTATTCAAAACCTACAGTTACATAACTAATACTGTTTGACTACTTTAAATTCTGCATGTTCTGTTGAACAGAATAATGTAGGGTGATAGTTGTTTGTAGCTTTGTAATTACAATAGGTCAGACTTTCCTTTGTTTGTTCATGTAAAGTGGTGCAAAAATATAAGAAAAGTACAACAAACTTTTTTTTTTAATCATGTGCTGTCATTAAAGACTATGATTTTACAGTTGTGGACTTACTGTACCTTCTCTTAGGGAATAAAATCTTGTCATAATATTAAATAAGCTGTTCTCATTCAATTTTTTTGCTGTCGTTGTGATATCAAGCACCAACTCAGCAGCCATTACGTGGGCGTTGTGTGCTGTAACAGTATGGTTAGCCTTATAACAAGCATTAATTGTTCTCCTAAAACAAAAGCAAATGGCAACCAAACCATCATGTCAGTTTAGTGTACGTCGTGTGTGTGTGTGTGACTCATTGGGCCTCATTGCGCTCAGGTGTGCTGAGCTTTTTAATATCCTTGGACTGCTGCACTCTCCCCACCATCAGAGATACTTAAAAGGGTCCAGTGAATTCTCATGTTCCCTGTGTGATTTAGAAATGTGATTAAAAGAAAGCACGGCTTCAGTATTTCTTCAAATTTCATGTCATTTACTGCAGCTTAATGAGTATAGTTTCTTGATGTTGGGTATTTCTGATCCGGCCTTTTTTGTTTTAAGCCCAGACATGGTGCCCATTGTGTCTTAGCTTCAGAGAGTCTCTTAAGTCTCCCTCTTAAATATTATTTTCAGTCAGCTGCTCGGCAGCAGTAGTTCAGCTTATCTTTATCTCAGCATTATGGAGCTAATATGTTTTTGTTTGCAACTATTTTACAACATTTACACTTCCTCATTTAATTTATGTTATTTCTCTGAAAAACAGTGACATACCTAAGGTCTGTCATTGTGTTCTGCCCTTTGTCCTAACAAATAGTGCTTCATCAGTAAGTGAAAGCACAGCCTACACATCAGTTACATCATAATGTAAAACTTTTGAATTTCTATAAATGTGCTGGTCGTGTCATAAATCCAATCAATATGTAGGACTTACTCTGTAACAGTAAAAGCTTAAAAGCTTGTTCAGCTCCATTTTCACAGTGTCTGTTATTAATTTTCAGACTAAAGACACATTTCCTTCCACAATAGACTGTTAACTGTCCTAAATTCTTACATTCTACGTGACCTCAGGTGATGTATATTACATTTGGTGAAACTGAAGTGAAGAGCTTTGTATTGCTCTACAGTTTTTTGAAATTGTGTTTTCGTTTGATGATTGGAAACTAAAGCTTTTCTTTTTCTGTGTGTTTCTCTGTGCTTTTGAATTTTGCTCTTTCTCAGGGTATCAACAGAACTGCGCTACAGGAAACAACCGTGGGGACTGGTTAAAGGCTTCATCGAGAAAAACTTCTGGAGTGGGCTAGAAGAGAACTTTCGTGTGTTAGGTAGACTCAAAACTTCATCATATTCATTTACAAAAACCTTTCCTCTGAAAGACTAGAGATGATATCTATCTCTGGTTCTGTTGTTAATCTAGGAATAATTTGAAAAGAGAAAGAGGGGGAAAATGTGGTGTGTAAATGTTCTTATCATCTCTGTTTGGATCTAAATGAGGTGTGTCATAAACTGTCATTGTTATCTTCACCCATGCCAGAGATGGAGCTGTCGAAGCTGGAGGACATACTCACAGAGGCCCACCAGTTGTCTCCAAAGGCCAAGGTGGTGAAAAACTCGACAGTGAGGCGGAAGAAGAGGCCTCTGCCCCACATGCGCAGCCAACATCTGGATGAAGCACTCAGCCCTGTTACCACGCCAACAGATGAGGAAGTGATTCAGAGAATCAAACAAGTAGCAGGCTCCACACAAACCAGACACCAGAGTCCAGAACACCATCACCTTCCTGGGGGCCTCGCTCTTTACAGCGTCTCCAAACTGCTGCTCATCATCAGCTTTGTGTAAGCCACAGATTAAGACACATACACACCTATACGTATATGCACACATACAAACACCCAGCATGATTGTTTACTCTTGTTTTATCTGGCTATAGTTTTACAAATGAAGTAGACACTTATATTACACACAGTTACATGGACACAGTTGGCACGGCATCTTTTGCATCAAGGTCTCCAAGAGTTGAAAAAACCTTCACCTTGCCTGGATTGCTCCAAATAAGTAATTCAGTAATTATTATATTAATATACAGTAAAGTAAACCAGACAGAATTGAATTGTTGTCCAAAGTGGCCAAAGTGTTCTTACCTGATATTTCTGCTGAGTGGTTGAATCACCAGGTGTAAGACAGCATCACGTTGAGTGAACAAATGATGAATCAAGTTTTTAATATGTCCAAAATTTTTAGTACCCCTCAGAGTGTCTAAAACTGAGTGCAGACAGCATTATTCAGATAGACATCAATTTTAAAACAAGAGACCTTTCTTGTAAAGCAGAAAGCTCTGTTGCTTATGTTTGTTTAAAAATGGTAAAATAAAATGGTTAAGAGAAGTGTAAACAGGCAGTTTCAGCCTGTTCTTTTATCGATTGTCATGAAGAGCACAGGCAGATCCAACAAAGGAAATTGGCTCGTTCATATTCTCCAGATAGATTGATTTTTGACATTTCTAATTATTATGCTTATGACTGCATTCGCTTAAACAAAGAGAGCAGAGCCATGACCCGATTCTCAAACATCAGAGCTTTGTTTTCAGATTGATTTATGATTTAGCTGCCAGTTGCATTTGTCTGAATGTGAGCACACATGGAGGAAATTGTAGGAGTGTTTTTGGTCTTTGTGCACAGTTGAGTCAAAAAAATGAAATACAGGCAGATGGGACTTTAACCTCATCTGTGTGACTTTAATTTTTAACTTTTTTGACATTTCATCAGCGTTCTATTCTGATTTCTCTCAAAGTGTGAGCTCTGGCATTGTGCTGATTGTACAGTTGAGCATGTTAACTGTGCACATTGGTTTTGTTAGTGTGAGCAAGCACTCCACCAAGAGTGAAATCCTATTTGCTTGAAATCTCAGGAGACGTCTGACTTCAAGAGTACAGATCTGATTTTGGTCTGTTGTCAACCAAATACGTCTGTAAGTGTACATATTTTGACTTACGCTTTTTTCCACTGGCAATGAAATACAGCTTAGCACTGTGTCTCAGTTGGGTAAAATGTAATATTCAAGGTACTAATTGAAGCATTTATTTTTTCAACAGAGGGATGCGCTCAAGCTCTTTAGCATTGTGGCCAGCTGTTTGTTTTCCCCTCAGCCTGGAATGCCAACTGTGTCCATGCAAACTCTCATCTTAGTTACAGAGTCAGCTGTTTCATGATTTCATCAGTTTTTCCTGTCCGTTTTGTGAAGTTTTTGTCTAATTCACAGATAGAACTATGTTGCTGTCTGATGAATACCTCATTGTCAGTCTAATAAGTGTAACCTCTCTCTCCTCTTTTTCCATTGCCATCCATAGGATCTGTCTAAGGTACATACTGTATTTAGTCAGCATAGCCAGATACAGTAGCTAGTTCATTCTCAGCATAGTTGGTCATTTATGTTTAGATTAAGACTGAAGAAATCCAACTTTATTTTTGACTGTATTCCCCCTCTTGCCCCTCTGCAGTCTGGTTCTGCTGGTGTTTCTAAATATGATGCTCTTCTACAAGCTGTGGATGCTGGAGTACTCTGCACAGTCCTTAACAACATGGCAAGGTCTACGGCTTCATGAAAGGTACACACCACTGCCAGTGTGCAAACACCAGATTTATGAAAGGTTTTCTTTTTTCCCCAAAAGTATTAGTTGTCCCGAGCTTTATTTCATTATCATGAATGGCTCAGAGAAGTATCAAACAGCTCCTTTACAAATACCCAGTCAAATTTTGTGTACAAAACGGGCAAAATCTGAGCTTTTTTACTCAACAGGCTCACCGTCCTGACAAAAAGTCAGGCTTTGTGTCATTGGTTAAAAATGAAGGAACTCATCCCTACTTTTGTATTTTATTCAGGACGGGGTCATGAACACAAGAGGCTGTGTCAGATATCATTATTTAGGAACAGATTTTTTTTCTTTTTGGTAATTGTCTAATGTTTTAGTGACCTCCAGCAGAAGTGACCTTACATTTAGCTTGTCATTAATTAGTATGTTTCTTCAATCAAAGCTTGACCATTATGTTCCAGTTTTAGCCCTCCTCCTGCAGTGCAGTTTAACATGTTTTTAATATTGCGACCATCTAAAAATTATATACTGCCATCCATGACTGCAAACATAAGCCTGAATGGCATGGATATAATAGAGTTTCATACTCACATATACAGTACGTACATGTATATAAAGCATACAGTCTGAACTATATCCATATGGCTGTCAGTGTGTGCATCGGGACAACATGAGCTCCAAAGATTACCTCTGAGTAGCTCAGGGCTTACTGAAACAATTTACCAAGCTGTTAGTTGGCAGTCTCTCAAGCCATGCTTCAGCTGCTGCACCCTGATGTTGTTAAAGTGTGTGTGTGTGATTTGTGTCTCCCAGTAAACTGCCTCAGACGCAGATGGAGTGGGCTCAGCTCCTGGAAGCTCAGCAGCGGTATCATGATGCAGAGCTGCAGAAGTGGAGGGAAATTATCAAGTCATCAGTTGTGCTCCTCGACCAGGTATTTAGAAAGATTTTGGATATTCCTGTCAGAGCCGTGATTTATGTTCTAAGGTTACTTGTTTTCCACATTACAAACTACTCAGAGGAATCTTATAATGGTTGTAGCAAGATTAGGTGGAATTTATTAAACCCAAGGATTTCTTGTTGCTCTAGAATTACTGTAGATTAAAGAATGACACAAAGAAGTGAGAATCTAAATATTAAGTGTACTGTATGGTATTAAGTTAGTAAATCATAGTTAAGAACAAAGTCACCTTGTAAAAAAGGTTCAACAGAAGTTTAAGTAACACGATGCTGTGAGTACAACAGTTTTCTAGTTATTAAAATTCTATAGCTGTATAATTTGACAAACATGATTTCAACCATACACCACTGAAACTGCTTCAGAACCCATTCACTCTGCTGAACTTAAAAAGCAGAATGTTTACGGGGTTATTTTAGCATAGCATCATTTTCCTTATATGGCTGTTTAAGTTGTGTGGAAGGCATCATATTTTCTGCATACAGAGGGCGCCGGTGAGCCAGTGTACTTTAACCGCAGGGTCCTGTTTTAGTCAGAAGGCCTACTGGCTCACAATGGTCCTCATCTTTTATCTTAATTGAATAACAAAGTTAAATCATATCCTTGATTTTACTGGTATTCTAAATGAATACAATGTTGGTGAATTCTGTCCTACATTAAAAATGGATTTATTGCATCATAGCAAACTTACAGGAAAAGTAGCTTACAGAAAGTCATTTTTTTTTCACCAGAGACAGAAAACCACACAATAATAAACCCAAACACTTTATTTGCAATCTCTTCAGCTATCAGACTCTTCACCAGACTTAGAAATAATAAAATCAAGAATCAAACTGATGAAATATAAAACGCTAAACAGGAGATAAAATGTGTTGAACTTGGTCCAGTTGATTATCAGAGAGCAGCGACCTGAACAATCCTCATCTTAGGATGGATCAATCAAAACCTCTTGCATGACATTTATAACAGCATTGTAAAGTCAGTTTTGCATGATTCAAACAAGTTACTGAAAAATTAATATTAATAATTTCTGAAATTTGATGTGATCTGACAGCCGAAATCAGGTAAGATTCATTTTCATCAACAACATAAAGTCTATGGGAAGTTGATCAATTATTATAAAGCCAGCTGCAGAAAATATTTTTGAATCATTATTTTTTAAAGACAATAATAACGATAATAAACTTGAGAGAAATTTCCCCAATAAGATACAAGAGACTATACAGCAGGTCACTGAACATTGTCACCTAGATTTGTGAAACATATACTTCTCCACCAAAGCTAGGTGCTGTGATTACTGCAGGTTATTTTTTAGTAGACACAGCTAGTATAAACTGATGTGATTGGAACCTTTAAACACAAAACAGAATCCTGTAGAACTTATTCTATGATGAGTGATAACAAACAAACCCCTCTGCTTTATACTAACAGTTTATCTGCTGAAGCAGCTAGAGTGGTCAGTGGTTAGTGGTTTAAGTTTAGGTCACTTGGCCAAAGATACATTTCAGTCAGTCCTCACATGTCTTTGTACAAATTAACTCACAGTTTGGGAAAAGTGATTTATGACAGAAGTATTTCCTTTGAAGGGATGGGAATTGAAAGCAAAATTATCATTTGAATGTTGATGGCGGTGTTTGAATACCTTTAGAAAAACCCCACCCCTCTTTAACTCAACATACCACGATGCAGCACTCTGAAAGGGGAAGAGTTCAGTTTCCTTTGTGTTCAGAGCTTTAATGGAATTATGTGTGGAAAGGAGAAAAGAAGAAAGACTTCCCTGGTCCTCATTAAATGATCATATTTTCATAGCACACATCCAACAGATAATAGATTTTATTATTTTCTCAATATTCCACAGGAAATCCTTAATTTGTGACCCTCGTTTGTCAGTCTGGCGTAGAATCTTGCACAGATTTTGTTGTAGAAAACGTCTTACACCCGCTCCGAAGAGTGACTCATGACATGTGCGTATATGGCAAATTGATTTTATGATGAGTTGATAAATCTAGTGGCTAAATATTATCATCATTTGATTAACACTCCAGGGACTAACACTGTTACAGGTAAAGGAGGAAATAATTAAAAGTTGTTGTGCTGCAACAACAGACTGCAACATTTTTTTATTCGATTTTTAATTTTAAAAAAGTTAAATAACTTCAGAAAATCAAATGAAGTTTCCGTTTCTGATTCCTCCTGCTCTGTGTAACCTCTGCTCACTCTTGATCTACCCTCTCTCCTCACAGTGCAGACCAGGCTGCAGTGATATTTTAGCAAAGTTTTGCCTCTAAATTATGTTTAATAGCAGCATTCAAAGAACAGTGCTCATAAATAAATCATAAACAGATCTGCAGATGTTATACCCCTGTATACCTTTTCTGTCAAATACTACAGTTTTTATTTTTATCTGCTCGGATATTTCAAAATGTTTTCTTCAGCAATTTTATTTTTAGCAATATTTGTTCATAAATAACTTGATAAAGAAAGCACTCATTCATAAAATAAATTAAATATATACAAATAAATAAGCCAAAAGTTCACCCTACTCACCTGTAATTAAGAGTATTCTTTATTAGAGATGAATATATACAATACATTTTAGATGATGCATCAGAATTCTTACCTGTCAGTCTGAAATGGTTAAATATTTTATTCTTCACAGACAGAGTGATTTGTTGCAGTGTGAGTCTACACTGAATGTTAATTTGTGTACCTAAGTTCAGTCCTTCTCTCGTGTTCAAATCATTGTCAGCTTGATAAATGCCAGTCTGTGCAGAAAATGACTTTACAGCCATTTTTAGGTCTTTTGCACATTTAACAAATGAAGACCAGTGACTGCTGAAGTATTTGAACATCATGCTCCGTCCCTCTTTGTAGATGGTTTAATGCCCCTCTCTGTTTTGCTGCTAACAAATCAAGTAGCTTGCTGTTTTCATGTTTAATGATGAGAACTTAACTGCCTTACAGCTCTTTCATTTTTTTACCCACCTCACACTTTGCTTCAAATTTAATTCACAATAACCTTCAATTTTGCTGCGATACTGAAGGCAGTTTCTGATATGGTTGGCCTTTGTGCTGTTCTGTCTCGGAGAAGAAGAAAACTCCAGTGTAGACACTGCAGGGGTGAATCAGTGTCTCACATATTCTGGGTGTTTGTCCAACCTCAGCTACTTTTTCTGAGCAGCCACTGCAGCAGTGATGATACTCAGTTAAACGTTACTTTACTTAAATATCTTACAGTCTGCACAGCTCCGAAAGAAAACAGATGTAATTCATCAGCTTAAAGGAAGCAGAGTATAACTGTATCTGGTACCGTGTGTTAGTATTGGGCATTGTGACGTTTCTCGTCATTATTAATAAGCTAACTTGTCTTTTCCTGGTGTTTCTCTTCTGCAGATGAAAGACTCTCTATTGAGCCTCCAGCGAGGCATTGGTTTAAGGGACTACAGCTCTGAGGCTGAGGAGAAGAGAAGTCGTTATCACTGACACACCACCACAAGGCCATGAGGGCATGCTGTGCAATATAGGACCTGTTTTTATGAGAACCAGTATGCAGGAAGCAGCAGGACGGGGGCGGGACCAACACTGGGCCAGTCCAAAGACAGAGAGGAACCATCATCTCCAGCACACAGAGGTAGAACCCCCCAGGAGGACAACCTTCTGGACAGGAAGTGCCCCTAACCACACACAGGAACTGAGGTGTCCTAACATTACTGAGGCATTGTGGGAAGGTGCTCCTTCTCTGCACCTGTGGAATAACCGTTTCCTTCTCCTTTCTTTATGTTCAAGTGCATCCTACTGTAAGCTATGTCGACCAGTCAGCAGCAGAGAGAAAGAGAGGAAACTACTGCATGCATTTAAACAACCTAGCTCCTCTCAGTCAGTGTTAATGTGGTTCAGTTCCAGTCTGTGTGTCAAAAAAAGAAGAACAGCCTAAGTGGAGAGATGAAGTCAAAGAGAGGTGGGGTCCTTTTCTGTTGTATTGGCTTTCTACACTCTCTAGACTGTTCAAACCTGTCGTCCTCTAGACGTCCTCGCTGCAGTGTCCCTTTGGTAGACCTCAGTGTGATCAGAGTGGAGTGTCGTCCCATGAGCAGAAGGGAAAGAAGTGTTTGCTGAGAGTTCAGCGTCAGTCTGTTGCCTTGTTTGAACCTGGCCTGTGTGGTCTCTGTCGGGGCTGGTTCCCTGTCAGACCACTGACCTTAAGTATTTATTTGTTGAATCTGGCCAGTGATGAGACTCGACCCTTATACACTATTCACAACATCAGCGCCCCTGCAGCAGCGTTAGCTACCTGATATTCCATCGTTATTATCCTGGTGTTCTAGTAGAATGTATTGGCTCTGGTCACATCTTCATTTTAACATAAAGGGACGCTGCAGCCTGACTGATAGGGAGACCTGTGTTCTTAAATGTTTTATTACTAAACTGTGACTATATCTCTTTAAATATGTTTCAAATTAGAAAGAATTCTATGAATATATTTGAAATATATAAAAAATATTTCATTATTTAATATATATATTTCAAAATATATAAACATCACCTATATTTATTGTTAATTTATGTACATAAAGAAATTATCAGAGCTCTAGACCAGTTAAAGAATTTCTAACAAAAGTGTTTTCTTCTAAAAATGCATGCCAGATATGTCTGTGACATGTCCAGTGTGCAAGAATGAATCTACATTTGCGCGATTATATTCGCGCATGTTTGTATGCGTGTGTGTGCTGGTGAGTCTGTGTGATTGCGTGCATGCATGCGTGTGTGCACAAGTGTGTACTGTAAAGTGTGACATTTTTACCATTCCACACTTGTATGTTTCTTATATTTTTTTCTGGCTCCTGCAGCCAGACTGCCTTTTGAATGCTAATGCATTTGGATGCCGCCTTGCATTAGCCCCACCAGGGTACAGTTTACAAATGAAGAGTTTTGTTCCAAAATGACATATCCAGCATTTGAAACAAAGCTACTGCTCCTCCTACAAAATAATGGATTACTTAAAGTCTCAGTAAAGTACATTTATGAAATTGTAAAGCATGTAAAATCCAGGGTGGACAAGTGTAAATTATTATGGTGATGATCTAAATTTTTAAGGTTAATAACGTTTTATGAAGTGGATATAAACATTTTGGAGAAGAACCCTTCATCCCTTCGGTAGCTTCTGTAATCTTTATCCCTGTCCCCATGGTAGGGGCTTGATGATCTTTGATTTAAGGTTCAGCTTGACTTTTGCAGAAATTCACTTATTGTTTTGACCAAACTTAGATGACAAAATTGATCCCAGTGTAACGTCTGTGCAGTATGTTTGAATTTACAAGCTGGTACCTGTTTGCTAGCTTATCACTCCATCTCCATTTTTATGTCAAGCTGTTTACCTCTGGGCTCGACCAGCCAGCAGCCATGCAGCTCACCCTCATCTAAACCTTGGCAATGAAGCATTTAAGTGAATTTCGCAAGCTCTTCCTTTAGAAATACCTACTTCAACCCACATTGTATTCTCCTTACCCCCATTTCACGTTTCTGTCTTGGATGCAATGAAAGCATGAAAATTATGTTAACGCATCTGAATTGAACCAAAAGAAAGAAGTAGAAATGTACATCATAAATGATCATATTGTTTTAATGAAGTATAATCATGTATGTCATGTATTATATATTTATATATATATATACTGGATAATGTGCGATAAAGAGCATCTCCTGAAGTTGTTTGCAGACAGACTTCTGCAATGAAAGCACTTCAAAATTTAGGACTTCCTTTGTGTTAAGAAAGAGACAGTGAAGCACTTTAAGGCCTCTTCAGCCATGAAAGGAAAAGATGGCAGCAGTTCTGTTTGAGGTTGAATGTAGGACAAATAAAAATGTTTCTTATTTGTGTTTTCCGATTTGTTCATTTGACAATCACTATTGTGATTCACAATTTTTAAACTCATGAGCAACTTCTGAATTTCTTTGGTTTTGGATTGATCACTGCTCCACAGTGTTACTCTTGCCCAAATAGATCTTTTGTGCTTCACTCAATTTAACATGACAACTTGAGATTTTCTTCCAAAGTAAAATGTGAAACCTCAATCGAAAACTCACATTCTTGTCTATTTCAGGGCAAGACTGAATAATTTGAATGAGGGAAATAGTATCTTTACTTCGTGCCTGCAGGCATGTCACTGACTGACTGACTGAAAGCAGCTGTGAAGCTTCAGGACTGATCCTCTGCTGCATGTGTGTATATTTACTGTATCACAGCTGAAGTGAGCACTGAGTAATGGTGACACATGGGGACCTTTGGACCTGAATGTGAGTGGCTGGAAAGCTTTTCAGTTGTATTGAAAACACTTTCATAATCCTGATGACAATGAGAGTCTTGCTTCATGTATATGATGGTACAGAAATGATATGAAAATGTGATTGAGATGCTTTGAAGAGGTTTATAAGTGTGTAATGGAATGGATTTTCCTCTTTTAGAAGCTTGAATTATATATTTTTTTGTATGTTATTGAAAAACTGCAAACATTCTTCTAACTGTTAGAAGGGGACATGACAAATGCTTGATCAGGTTTTTTTCATTTACAACTGTGGCTGCTCTTATCTATAGTGACAAATCTGAAGTATTAACAGATATGAAACACACTTCTTTCTTCCTTCGCCCTGATTGCGTCCCTCTTAAGCCTCCAAGAAATGATGTCAACAGATCTGGATTTGACTTGACCAGATTAATGTTTCCTTTATCATTCCTTTAAAGCTCTGTTTCCATTCGTACTTACCAATCAACAAATCAAAGCTACAATCTCTCACTTACCACTGATTTTTGTTTGATTTTCACTTTCCTTGTGTGCACCCACACAGTCTGATCTGCGTTAACGATTGATTGTATGATTGCTTTTGCTGCACAACTGAGGAACCAAGGTGACCCAAGTGTTCTGAATGCCGCTGTTTTGTCACTGACAACTAATGAATAATGCGCTCCATTGACTGTATTAATTGGCATTTGCCTTGCTGTAAAAGAGCTGGCAAGACATTAGTGCCACACACCAACCAGTACTAACTGAACAAGCCTTGGTTTAATCTCACACACAAGCTCCTAAAACAACCACTGATCGAACTCATGGCAAATTCTCTTCTTTGGGTGTCTTGATAAAATATGTACTGGTGTAGTTCTGTTGGAAAATAATTCTACTGTATGTTTTTTTTTTCTTTTTTTAGAAAATGTTTTGATCTCTAGAGAGACTTTTAGTGAAATTTCTACAGAGATAAAATATACTGTAAGTATATGTTGTGTATATCTGCAGTGTGCACTCTCACACTGACAAAGGAATCCAACCTGCGCTGCGCGTAGGTTTTGACTTGCCGATGACTTTGCCTCATAGAGACTGAAGATGAAAGTGGCTTTCTGGTTCATGTGAAGTAGAGATTGGAAGTATGAATAAAAAATATATGATAAACAAACAGTGTGTTGTCCTTTTTTGTCAAGAGTGGTAACAAATGAGTGTTAAGACCTGAGACATTGTTTTCTTAAAGCAAGTATGCTTGACCTCAGATTAACAAGCAGTGTTGCAAGGATAGATTGTATGTGGCACCAAGATGAAATATTCATCTGGTAATGCACGATAAAAAATGAAATAAAGAAGACTTTAAAATATTCATATAACATAATGAAAGCTTTGTTATTTTAGGAGTTTCACATACAGCACAGCTTAAGCACTAGTTTATGTTGGGAGTAGTCTGCTCATCTGATTATTTGGCCCCATGTCGTCTTGTTGTAATTAGCTGCATGAATTAGCCCTCAGTGACTGCTGCTCCACAGATAAACACAGCGGGCAGAAACAGCTGAAAGCTGATGTCTGACTGTTTCAAACACTGGGATGTGGAGGGAATCAGAACAATCTGGTCATTTACCCAAAGAAAATGTCATCTTTAAATAAAAGTTATTCATAAGAACTTCAGTCTAAACTGAAACAGCTTGTTTTTCCACTCAGAAATTTTATATGGGAACAGTGTCTTTTCTGTCTGAGAGTTCTTGCATAAATAAAGCAAATTTGTAAGTAATTGAATCATTTTTTGCAAAGGAGCTTGTGTTTTCTCCAGTGTCTCTTAGTTTGTGAACAGGATGACTTGTAAAAAAAAAAGAATGGATTTTCATGAAAATGTCATGGAATGTTAGTCATGGCACAAGGAGGATGTGGTTAGATTCTGTACACATACATAGGTGAATGATTTTTTCACAGAATATTGCCAAAGTCCCTGGGACTCATACACACCCATTTTAAGCCCTACCTCTTTTTAAAATGAAATGAGGGCAAGCTGTTTCACCCAAAGTACATGGCACACTCTCATAGGAGCCCATGCCAAATGAGTTTGACTTCTCTTGATCTGGTTGTTTTTACAAAGTTTTAACTCTGTAATTTCTCACAGAATCTTCAAAAAAATTAAATAATTATGATCCTATCCCAATCTTACATTCATGATCATTTTACTTTTCACCCAGCATTTACAGTTTTCCTAAAACGTAATGTTTTTTGGAGCCTGTCGGAGAAGAGATTTACTGAGCAGTGGCGGCACAGACTTTTTCAACGGCACTTTCGGAATGTTTACATGTTATACAAATGACACATTATATAGCCTTAAAACAGACTACTCAAATTAGTTTGAAGTTAGGATCAGCATCCAAAAGAACTATAGATTCACAGAATTGAATAAATGAATCCTGACGGGATTGCCATCCCACCCCAGGGTAACGAAGTCCACATCCCATCCATGGACATTAGAAAGAAATCAAGCTTGTGCCCACCACTTTCGCTAACCTAAAGGTGCCGACACAACAAAAGCAACTTGAGCGTCCTTGGTGATCACTCTCCATGCAAATGAACAGCCATGATGGGGCGGGGTTAACCGTACTGTGATGCGACCGCTACGTTCAAGGGGATCGCTTCAATGGTCACGCGATGTCAAAGTTAAACAAAAGTTAAACTTTTCAGGCGATGTCGCGTGTGGCTGTGCGGTAACAGCCAATCAGTGGTGTGTGCGTGTGTGATGGTACCAATGACAGACAGTTTTTTTTTGGGACTATAGAGTAACAATCTCTGTCCGTTTGGGAAACATTATTCAGTGAGGACATTAGTTCTGCCTAGACAGACTGCAGAAAACTTAGAAATGATGCTACTGCAAGACATCAGCTGCAGTGTTTTGTGCTTGATAAGTGAGTGAAAAGGATAAAGTTGGAATAATGTCAGCTTGTACATCCTATTAAATGATATATGTTATGATCGGTGAAACTCTTGCGGATGGGACGTCACCTAGTCACTGCTACGAGCGTCATGACCAAAATGAGATATTTATGGAAACGCGATGCGACTTCAGTGGGCAACGCAATTATGAACGTGAAGTCGCGTTTGGTGTGAATGCAGCTTCACAAAGGTCTCAACCGCCATGTGCGCCCGAGCCCTACAGCCTCTGCAGCTAGTCATGACCCCCGAAGCGCTCACTCCCCAACCGATCTGTTTGTCTGTTGCTGCTACGCCATGCTGCCCTCACAGATGCCGCAAAGTCGTTTTGGGCTGTATCTCGACCACAGCTTGAGCTACATATTTGAAGTTTCACAGCTGATTCCTCTCGCCCAGTTGATCAATCAACAAGTGTTAGCTAGGTCACACTCCCCCATGCCACATGGCACCATATCTCACTGACGCTGGAAGCTCAAGTTTCATGTGTCCATCGCAGACCGCTGTGGCAAAGCATCCCTAAATTTTGGAGCAGACAAAAAAAATACAGATTTTATGTCATATTTCATAAATCTTTGGATTTTTAACTATGCGAGGAACAGAGCTGGAGACTTGAAATGGTGGTGATTTCTCTCCCCCAGCCAACCAGTCAGCTTATGTAACTGCCAGGCCACGCCGCCGTCACAGATGCCACATTGCTTTTAGGCCTATCTCAGCCATTGCTTGAGCTAAAGACTTTGAATTTTCGCTAGCAATTCATTTCCCCTAGTTGACCAATCAGGTTGGGTTACCACTAAGCCGTCCCCCACGCAATTTCATTATGGGCCACATTGACATGACATCTTCCTGAGATGGGGTCAAAAAAGACATTGATGAAACCTGCATGCCCCACACCGAGCACGTGGACATTATTTTATGTCTTTTCTTTTCTTTATTCTCCCCTCTTATGTGTAACCATTATCCTGTTAAATTCTTAACTATACACTTCTTATGAGTGCATTTTAGCACTTTGACTGCCCTAACATCATTGCATTTAACGAATATCCAGGTTTACAGCTTTTTGCCTCAACACTCTGTGTCGCCTAGCACAGTCTTTAAATCCCCTCAGACTAATAAACCCTACAGTTTGACTGCACTACCAGAAATAACCTCCTCAAGTGGCCCATCAGTACCAGACCAACACTGGGAAATGGGTGAGGTCGAGTCGTCATTCTAACTAATGTATCAAGGGGGATGGGACAGTACTGCGCGCAGCACCCACCAGCTTCTCACATCCAATGAAGGCTGAGATTGGATTTGCAAGGAGGGGAGGGGGCGTTTGGACTCCCACTTTCTCGTCGTGGCTGGTCGCAGAGGGCGGGGCGCCGTGCCTGCGTTTGACAGCTGCGAAATGGAAAATGTATAGCGCAGGAAGACCTGGAGAGGCATGCTGCTCCAAGGCGACCATACTATCAAAAGGAATGGGATGCAGCATGGCCCTTTATAGAGTGAGAATGCCCTCGTAAATCTGGACTAACTGGAGGCCAAAGAAGACTTAATTAAAGGAAAAAGAGTTCGGGATTTTTGACTCAGACATGCACCGCGCGTTCTCGTTCCCAGTGACGGTGGAGCGCAGTCGGACCAAGGAGCGCCTGGAGGCGAGTCTGGCCGGGCTGTGTGAGCTGGAGCTCCGCAAGCAGAGGCAGGAGTGCCTGGTGCTGGGGGCGCTTGCTCTTGGAGACCCCTTACCCCAGGATTGCTCCAGAGGAGAGCTGGCGTGTTTCAGCAGCTGGGGGCAGGAAAACTTGACACTTAGGCGTCAGCTGGTAAGAACTTTGAGTGTCTGTGACTGCGTGTTTGGATTCCAGCAGCTCCTCTATGTTGACCCACACCATAGGCTATAACCCCACCCCTGTGTTTGAGACCCTGCTTTGACCCATTTGCCACAGTTGTACATTGGTTTGCATACCTGGGGGTCTTTACAGCAGAGGCTCTGCGTGATCCAGTTGACCGCTGGATGGACTCTTGCTCTGGGGGGCGTCTTTTGTCTGGAGGTGACCCCTATCTGCTAAAAAGTTACTCAACGTGATTAATAGGGTCTCCGTTTGAAAGGATGTAATGCGTTTCTGGGCTTTGGCTTGAGATTTATGCCTTTGGGTAACGAAATCAGGGGGTGGAGCAGCCGCCGTTTGTGGCACAGACCGACTACTTAATGGCCCATTGTTCCTTCATCATGGACTTTTGTGGGTTTTACTACCCAACAAGCTCTTATTTGTGCTCCTTATAAAGTATAAAAGGACCAATTATTCTTCCAGCTCGTTACAACTCACATTTTTATATTATACCTCCTCAAAATAATTTATGGATTGCCTCTCTTCTCTTGTCAGGGGGTCAGTGAAGTTGCCACACATATGTTCAGCTGTGACGCGTCTGTGCCAGGATTAACATGAGAATTAAAAACTGGGTTAATAAAGACAAATGAAAGTTTCATGGGAGGCGAGAACATAACAGCATCACCCTAAGAAAGTTTTACGCACCACTGATCACCCCGTCTGCTGTAGCTTACATTATATCCCTGTAATCTGCGCTGGGAGCTGTTTGTTCTGTTCCAGTTAAACTTACGGACGCTCTCGACAGTTGTTACAGTTTGGCTGCTGCTCCAGCGCAGCCTGCATGCTGTCTCAATGTTGTCACAATAGGAAGCCATTATTAAAGAGGCTGAAAAAGAAATTAAATCAGCCGCCTCCTCTTCACACCTCCTTTTCTCCTCCCTCCCTCCCTCCCCTCTGTTGGGGGCCTAACAATAGGCGCATATGGAGCGGAATACTAATGCCGACCGAGGCCCCTGTGAGGTGGCCTTGTACACATGCGTAATTGTAGATGGCATCATTTGGGCACTTTATTTAACCCTGACGGACTGCTGTGCTCATTTTTGTGCTTTTCATCCCTCATTTTGTGTGGTACATTTGGCTGTGTTCGTACAAATAATGTGATTTTTGGCAATATTGTGTAATTTTATTTAATCTTGTTATTTCCAGCTCGGCTCCTACAGTAAATCTAAAATACTCTGAACAAACAAGTGTTACACTCATGCAGTTAAGCACCAAAATGTGCCATTTTTCCAAACTGTAATTTTTGATCTCACTTCCAATAAAGCATAATAGCTACATTTTATCATATGGGTGTCAATCGCTTTCGCCCCTAAATTAATTGTTTACCTACTTTCAATGATGGCGTCATTTTAACCACATGACATGATTGTGGTAATGTGCACAAAGAGTAATAATTTAAAAAAAAAACAATGTTGCTGCTAATCAGGGACGTGTCCCAGGTTGTATTAACCCAACACTAGAAAGAATTTAACTTCACATGTAGTGCAACTAAAACAATTACTTTATTTCGTTTTTTTTTTTTTTTTGTTTGTATTTTGAACCTGATGGCTTCGTGACAAAAATGGCATTTAAAGTGTTAAAGTCTTCTTAAAATCCCAGAACATTTGATGAGTGTGATTAGGACTGATGTTGATATAAAGATCGAGGCTGAATAAGCAATATCAATGTATAATATATTTAACAGCCGCCTCTTAAAAACACTGTGCTGAGCAGTATGAGTGTGAATATTTGACACTGCACAGAAAAATAATAATGCATGAAATTTTGTGTTGCTGATAGTCATTGACATATCCCAGGCTGCACTCAGAATAAACAATCCAACAAACTACCTTGCATGTAGAATATTGAAAGTGATTAATTTTTTTCTTTCTTTAATTCCTCTGAAAACATAGTGGCTTCATGACAAAAACTGCATTAAATGGTTTACAGTTTTCAAGTTAATGATAGTCAGAAGAAAGTAGAGTCTAATATTGATGCACAATATTTTGTAGCTCACTTTAAAAAATAATCATTTGCGTTAAGAGTCAGTGTTTAAGATCCAGCCCTGAGTGTTCGATGATTGCATTTTCTATTGCCTTTGAATTTTATGTATGAAAAAAAAAATTGCCAAATGACAAAAGCCGTTTCAGTAGGGGGTCTGCAGGATCAAGTGTTTCCGCTGTGTGCGCACAGCAGTCCGGCAGACTGCATTCATGTCCCTTGGAGCTGGTGGCGTGTCAGTGTCCCCTCATCCACGCACTGACAGGAAACAGCCATTTTCGAAGCCAACAAGAGAGTGGCACGCGTTTCCCCTCAGGACAGCATATTTTCCCCGTTTTGACTTTGTGCGCAACGCGTCTGCGGATCGATGTTTATTAACTGCAATGCCTATCCGAGCGTGAGAGTAATTACAAGGGCACACTCCGCGGAGAGTTCCCGTCTTTGCTCTGACGTGAGTCTAATTGAAGTCTCTGATTGAGCCTTCATGATATCAGGTCACCATCTGCGTCCAAGCCAAATCCCAAACCTCATCTTTCCATGTAGGTTAAAAGTCTCCAAAACGTGTGGTTCGCTGGTTTGAGACAGGAACATCTGACCCAAGGGGCTGCTGTGCGCGTGCATGTTTGTGTGAAGCCCTCTTGATCATGAATGTGGCCCCAGACAGACTGAGAGGCCTTTTTTCTCCTGGATACAGTGTGTGTGCTCAGGAAGGTGTTGACAGCTGTGGGACGCCAGACAGCAGCTGGGTAAGCATGCAGCTCTGTCCTCTCTCAGCTCCCCACTGTGTGTTTGGATAGAGCAGAAGATCAGCCATGAATTTTGAATGACTGTGTGACATACTTATTATTACCATCTTATCAGAAAAAAAGAACGTTTATAGGTTACTATTGCTCTATCTTAAAAGGTATTGGTTGATTGATTTGACCTTTATTGATCCTATAATGGGATTGGTGTGGAGCAGCTGACACATAAACAACCAGAGAGAGACAAAAGGTAAAGACAAACAAGAGACCAAAAGGTAAAGCACTCATTTAGAGCTGAATCCGAAAGGTCCCATGTCATGCAAAATACAAAATTCAATGTTAAAGAAAACAACAGCACAAAAAAAAATACTTCTAATTAAGTTGGGACATTGTGAAATAAAAACAGAATGCAATTATTTCCATTTCCTTTTGGACCTATATTCAATACAAAGACCAAAAAAATTAATGTTCAAACTGATACATTATATTATTTGTTTTGCAAAATTTCCCTCACTTGAAATTTAATGCCTGAACACATTCCTAAAAGCTGGGACAGGAGCATGTTTACCACTGTGTTACATCACCCTTCCTTTAACAACACTGAATAAGTGTTGTGAAGCAAGGACTCTAATTGTTGAAGCTTTTAACATGAAGTAATTTACCATTCTTGTTTGATGTAGGACTTCAACTGCTTAACAGCCCTTTGTTGTTGTTGTATTTTGCGCTGCATCACAAATGTTGAATGGTAGACAGGTCTGAGCTGCAGGCAGGACAGTCTACCTGACTTTTTAGAGCCACCCAGTTGTAACCATAGACTGTAAAAAACATGGACACCATGTCGCTGGGCTCTAATTGAAGTCGCCACAAAAACTGCTCCCCCTGGTGACTGGCTGCAGTACAGGTCAATTCTCTGTCTCCCCCATTCATCTGAACGGGCCGTAGTGAAACTGCAAAAAATTAATACACCTCCTAGAAATATTTCTCCCATCCGCATGCTGTAGTGATATGAAAGTATCATTGGGCTGCGTTTTTTTCCAAGTCCTCTTCTTTCTGAAAAGTTTCTTTTTCATCAGTTATTAGAGTTTAAAAATAACCGCGGTTTACGGCAGTTTCACAATGATTGTGTACAGTGTATGCTGTGGAGTTTTGCGACCGTTTACGACAGCTGCGTCCAGATATGGTCCAGATTCTCTACTGGCTGCACAATGGCGGCGCCCTGACGGGGGATATTATGGCTTCAAAACCGTTACATGGTGGAAGGCGGAGCCACGCTATCCAGTTCTTATAATACATCCATGGTTGTAGCTCATGCAGACTGTGACTTGGTGTTGTCTTGCTGAAATAAGCAGGGTTGTATTTGTAAAAGACATCGCTTGGATGGCGGCGTATGTTTCTCCTAAACCGGTTGTATTTTTTCAGCATTAATAGTGCTTTCACAGATGTGCAAGTTACTCTTGCCATGGGCACTAACACAGGCCCACAACACGACATATTCTGCTCTTTGAGCTCTAGTTCGGAAATTTGAAATGTAGACTTATCAGACCCCAGCAGACTTTTTTACTTTGTATCAGTCCATCTCACGTGAGCTCAGGCCCAGAGAAGTCAGCAGTGCTAATGGATGTTGTTGACTTATGGCTTTCCCTTTGCATAGTAGAGTTTTAACGTGCACTTGTAGATATAACCATGACTGACAGTGCCTTATTTACCTCTTTATGAAATGTTCCAGCTTTAGTGTAATCGGGGTTTGTTATTCAAAAGATGCATTTATTGCCTGTCAACAAGCCCCTGTCTCAGAAAATGAGTGTTCAAACAGTCCAAAATTTCCCCTTGGTGACATGAGGGGATATGCCAAAACCCCTAAATGGAACACACTCCCAGTATGTTCAGCCAAAGGGCAGCATAAAGCAAGTAAACATCAGAGCACAATGCTGAAAGGGGAAATCACATCCCAATATTGAGAGTTGCGTAGTCAGAGACAGCTCATCAGGATTGAATGAAAAAGTGTCTGTTTTTGCAGGGCTGAATTAGAGGGGTTTACAAACATCCCAATTCCAACACAGATGTTTTTTTTTTGTTTCTTTCTTTTTGACAAGACAATTCAAAATGTAGTCGAGGGACATGTGGGACCAGTGTTAAAAAGGTGAAATTGAGTGACCTATAAACTAAACAAAAGAAAGATGTACATGATAAAGACAGACACTGGTACAGTTTTAGCAAAAGTTATGCAAAAATGACCCAAAAGCTTTTTTAAAATGCATAGGAATGTTAAATCAATTCATTTTAAGCTTTTTTTTTTCATATGAAGCTTTTTTAAATACCAGAGCTAAAGTGTAAATGTGTCCACTTTTAAGCTATGCCACCAAGTTCATCTATAATAAATTCATACTCAGTGACATAAGCCCTTGTTTTGCTCGTGTTGTTTTGTACTCCATTTTTCTGCAGTTTCTTGATCTATTCTCCAATGTTATTTTATATGCCACTCCTCTTGCTGCTGTAACTGAAAGATATATTTTCTATACAGCAGATATTATTTTGTATCAGCTATATTTAGACTCATAAAATTGTCAATCGAAATGTCTTTTTGAATGGATCTAGGAGTGTAAATACATACAGCTTATGTTGGCTGAGAGACAAGATCATTTAATTAAAGCAAAAGTAGTTCAGAAACAAAAATAAATAGAGATTTTCAACAGTCTTTTGTGATAAAAAAGTAACATTCAGGCAGCCTCAGCATATCAAACGTATTCATCCTATTTTGGGATTTACTTATAGTTTTATTCTTACCACATTTTGGAATATTTTAGGGGCTTTAAACTAAGATATCTTGCTCATAAAAACTGTCAGATGTAATAAACGGTGAGACAGTTATAAAATGTTTGATTTGTATGAAAAATATGGTTGCACAGTCAGGTGTTGCTGAGTAAATAGAACACTTACCATCGTGATTATATCCAACTTTTGGAGTGTAACAAAGTATGGCTGTTGAAATTTTCAGAGGTGTGTTTGAGAAATTCTGCAGGGTTTGTTTTGACCCTGGTGGCCATATTGGCCAGAGGTCCTGGTGCCCCTGCATATGGTTCAGCCCTCTTATTGTCAAAGATTTTTTTTTCTTTGAGCTTTCTGGTCTGTTCCAGATATTGCATTATTTTATTTGTATGTGCACACAGAGACTTGAGAAGTGAATACAGAGTACAGACAGGGTGCCTTATCAACTTAACTGAACTTAAGCTCAACCCATTTAAGGCTGTCTGATCAACAGAGAAGTGTTGCCATGTCAACCATGTCCCTGATTTCTAAAGCCAAAAATTAACTGGATGTGACACTTCCCCACACTGCCATACAGTAAGCTCTTATATATATAATATCTATGTAGACCAAAGCCAAACCAGGCTGTGAATAAGTTTATTTAGGCTGTAAGAAACATTTCTTTCTTGCACACAATCACAAAAACAGTAGGTTTACTGCAGCCAGCCTCATGTGGACACTAAAAGAACAGCAGCTTTATGTGCTTCTGCAAGGGACTCCTTATTCAGCCTGGAGTATTGCCACTGGTCAATAGTGAAAATCTAAGTCATTGGAGATTCTGGTCAGCTTGGCTCCTGTAAGGGGAGGCTACACTGTTCTCTAATAACAAGGAAACCAAGAGCTCCGAGTAATTTAATGAAATATTGTAGAAAAATTTTGGTCTTCACTTTTCTGGACACAATCACAACACTTTATTTTTCTGCTCGCAAATCCACAGTACTACTTCTCTCAAGGAAGTATTGGACCAAAGCTGTACCAAAGGGGCTTGTTTGTGGACAGTGAAGTGTTGTAAATACAGATTACAAGCACCCGGATGTTGTTATAGGTATGTTTTGGCCAAATGTTTCTTCAGTTACGCTCAGTTCTTGGCCCCAAAGCATCATTGTATAGTCCAGCTTCTGTGCATGTTCTGTCAGTGCAGGGGGTCAGAGCCGACCACAATGCTGTGACAGTAGTCACCACTGACAGAAACCTTATGAACCCACTTCAAAAATACTAAGCTATTCTTTCAAGAGTCAAATTTATCACTCACTGTTAATTTGCAGACGGCCACCCTAAGGCAGTGGTAAGTAGAAATCAAAACTTAAACCAAAGTGGAAGTTCTGCCTTTAATGGTCTTATATGTTATTGACAGGCATGTCGAGGCATCAGTGTTAATTTCAGTGTGTTTAATAGTCAGCCAAGCATTTCTTATAAATGAAAATCTGATTAAAGAGGAGAAGAAGGAGCAGAGTGGAAAAATAATTCTTGAAAATATGAAAAATGTGGCTAGAAATCATGTTGCTTTCTGATGGATTTTGTTGATTATGATTTCCTTTGAGATCATGTACAGTACATGTGAACAGGTAAAAGGTCAGTGCATGAAATCAATGGGTACCCTCCTGCAGAATCCAGACCATGGCTTCTGCACATTTTGCTTTGTTTAGTGTGCTTTGCAAAGACACCTGCTTGTCATTGATCAGGTTGTGTGTGTTCTTGTCTTAAGACAGCAGCACATCATTAGTGAGAGTGTGGAGCAGTCAGTGTGCTCAGCAGTGACCGATCACTGAAATGGATCACTGGATGGTTTCCTCTGCTTTGTTCTCACCTACCTAAACAAACACCGCAGTCTGATTTGGCTTATTGTTCACATAAGAAAAGATCCTGAAAATGGATACATGCAAAAATATGTGCACAAAACAAGGCGGTCAACACAATTGTAGACATCAGTGCAGAAAAGGCACCATTAGATGGACTCTGGGCTGGTTCCAGGACAATCAGTCACATGAGCACAGTCTGGTGTCCGTCTCTCTTAAGAGACTCCATTCACAGCCAACCCACCATGGTGCCCTGCATACAAGCCTCAGTGCACGTAGCACACAGTGTGAGCATGCTAATGACCACTATTCATTATGCTTGTGTAAACACTGTGTGCACCTCTGCGTGTGTGCATATTTGACTTCTGTCAAAACTGCACTGGTCATTAAAATTTAATTCACCCCTTAACAGAAATCATTCAAAGTGTGTGTTTTTGAATGTTTGGAGAAAGAAAGGATCAGAGGCTTGGTGTGTGTGTGTGTGCGCATGTGTGTGTATATGTGTGTCTGGCCTCCCACAATTCTCTCTGTGTGGAGCCAGTCACAACAGTGCTGTAATTATAGTGTGTCCAGCAGTGTGGTTTGGTGCCCTGTGTGTGCCATGTTCCATAGATTTTTCTTCCCTGATGTCAGCGGCTTAAAAAATCTCTGAAATGTGAATACATTTTAGATGCACTGTTCCAGTCTCTTTAACTGTCTGTATCCAGTCCATAATTTTTTCTTACCATTGCTCATACACACAGACTCACACATTCTTTTTTTTTTTTTTGTATGTATTTACATATAGTATAAATGAAGGTTGATATAACAAAATTTAAATTAAATAAAAGGAAATAATATTCAGGGGTTCCCATGTTCTTTTGTATCATGTATGTAAGCTCTCGCCTAATTTTGGTGTCTTCTCTCCTCAGTTGCCCCACTATCTACTTTCTCTATTGATCAAGGCAAAAGGCTAAATTTAAATTAAATAAAAGTATGTATGTATATATATATATATGTATGTATGTATGTATGTATATATGTATGTAAGCATGTATGTATGTATGTATGTATGTATGTATATATACATATATGTATATATATATACATATATATACACATAAAAGGCTAAAAAGCAGACTTAAAGAAAAGGTGATATATATATATATATATGTATATTTTTTATCCCAGCTGGGAGCCTATCCCAGCTGTCATTGGGCGAGAGGCGGGGTACACCCTGAACTGGTCGCCAGTCGATTGCAGGGCCACATAGAGACAGACAACCATACAGCTCATTCTCATACCTAAGGGCAATTTATGGCCCTTTTTCACGCGCACGCCTTGGCCCTATTCTACTCGGCCCTACTCGATTTGCAGCGTGTTTCCACTCGCCCGTTATCTCCTAAAACAACCTAGTTTTAGTACCTACTCTGCTCTGGTTCCAAGCAAGCAGAGTCGATACTAAAAGATGACGTCACCAACTGCCGGCTACTGATTGGTTAGACAATGTCGTCATCAATGAGTCATGAGCGCGATGACTTAGCATGCTAGCGGTAGCTACCATTAGCTTACCCTCATACTTCTTTTCTTTGCAGCTCGATTGCTCTCGTCCTCGGCTTCGTTCTGTTGTATAGCTTCCCAAACTTTCCTGTGCTTCTCAAAGGGTATTTCTTCTTGCCACCTGCAGCCTTCTTCTGCTTTCCTTTTTCCTTGGTTTGTGACAAAAAGCCACAGATTTTTGTGTCGCGCTCAAAATGACGTCACTGCAGAGCCACTCAGCGACACTGCGCCTCGTGGGCAGGCGACTAGGGCTAATGGTAGAGCCGGGTAGAGTTGAGTAGAGTAGAGTAGGGCTAATGGAAAAGGGCAATTAGAGTCACCAGTTAACCTAATAATCATGTTTTTGGTCTGTGGGAGGAAGCCGGAGTGCCCGGAGAGAACCCACGAATGCACGGGGAGAACATGCAAACTTCACACAGAAAGGCCCTGTCCAACCCGGGAATCATCTTTCCATCATCTGTGCTGCTGATCTTGTGTGGGGTCACCAGTGGCTGAAATCAATCCCAGTAGCCATTTTGTGATTGGTGGGATAGACTCTGAGTAAGTTTCAACCAGTTAATCACATGGTAAACATGTAGAGACTCCAGATAACCAGCCACACTCAAATTTACCTACATGGGATATGTAGACTTACTAATCAACCTAGTAAGCATATTTTTTGGTCTCTTGAGGGAAACTAGATTAGCCAGGCATGCATGAGAACATTAAAACTCTCCAGTCTATCATGAATGTTCATCTGTTATGGTGGTGTGTTTATTTAAGGTCAAAGAGTTTGACACATAGGGTGCTGGTTTGGCAGAGTGGTTAGCAACCATGCACGTCCCATATACATACTTCTGCCAGTCTGGGCTCGAATCCAGCCTGTGCCTTCCCCTACTCTCTTACCCCTCTTCACAAGCCTATCCAATGTCTCTCTCCTATCAATAGAGGCACAAAGTGCCCAAAACATACATTAAAAAAAGGGTTTGACACATTATTTACAAAGCAAGCAGAATTGCTGTTGTTCACCATATAGTGAAAATAAATGTCAATAGACCAATTTGTCGAGACAGTTTGTTGTGAAAAACTGTTTCAATTTTTTTGGTACATTATTGTGATATTTTTTTATTCAGTGATTTACAGAAATTCAGGACATTTATTTTTTGTTTTTAGTTCAGTCTGGTGCAGGCCATTTGAACTGAGCATTTATTGCTAACAATTATGTAACTAAGAAACTCTTGAAAGTCATGCTGTAAAAGTTTTTTAGAGCATTTCAATGGTATAAAGAAGTTTTTCGAAAAAACAATTGTGATGTATTGCCCAGTTTAAATTATTCAGGATTCAGGCTACGCTTGTAACAGCAGATTCTTGACATTACACATCCCTAGTAGAATATAATAACAGTTCAATCAGGAGAGACAAAATTTGAATGAACAAGTATTTATTATACAAGTTAATATGACTGAAAATGTGCAAAGTCTCTGAGGTTAGAATCTCTTTTGGCGCTTAGACTCCATCATGCTGTCTTGGTGTACTTGAGGGGTACTGAGGGCGATTGAGAGATAGGACACCCCCTTAGTCTAGACACTGGTGGTGGTGAGGAATACAGGAAGAATGAGTACTAGACTTCTTCTGTTTGGACCCTGATGCGATAGACTCGGGTGCTGCTGAGGTGAAGGGGAGCTGGACCTGGGGTGTAGGAGGGTTGCCGACACCATCAGCACGCCGCCGCCGCACTGACTGTGGAAGAGCAAAGACATGATTTAAAATGGGGCTGCGCCAGGATGATTGGCTAGGTAGTTGTGTGTAGCAGAATCTGGTTGGCTCAGGGCTTGAGTGAGAGCATGCACCTCATCAGCTAAGATTTGAATCACCTGTGCAGGTCGGCAGAGTGACGAATGAAAGAAGAAACTGAATGAACATATGGGTCTTCCTGTCTTAACCTCTGTAAAGCTTCATTTACAGATTAAAAACACAAGAGTGAGTATAAGATGAAAGTAAAGAGAAAAAGAGAGAGTTTACAAATGAACAGGATTTACTGCATATGTAGTTATTGATCCTTCATTGAATTGTATGTAACATCAAGTTCATCTAATCTTTGGTCTTTATAACCTAACAAATACTGTCAGACTTCTCAGATCCCACATCATGTTTGGTAGATGTGTATGAGCTGTTCAAACTGTAATGATATCACATTATTATCAGCTTTTTGTATTTGCTACATTAAAGCCTGGGGTAAAAACACCGGGCGTTAAATGAGTATTTTGATGTCTTTTTTTTTTTTTGCACAGTAGGCACATGCCACAGCCATGCTCCAGAGTTTTTGTTCCCAACACATTATTCCTATATTTTCTCTGATCTGTGACATTTCTCAATAAATTCAAGGAAATATAGATATTAAAGGACTTAGAAGAAAAGTTTTTTTGACTTTTCAAACTGACCCCTGGTATTGCAAGACTGAGATGAGGGGTACTATCATCCATTGTGTTTATTTCATATTCATTCATATTGTACAAGACATTCGATTGACATTTGCCTTCCATTTTGTGCGACTTCCCTAAATTCAGAGGACCGTTTCTATGATAAGAGTAACCTACATCTCTACTGTCAGCACCTATAATTATCAGAATTAAAAATAATTAAAATGTCACACATTAGACAAAACACCTTGTATCTGAAATTATTTATGATGTATGTTTATTTTGCAACTTTATGGTTTTACCATGTCATTAGAGATGTATTTATAAACCTTTTTGGGCCTCTATTAAATCTCGCCAACATTTTACTTGATTATTGCTCTTATGCATTATATTTAGAATGTGCAATGAAGTGGACTAAACCAAATGTATGGTGAGGGTAAATACACAAAAAAACATACCGAAATTGTAAATAAAAAAAGCAGTTATGTGTAAATCCTTTCCTGAGTGATTGTTAAAAACCTCACTCATGAAATCAGTCTGTTATCAGTCAAATTGCTGTCCTAGGTTCACCTGCTGCAGAGTCTTTGTCATTAAAAGAGCAGGTGCCCTGGTGTCTTTAAGAAACGGCGTGTAACAGCTTAATGGTTAGGTGAGGCTGGCTGTTCCCTGTCCTCTGTCTCCCCCATCCCCCACCAGCGTGGGCCAGAGAGGATGCAGTAAAACAGTAATGATACAGCACGCACAGTGACAGGGAATCCATGTGGGACCATTAATAATAGAGTGCAATCAAAGATCAGTCTGCAGAAATGCTCTTTGCCACAGAATGAAGCTGCCCCAAAGCCCTCCTGCTAAATGGTGAATTGTGTTTGATGTGTTTGCTGGTCCACAAAGCTTTGTTTGTTTTCTGCTGCATTACTGTTTGATAAGCAGCACCGTGGCTTCCTCTGTGTGTCTGTGTGTGCAAAAAGAGGCCGCAGGCAATCAATTAGGTGCATCTGTATCATTGATTAATTGATTTCCAATAGTCCTCCCTCCTCCCAGCCATTTTCACCTCACACAAGGAGCTAAAAACAAGGCTCACCATTCTTGGTTCCTGCCACACAAAAGCATGTTGATGAACTGATGCTAATGCTTGTTTATACTAAGACAATAAGAGCTCTTGTCAAGACAAAAGAAACAACAGTGTTTGGGGGGAAGAGGTTGCATGGGAAGCCATAGGTTAGCTTGGGTCAATTGCCTCTCAACAGCACACGCATCATGGCCGCCTTTAGTCCGTGGGACAAAGGAGCTTCGCAAATCATTGGTGCACTAACCAAAAGATCACTCTTAGAGGTCGGCCTGACAGAGCTTCCTTCTTTCCAGGAATTTCTCTCTCAACACATTCCCGATCTTAAGGAGAGAAAGCTTAAACTGTGACACAGACATATGCTTCTGCTTCAAGTCAGGGCTGTGAAATGTTCCAGGAAAACTTGACCTTTAAAGACCAAGATTTTTTTAGCCATGCTAGCAGCTCTGTGAGGCTGTAATTGGGGGAGGGAATTCTTACACAACTCTCCTGACTTACAAAAAACACACAGGGGAGAAAAAAATCCCCCGTTAGGATCTGCCGTCTATGACACATGGTAGTGTTTTATAGGCGAAGACAAATGCACAAAGACAGTGCTCAGGATGTGCAGAAGACTGTAGCAGCAGTCTGACACATGCTCCATCATTGAAGATGTAGGCTAATATAAAAAGTGTCACCTCATTATAAGGACATGCTCAATCTTCCAGTAATGAAGTCTCCAAATAAGCATTGAGTGTCAACAGCGTGTCCTACAAAATGAAGTGTTGTTGTATGTTGGAAGCACATTAGTGTTTGTGGAAGTGTGTTTTTAACAGTGTGCAGACGTTAGAAGTGTGTCAGATGATGTCAACGTGAAGCTGACACAAATTGTCTGGCTGACTGAACTAGTGTGTCCAATTTCATTGTCTCAGGAGAGTGAGGGCATGTCTGTGTCTTTTTAGTCCACATTTTAGATACATGGAGTATTCGTGATAAGCTTTGAATCAAGGTTTAACTTGAATTATAACTTTGGCTTCCCACATTTATTAAAACAAGATAGCTGAGATTAAACAATCCTCTAAACATGTTGAGTTGTTTTCGGCTTGTGCTTAAATATTGCAGGAGATTATGCTGGTCACTTTATACATTCAAAATCACTCCCTGAATATTTATTCAAAATCTATTAAGAACTTGATGAGTAATGGGCAAATGTATAAACAAACAAACAAAAACAAATCCTGAAACAGCAAAATTTCAAACCCTGACGAAAACATAACCTTCTTGGCAGATGTAATAACTAAAAGTGCTTTGAGAGCACAAACCTCCACCAAGGCATTCCCAACATTGTCGGACAGGCTATTGTCAAAAATGTGGAGGCTGCTCTGTACCTCAATGTTAACAGATCCTTCACAAATTCTCATTTTGGATTTTGACCAAAATCATATCATTGCCAACAAATGCAGGCAAAAACCTTCTTGGCAGAGGTAATAGTAAGAAGAATATAAGATTGACAGACTTGAGCAGACTGGCTGAACATCAGATTTGAACCATTGCCCTTTTAGTCCCTTTTTACATGCTGTGAAACATTAGTGTTTGTGATCACTTATTGAACGATGATCAATCAGTGACAAATCTTCACTTCTTAGTGTATTTATTTGATTAGTCATGCACTACAATTTTAGAATATCCTAGTATTCAAATTCTTTATTTGGGTACTTTAAGCAGATATGAGATTAAAATTTCGATTAATTAGATTAATTAATTATAAATCCGGTAATTAATTAGATTATTTTTTTTAATCGTCTGACAGCACTAATAAATATATAATTGAAATGTTGTCCTATATGTTGCACACTTATCTAAAGTCCATTTGAAGACCTTTTAAGATTTTTTACAATCAAAACAAATAATGATTTACAATTTTTCACCATTTAGCAATGATACCTTTTTAGGTCTTTGTGATATGCTAGCTGCTTGAACTTCAGTATTCAATGTTTGAAAGTGTGCTTTTAAAATACTGTGTCAACACTGTGTTGTTTTATCATACCTCATGATTTTAAACATATTTGAGTCCACTGTCTTTTAATTAGTTGTCCCCTCTTCTATTCTTTTATTGTTTGTTTTCAGTCATGACCCCCTCCAAAAAAAATGCATAAATATAAAAAAATGCACATTAAATAGTTCCATTTAAAAACAATACCCCAAAAATAAAAAAAATAAGCTTCTAAAGATACCTCATCAGCTTCAATTTTTTATATGTAAATTTAGACTTTTTCTTTAGTTTTAAAGTCCATGTGTAACCTATTTTGTACTTCAGTGTTATTAACTGATTTATTTTCTTGTGTCTAAAATGTTCTGAAAGTCAAAGCATTAAGTAAATCATGCTTTTGTTTCCTTGCTTGGTTTGCTTCAGTTTGTCCAACTCTACCATTTGAGAGTTTGATAGGTATAGCTGGTTTCCAACAAAAGAGCTTTGCACAGTTATTCTGGTACCTTTCCTAATTTTTAATGGTGGAAATGCACATTTACTGAACTGAAAAAGTTTTTTTTTTAATTTATTTTAGTTTAATCTTTATTTAACCAGGTTGGTCCCACTGAGCAGCACAGCAGCACAAAAAACACAAAGCTACAGACAGAATACAAAAGAGATTTAAAAGGTTCGGTCAGTTTGTGGAATAAACGCCGTCAGAGTTTGTCGACTTTCAAATAAAGATAAATATTTTGAAATCTAGTCACAATGAACTTTTGTCAATTGTGTAAATGTAAGAATAAAGCAGAGGTCATTAAATAATAGTACCTTTATACCATATGTGTGTATGTTTGTGTGTATCCCCCATCCACTTCAGAGACCAGCCCCCTACTCTTCACGGATCCTTGAATTATTCATGTTCCAACTGACAACTTACACAAGAGGGCACAGGGATGGATAAAAACGCAGCACAATGATGCACTTCAGTGATGCATCACTCTGACCTGGCCTTTATTTTAGTCACTATCAGAGGAGGATCTACTTCAGAGTTGATGAATTAATCTTCCCTGACATTGTGTGTTTCTTGTAACCTGAGTTATGTTTATCCAGTGCAGTTTTCGAAAGGGCTCACCACTACAGAGATCATTTTTTAAATTTTTTTGTCCCATGATAGTGTCAGTCTAATGCTCTCACTTTTGCACAAAAACATGAAAACTTCCCAGAGCCTGTACAAAGACTTGCAGGCAAATAAGAAAAGAAAATTTAAGTAAAGTGAAATAAAGTTTGATTTGATGGAGTAGCCTACAAGGAGGGCTGGTGATGGTCACTGAAGCAGCGAATCACATATCTCCATCTGCTAGAAAAAAATGCATTGGTCTTTCCAATGCTGTCATCAGACACAGTGCTCGGCTGAAAAGATAATGCAGACAAGGAAAAAAAAAAGACTGAACAGCAATTGGGATGCATCAATCTCCTTACTTTTACGTGGATGGTTAGGTCAAGCTATTGTTTTAGTTGGTTCACTCTGGGTGCATTTTGCCTGTGCATAGCATACATATACTTTAATTTCAGGGAGCATGTTGAAAAAGCCGATATTTCAAACAACTGAAGACAGTCATCAATGCCTATTCTGCATTGTGTAAAGCATTTTTTGTTTGACTTTGGATCAAAGCAGTGCTCACAGACTGTAGGGACTGGATTGTACATTCAAGAGTAAATTAATCTACAGCTACAGTATGTTGGGTGAGTTAGCATGACTTTGGGAAACTTAATTTAGTGTAACAGAATCATATCTACATGCAGTTTAGAAATCCAGTCTCTTTCACAAATCAAACTTGCTATCCACTGCATGTAAACATTCTGACTGTTGTGATGAAAATAATACCTCCTCAGTGTGAAGAGAAACATATAAAGGACTATGCAGATTTCTCTGTCTGTCATATTAATGGGTCATCAGATGAAACAAAGTTATAGCAGCTAAAGTTGCTGCAGTCCACCACTGCTTCTAGGTTTTTAGTAGCTTTTCTTTCTCCCAATTGAAGCAGATTGGTCCATTCAGTTTTTGACTATTAAAAATTGTATCAGCAAGTGGCTTTAAAGATTTCATAAAACAGATCTCTTCTCACAAGTGTGGAAAAAATGACCCCTGTGACTTGAAATGTGTCTACAATTGATTAAAGGGCACATATAAATGAGCATTATTCACTGGATGTCAAAGACTGTTTAGTTAGTGACAAGATAAAAAGTTTAGACCTTATCTGACTGTAAAACAAAAGGGGAGCAGACGTCCAGCTGGAAAAACGAGTTGTGAGGGATTTTACAGCTGCCCTCTGTCATTAGCATTTCTGCAAACCTGTATTTTGATTTATTAGCACCCTTTAACTTTTTCTTTGTTGTTAGTCACTGATTGCTGCCTTTCACCACCTACGTTAAAAACCCCCTCCTACAGTGCAATTTAACACAGACAGCGAGATAAACCCTGTGTGTTTGTGTGTTTTAGAGTGCCCTTCAGAGTTCCCCATGGGGCCTGATGCAGGCGCTTGAACAGCAGGTCGGAGAGCTGAGGATCGACGCTGATGATAGCTGCTACGATGGAGCACACGGGGACACAGGCGACAGTCGGCCCAGTTCTGGTAATTTTGTGTTTTCCTGCTTTTTGATCAAACCTTTACACAGTAAGATATCTCAGGTCATTTCCTAACATGTGAATGGCTATTCTGAATAAAGTACTCGTTCTGTTAAATTAGACGTGTGCCCTCTTTTTGCATTTCAGATCATTCTTGTATAAACTTTATTTATCTATGCTCCAATTGTTCATTTATGCTCTAGTTGCTTTTGATTTAGTTTTGTGGCCTGTCTGTGAAATTTGATGAGACACATCCTGCATTAGGTAGCATATTTTTAGAGAACAGGAATGATCAGTGAACTATAAGAAATGAGTCATCTTCTCTCTCTTCTATCTAATTATGTTTCCAAGGTTTCTATGAGTCGAGTGGAGGGCAGTCGCCAAAAGGAAGATCTTGTTCTACTGAACCTACAGAGACAGTCACCCCCTGGGCTTTCACCAATGACAGGCCAAAGTCTGTTGGTAAGGAGAAAATGTAGAACAGACCTATTCTTGCAAATGAATCTGAGCTAAAGCCCCAAAGTGAACATTCTTTTACATGGACATTTGGCAAGTTTGAGGTTATTCATGAAGATGTTTGCATGTGTACAAATAAGAGTATGTACTCAAATAATTTCTCCCTTTTAAATGTTAAAATAATTGTAAGGATTTCTTTGCTCATTGCTTTCTTGTTAATTTCAATAGTAAAAATAAACATGGGACAAAAGTGCATTCTAGCATTGGACAAGCAAGTATTTTTTGGTCAGTCAGAATCAGGAAATGCCACACAATTAGAGAGGGGCCTGGCTGGAGCCCTCCAACACCAGGCAGGACGTAATAACCACTTTACAGCCTTCAACTTGTCCCAGATGTAGGTAACTGTTAATACAGATCAGCTTTCGGTTGCAATGTGAAAGTAGAACAAAATGACATTTTGATGAGTGTATTTATTTCATTAATTTAAAGTTGAAAAAGTTTTAAAAAAATAAGAATATGATCACAATTTCCCCAATCAATTTGCCGTCATTGATAGATTAACATTTAAAAAAGTAAGTTAAATCTTGTATTTTTTCTTTTCTTTTGTTTGAACAAAAATCATGAACACTGCTCATTTTAAGCTGTGTGGTCTGAACAGTAAGGCTGAAACACAAAAGGGTTAATAGAGCTGTTCTGAAGTCCAAACAGAGGAAGAAGGAGATTGTCTGTACCTAAACAGACAATCGATGATAACAAACTAATTTAGTGAATTTATGAAGTATTTTTCAACTGATTAAAAAAATACTTTAAATTAGCCCCTTAAATTAGAATAATATTTCTAAATTGGGTTTAAGTGATTTTGTTATTTGATTGTAAAATAGACGCAGATAACAGGGGCTATAACCCAAACCAAAAAAAGTCCTTGAATATGCTCACCTATTAATTGATCTCTAATCAGGATTTTATATGAAGTATTTCGAGTCAATTTGAAATGCTAACAACCTGTCAAAAATCTGAGCATCATTTGGTTAAAAATGATACTTAGTACATAAATCTTAAAGCCAACTGGAGTGCAATAACTTATTGGTTGGTCCGAAAATGTGCAGGAACCGATTGAAGATCAATCATTTATGTAAAAAATAATATGTTGAAAAAAAGCTGAAATTATCTGATAACATAAGTAAAATAACATGGTCCAGGAAGGAAAGTTTATTAAAGTTACTGTCTGATATGGTTCACTGATTACTGTCATTATGAATACAGAAACAGGAGACAAAAAAGGCAGAATGGAGAGTTTAACTACAGCCGAATGTGTGTGCAGCATTCAGGAAGACAAAGGTCCTATTTAGACTGTTTTTCACCACAAGATTTAATTTTGATTCAGTCATAAGATATCCCTTGTTTTCTGACTGTTCAGTCAAAGTGGGGGATCTTTATCTTATTTTCATTTTCCTCATGGTTCTAGGACTTTGAAGAAAAAAGCCCTGGAGGCTACTTCCTGGCTCTGCCTTTGGTTCATGCCGTTTTACTGTTTTACTTACAACAGTTCTTTCTCTCTCATTCTTCTTTTTAGGAGATCCGCTCATGCTGAATGGGGAATTGGAAGTGCCAGTCATACGCAGCACCCTACTCCGGTCTTTTTCTGCCCCTTACCCACCACTTGAGGGCATTACAGAAGAGAGCACTGGGGTGGACTCGTGGCAGTGGGACTCAAGTACAGAAAACCAGGCCTGGCAGCAGCAACAGCAGCAACCTGCAGAGGAGCAGCTGACCGAGGAGGACTACAAGCAGGTTCTGAGAGTGGAGGGTTACATTCTAACCCTCATCCAGCGCCATACCCTTGCACCACGACCATGCCAGCCTCGCACCACCCTGAGCCCCGACCCTGCCTACTGCAGTGCCTCTGGACACAGTTCTTTACACAGGAGAACTCCAACTCTGACCACAGAGCAATGCCTGCCCGACCCCCACAACAAGCCCTATGGTGACCTTTTGGCAAACCAGAGGAACCAGGGCTGGGGTTGTGACCTGCAGGAGGGGGAGGTCTGCAGAGGAGAGGTCCCATCTATGGAGGAAGACTCCTATATGGCTCTGCCCTACCCCCAGCCGAGGCCACACTCCCTGTCTGAGAGCCTGCCATCACCCCTGCCCTCCCAGAGCCCCAAATGTGGTGTTGGAGTTCTTGACCTTTGTGGTGAACCCCCTTCCCCCCAGCATTTCCTAAATCCACAACACCCTATTCATCACAAACATAATTTAGTTAGTGCTCAGTACATCCTCGGATACCCGTGCCATGCCCCTGTTCACTCCCCCAGACACTACAACTCAGAACAACCAAAGCCCAACCAAGCCGTCACATCTCCTGACCACCCAAATCCAAAGTCAAGGTCCTCTAAGAAGAGCAACAATGAGCGACACAGAGCCAAGAAATCAAGCAGCAAAACCAGTCGTTCACAGTCAGAAAATAGCCTCCTGGGCCAACGGGTCCTGCCTGAGCGCAGGTACAGCACCACAGAGAGGCACTATGGGAGAGGAGATCCGGCTCATAACCAAGGCCACGTATCAGGACAGCATGCTGGCAAACATGGCCACAACGGGAACCGTCGTTGGTGCTCCAATCTAGAGCTCAGCCAAGACGAAGGGGAGACCCAGACTCCACGACGGCCACCTAGGAAAACCCGCCATGGTCACTCCTGCTCTCATTCCCAACCTCAGAACTACCACCATCAGCAGCAGCAGCACACACAGCGCTGGCAGGAAAGAGCTCCTCTATGTCAGGGAGAGGAGGGCTATGCAGGTGCTGCCCCTGCAGAGTCAGAGTCCAGTATGAGTGAGGTCTATTCACCGGCCTCCAGCTCACTCTCCAGTGACTCTGATGAGAGTGGGGGGCTGGTTTGGCCCCAGCAGCTGCCTCCACGTCTTGCGTCTACCTCCTCCTCATCCTCACCTTCACCACAGGCCACTGCCAACGTCCCTGCTCAGCCAAAAGCCTTTGTCAAGATTAAAGCTTCCCATGCTCTCAAAAAGAAGATCCTCAGATTCCGCACAGGGTCCCTCAAAGTCATGACAACTGTGTGAGAAACAAATCATTTCTGCAGCGTTTTGAGACATTGTTAAAGAAAAACTGTGTTTAGTGCTTTTCAGCACAGATCACATTCTAACTCTACCCACCTCTTTAAAGAGGAGTGCTCCTATGACCAGGTTTCCAGCCCATCAAACTAAATCTACAAGGAGTTAACACACACACACAGCTTAGTTGCTTTCTTCTTTTTATAGTTTAAAAAAAATGCTACAAACTTGTATATGTCCTTTGAAAAATGCTGCTGTGAATACTGTATGAGTGCACTGTGCATTATGGGAAGAAAACCAGCAGGTCAAGCACCCAACAAACAATGATGTAATAACAATGACTACAGAGATTATTTGTCCTATTTAAATCATACAGATGAGCATATTTATCGGTTTTGGACATGCCTTACAATTTAAGGTTAAACTCTGAGGGGCTTTTAATGTATGCGGGTGTCTATAGCAGACTATAGAGGAGTCCAGATAGCATGGAAACTTGTCACATTGTAACGCTTACAGAACAAAGACAAACGGTCAGCAGTGCAGAAAAATGCAAACTCACTATTGTGTCCCAGGACATATAACTGCACCCCTCCTTAAAATGCTACATTCTAAATATGAATGTAGCGGCTGGTAGAAAATATATATAAGGTCTGTTTTACAAAGAATTCAGCCAAAAAGCTGCAGTGTGCTGGTTTGAGAGAACTATGATTAAATGTATAAGTACTGGTCATCTACTCTGAAGGTCACATGTACCTTCAACTAACAGGAAATCATGGTGCCAACCAGCGTAGGTGATGATATTTGATCGTTAATCTGGTTAGTTGCACACATCCCTCTCTGAAACAGTTCCCAGTGAGAGTCATTAACTTTAATAAGCATAATTAAAGATCTGCTTTGAGTCATTTCTCTGTAGTGTCTGGTTCGATTTATCTTGTGGCTGACAACCATCAGACACTAGACTAATGGAGATTATCGTGCTATTGAGCTAATTGATGATAATCGTGGCTGCAGAGCTGCACTGTGATCACATCGACCCTGCTGCGTGGAACCATCTGGCAGAATTCGCTGCTTGTTAATATTGGTGACTGTTGGTCCACTGTTTGCTAATTCTAGTTTATTAGTTACAGATTTCTGAAGACTGATGTCAGAGGTGTGGAATTGGCATGTTGAAAATGAGCTTGAGCTTTCGAATTGTGTAAAATGAGTGAGGGTGTGTGACATTTCTTACCTCTCAAAGAGATACTGTATGTGCAAGTTAGCTCATGAAGAATAACAGTTTCAAGATCATCTTTGAAGAAGTTACTGGGTAAAAAATGATTACATGCATTTTGGGGATTGACGTTTTAAGCCTTTTAAGGGCATGCTTCTACTAAAGCATTAAAAAAGGGTACAACTTGGCCACTGAGTATTTTAATAGATTAGGACAGATTCAAAAAAGTTCTTGCTTCAAAGGTCTGGAAGAAAACTTAGAAATACCAGAATTTATAAAAACATTGAACAGCACACATCTTTCAGTGTTTGGCAACAAATGATGTCTTTGAGCAATTACTTCTGCACTTTGCCAGGATGGAAAAATCATATTTCTGCTTCTGTGATTAACAGTATTAAATAATGTTGACATTTTGAACACTCTGCTGTCAGTAATTAATTTACCTTACGTCTTCATTCACCATATTCTGACTCATTTTAAACTGTGGATCTCACTGAAGTAAACTACCTTTGTGTTCTTGTGCTGTGTGCTTTCGGGACATCAACAGATGTATTTTAGTCCAGAGAAGGGATAAGCAGAGGCCTAAGTAAAGGGACCATTGAACAAGCATGCTTGCATTTTTTTAGAGGACAAATTGATTGAAACACAGCAGCACAGACTCTGACACTCTTGTAAATATGTATGTCTTTGTATATACCATCACGTGGCCTTGGTTTGATGAATGTAGTTTGTAAATAAAGGCTATTTTGGTCTTGATATACTATGGAGAAGTTATTTTATTTCTATTATCATGTGCACTGATGCTGCACTGGGATGAACATGTTCCAAAATCGTGTCAAGTAAAAGTTCAGGCCAACAGTAAAACATGTAAGTTTTAGAAACAATACACACATAGACATGCTAAGAGGTGTATGTACACTGATCATTTTAATATAACATTATATTTAACTACTGTGTGCAATCGTATCCCCTGTCTTTTCGTGTCTGTAACTCAGTCTCAGACTGTGATTTCACCTTCAAGTCACTGAGCATGTGAAACATGGAATATAGCTCCCCCTTGTGGGCGATGCACAACACAGCTGCACAGGCAGGTTGGAGTTCACCTCTGCCACCACTATTCAGAAAACATGTTCTGTTAAAGGAAAATGTATAACCTGTTCAAGTTATAAAGTAATAAACTGTCCAATGAGGTTACTCTTTCCAGCTGAATTACAACACACAAAAAGCAAAAAAGGGATATAGACTTCTTTAAACTATAATAGTGAGTTAAATAAACATTTTTATTCTCTCACAGAGTGAACAGTAAAATTCATATTTACTTACATTATCATCAGCTATTTCTCCAATACTTTTTTCTAATATGCATTTTTTTAACTCTTTTATTTTAATTTTATACAACATTACTGTATTTGGCTACATTTTCAGTAGTATCTGTATCAAAGTATAAAAGAAAAGTAACACGGCAAAAATGTTACTTTAACTATGGACCTGTGTTCACTATCATTCTGAGAATCTAAGAAAGGATGATATACTCCAAATAAGGAGTTCTGGCACTGTGAGAAAATGTCAAATGATTTTAGTTTAGGGACCCTTTAAGTATGTCTTACGTGCTCTTAAAAAGGAGAACAAAAAAGAGAAATAAGATGGAAAATGCTGTCTTAGCATTAAGCGGTCCAGAAGGACAGTCAAACCACAGGACTTTATCAAAACAGTCATTCTGAATCAACTCAGTTTTAGGAAATGACGTTGAAAAGATTGAAAATCATGCTCGTAAAGTTAATAATCTATGCAACTTGAAATCCTGTTGACATTTCCAGTGAAGTCTTTACATGCTGACACATCTAAAACCAGGTGAGGAGGCATTTATCATCGATTAGATGCTCATGTGGGCCAAACCACAGATGTAGACACACATCACACAGTTTAGGTTGAAAACTGTGTGCATTTTTTGTCTGATCATCTTCATTCAATTAGACTATTCTTCACCAAAAGAAAAACTCTTGGTAACACTTTACTTGACGCATACCTTTATAACGCATTATAAGTACATTTATAAAGCATTATAATGCCATTATAGCGCTGTATAACTACAGTTATAAACACTCATAAATGATTATAATGCTTTATAACAATAATCATAACACACTATACAGCATTTTATCATCGCTTACAAGGTCAGGTATTATAATACATTATAACTGTTATCAACTCACTGACAATGCCCACATACACAACGAATTATACATATATTCATGATATGCTTATAAACGTCTATATCTATCAATATAAACACCCATAAATCTTAATAAGTCTTATTAAAAAATTTGCTTAACACAGTATAGAGCAATTTATAATGGCTTATAAGATCAAGTACTATAAACCTTTATAATAGATAGATAGACTCTAAATGCTATAATATAATAGACTCTAAATGCTCATTGGGTGCTTCAAGTAAAGTGAGGAAACTGTTCAGGTATAGCTAATGTAACACAATACAAGCTGGTCAAAAGCCACTATAAGTGGTTTTCTTGAAGAAAAATACACATCTTTTAATCTATGCAAGAACAACACAAAACTTTGCAAAACTTATTTTTTGTTATCAAACTTAGCATCAATAAAACTCTTTAGAATGTCTCATAATCACTGCTGTGATGCATTATAATCACTGGTTGAATGCATATGAAACTCTTTAGAGTAACCTATAATCACATTATTAAGCATTATATCAGTTATCATTATCATAGCATTGATTATAAGACATTCTAAAGACTTTTATTTCATAACAACTATGATAATCATAATACCCTTTGATCCTTCCAAGAAAGATTGGTTAGCAAGGGATATCTATTATAAAGGTTTATAGTACTTGATCTTATTAGCCATTATAAAATGCTCTATAATGTGTTAAGCACATTTTTTAATAAGACTTATTAAGATTTATGGGTGTTTATATTGATAGATATAGACGTTTATAAGCATATCATGAATATATGTATAATTCATTATGTATGTGGGCATTGTCAGTGAGTTGATAACAGTTATAATGTATTATAATACCTGACCTTGTAAGCAATGATAAAATGCTGTATAGTGTGTTATGATTATTGTTATAAAGCATTATGATTATTTATGAGTGTTTATAACTGTCGTTATACAGCGCTATAATGGCATTATAATACTTTATAAATGTACTTATAATGCGTTATAAAGGTATGCGTCAAGTAAAGTGTTACCCTCTTAAATCTTCCTCTTTATTTTAAGACTTTAGAACTCTTAAAGGACTATTTCATGTGAACAACTTTTAGCTTTTATCCATTCAAAGATGTACCTTTCAGGAAGATTCAAAGAATTTTCTTTGAAAGTCATCACAGGAAGTATGTGTCAATGCTCTTAGTTAGGAAGTATGTGTCAATGCTCTTAGTTAGGGTTTGGAATATTTAACAAAAAAAAAAACAAAACACCATCAGAATATTTTTTATCCCTCACTTTGTTATAAATTATATTGCTTAAATCTGTAATATCAAGAAAAGAGACAAACGTTGTGATAGGAGTTTATTTCATATAAAAATGTTTAATCACACAATAGTGACAAACACAACAATACAATACAAAACGGACAAAAGTATGAAATAAAAATAAAAATGAAAAGTATGACTTATATGTCCCACAAAGGAGTGGGGAATAAGTATGATTTATTGAAATACCACCCCTTATCCATAAAATATTATTTAGCTTCTTTATAAATACAAAAAATACATTTCCTTTTCCAGATCAGGTTCAATATTTACAAAGAATTCATTAAAGCTCTGCACCACTTCATTATATATATATTTAAGTATTATTCACAATAAAATACTGAGGATAACCTGCTTATTTATGACCATTCAGTATATCTCATATCGTTTTTAGGTTATTTCTTATCTTCTAATATATTATTATAATATTCTGTCTTAGATGCACTTATATTATTTCAGTTATTTTTAAGTGTTTATATATATTTTCTGACTTCTCTGCCTTATAAATTACCTGTAAAGTGTATTTTTCTTAAAGTTCTTATACACTGTTAAAGTTCATTTGAATCTAATGTTATCCTTGTTATTTTGATTCATGTCTTTCTTGTTTCCTTGATATATTTATAACCCTAATTCTTGAAATTTTGATAAAATTGTTTCCTAAATCATTCCATTTTTGTGATGGACATTTTCAACATTTGTTGGATTGTTGGATTGTTTTCATGAGCCAATTGTCAACAGTTTAACCTTGTACTTTGAATTGAGTTTTCTAAATATTCTCTTTTTTAATTTATTGATGTTTGGCATTTTTTGTAACATTATAAGTGACATTTCATCATTTTCTATCAATTTCTACCTTTTTTTCAACCTTTTTGATTTTTCTCTTCCTCCTCAAAACACAATTAGAAGTCAAACTGTTGTTCATCAGGCATTTGTGATCAGAAGACTTAGGACTGATATTTGTAGGGTTTAGAAATGTGAGAACTTCGGTTTTTAAGGAAACTCAGAAACTGGATGTAAAGTGGATAGGGTTATGATTATCATTTATTATACAATAAATAACTCAGTCAATAAAAATAAAAAAAGAATCACAGAATCCTGCCCTCTCAAGAACAACAAAACAACTTTTTCCCCTATCTGTCAAAAAAGCTGTTTTACAAGGTTTTTGAACTCTTTTAGATGTTATTCAAAAAGAACAACAAGACATGTCACTTTAGCTTTTTATGCTGCCTGTGCACAACATTCTTGACCTCTTCCTGCCAACTGTGTATGCATACAAATACAGAGGAAGGAAAAGTAATGTTATCTTGCTTGAGGATGTTCAAAATAATGTTACATATTCAGAAAAAGTCATGTTTCTCAACTCTTACCAACTTCCCCAATGTGTTGGTTATTTCAAATCACTCAAATGCTTTGGGAGAAAAACAGTTTTCTCAGACAACAGCATTTATTCTAATATAGTATGAACTCTTGGAACAATTGAAGCCAGTTTAGAAAGGTTTCTATGACAAGCACTATGATGAATTTTCTATGACATTGGTCAAACATTTTTTTATTTCTATGAGGGGTGATGAATCCAGCTCAGTAAAACAGAGTTCACTCCTGCTTGACCACACAACGACAACTTTACAGAACTTAAAATTCTAAAACTGTATGATACAATAAATCAGAGGTGATAATTGTCAGACTTTAGTCGTCTCCTTTCCACTGCTGGTACTCTTTGTATCAACAGTTGTGACATTCCCTTTGCTGTTTGGATCCTCACTGATGAAGTGGAGCATGTTTCTCAGGGAGCGGCTCATGCTGTCTTTGAAGCCCCTGCCCAAACACACATACAGCAGGGGGTTGAGGCAGCTGTTGAAATATGCCAGACACAGTGCTAAAACATGTGCCAGGTAAATTTTAGGACTGTGTGTGGAGTTTCTGGGGGTAACCAACACAAGGAAGTCCAAGATATGTAGAGGCAGCCAGCACAGGAAGAAGCTCAGCACCACTGCAATGATGATCCTCAGGGTGCGCTTGGAGCGGCTCCGGCTTCTGGCGAGACCACTCTCTGCTTTGCTGTACACCACCAAGTGACAGAGCACTATCACCAGAAAGGGGAGGAAGAATCCCACCAGGAAGCGGTATGAGGTGACAACCCAGGCGCTGCGTTTGGTGAACACAGTCAGGCACTCCCGCTTGTCCTCCCCTGCTTTGATCTCCTTGGTGTAGACAAACTGTGGGATGCTGCCGATGATGGCCAAACACCAGATGGCCACACAAGCAAAAGCGCCCTGCTGAGGTCTCCTCTTGTTTTGACACCAGACAGGTCTGCTGACCAGCAACCAGCGATCCACACTGATAACAACCAGCTGCAGGACGCTGCAGTACATCACCAGGTGAAACAGGCTTTTGACCAGAGTGCAGGCCAACGGGCCAAAGTGCCAGTGTTCATCATAGGCTAGAGGGACCATGAGCAGAGGGATAGAGAGGCAGCACAAGAGATCAGCCAGAGCCAAGTTGAGGAACCAGAGAGAAGTGACGGAGCGGGGCATGCAGAAACCCGTCACCCAGACCACCAGGGCGTTTCCAGGGACACCCAGCAGCACCACAATTCCATAGAAGACCAGGGCAGCTATTTGAGTGGGTTGGATCTCAGGAATTAAAGTTTCATCGTCTGTGACATTGAATATACTCATGTCGAAGTCATCGAGGATGTCAAAGTCATCGAGGAAGTCAAAGTTCTCAGAGTCATTTTCATACATGGTTGGTTGCTGCTGTAGGAAAAAAGTCATAAAACACCCAGTTAGAATATTGTTTTACACCAAAATAATCATCAATATAATGTAGCATATCTGTTTGATTTGATGCAAAACACTTGTAATTTAAGTATCCCAACACATTCACATCATTTTACTAGATTAATTCAATGCTTCTCAAACTTTTTCTATCCCCCCCCCGCCCTCACCGCCACCCTAAACATATTCTTTATGTTTGACTATACATCAATGAACCAAAAGCAAAGTCATCAGTAATGCTGTCGACAAAAAATATATATATTTTTAGCCTATCTTAGGTGTCATTGGGAGAGAGGCAGTGCACACCCTGAAGTGGTCCCCAGTCAATTACAGGGCCACATAGAGAGACAGACAACAGAGTGACAACAATTTAAAGCCACTAATCAACCTAATGAGCTTGTTTTAGGTCAGTGGGAGGAAGCCAGAGGAGAGAACCAACGCACGCACAGAAAGAACATGCACACTTCACACAGAAAGGCCCTGCCCCGACCTGGGGATCCAACCAGCAACCTGCTTGCTGTGAGGCACCACCACGCTGCCCCATCTAGTTATCAATCTCATTCAATTATTATTTTTTTATTTATATGGCACAATTTTGTGATATGTTCTCTTGAGACACTCCAAGAACATTTATTTTAGCATTTTTAATTTTTCTATTTCAAACTTACAAAGACTCAACAATAGTCATGAGCACATGTAAAAAGAAGCATTAAGCAAACAAAAGGTGGCAAGAAAACAACAAGTCTGTCAGACATGCAGAAAACCTAAAAGGAGAACAGAAAGAAAGAGACAAACTCACAATGGAACAAAAATAAGTAAGATAAGTTTATGGCTTCTCTAGCAATGAATCTTTCTCATCGTGCTTCTTCCTTTATGGTCATATACACAGTGATTGTAGTGTCAACAGTAAAAAACACAAATACACAGATTATTTTGATATTGATATATTACCTATATTGATTGACATTTTGAGTGTGGGTTGTTGTTATTAATGCAGTGAAAGATAAACAGCACTCTAATTTATTTAAACAATTACTTAAATTACAAAATATGCCAAACATTAGAACATATAGTAGCAGTAAAACAAAATCAGAATACATTTTGCCTGTCAGTCTACTTACAGTTCAGTGGGGGATGATGTACTCACTCCAATTGCAGGAAGTTGTGAAGCTGTTCTGCTTTTAAGGTTGTTTTATACCTCCCATCCTTAACACACATGCACTAAGAAACACACATTATTGCACAATATCCTCAAGCAGTCTTCATTTCAAGAAGAAGAAAATCAAGAACAGAGACCTGGTGCACAATGCAGTTCTAATCCTGGATCAAATTTTACATTTCATGTACTCAGCAAACAGTGTTTTGCCACAAAAAAATATGTTTCATAAATGAAAAAATAAGATAATGTTGGATTATCTGGAAGCTGTTTTTGACAGATTTATATTTTTTGCAAAACCGCCCTTATGTACCAAGTTATCAGAAAAAAAAAAAAGTCTTTCTTTTAATGTATTCGTATTAAGTCATTGACTTTATGCTCTGCCTACCAGTCAACCATGTACTAACTCTGTCTATGCTCCAATTTTACTTTGGCAAAAGCAAAAGTCCCAAAGTCTGTCCAAAGTCTCAAAACAAATGCTTTTCATTCTGAAAGTTAACACGAGAGCTGAGGTCATCAGCTAATGAAATTTTAAGAGATAGGTGAATCGATTCATACATAACTAGCTTATGAGTCCTATACTAGAAAGAAGTTTACATATATCCACGCTTATTATCTTGTTCTTCAAATACCTAAAACAATTGTGTCTTTAGATTATTCATTTTAACTAATTCTAAGCTCATCTTGGGGGTTTCATGTCCCATTTGCAGTGGATAAAGACTACTCTCAAAAGAGTTGCTAATCCAGTTATGGTGGTATTTACATACTGTATGTTGTATTTCTTCTTCACCTGGTGTTACATCTCTCTTCTTCTGTAGATAATTATTTTATCATATGCAAAAGTTACTTTTTACTGATCCTTCTTTCTTCTCTTTAAGTTCAGTATCAGTACCATTCAAGGAGGAACAGACACATCTATAAACCATATACAAGGAATCATTTTATGAATTAAACAACTGACTAAAACCAAACCAGACAAATTCATGCCTATCACTTAGTGGTTGTATCTTGAAAGCTTTACACTGACACATTTGTTCTGCCAGAAACTGATCAGAACAACCAAAGTCATTTGAGTGGAAAGAGGTGTGAGGAATAGATGTAGTTTAAGTGTGCCAAAAGGGAGAAACTATATAATTTTCTCAAAATTGTACCGCCTTTCTCTCAGATACTTGTTTACAATAACAAAGCACATTTACCGAAGTATCTTTAAGTACAGTTTTAAGAATCTGTGCGATACTTGGGTCTTAATTTTTGGGGAAACACTTTTTTTAAAAACTTTTTTTATATTTCAGAGATAGACTCTACTTTTACTGTATTATATTGTAGTTATTATATTTGTGATGCATTTTTTTCTAAAATTTGATCTGATGATCAGTAAACCGTGTTTGATTTTGCCACCATATTAGCCTGTCTCTTTCAGGGATTACCACAAATGGTATTTACAACTGAAAATGTGATTCAAGCATAAATAATGAATACTAGCTATGGGCTACGAGATAGTTTAAACATATCCCACAAAAGTGAGTCCACCCCTCACATTACTTTAGATATTTTATTATATATTTACATGGGAATACACAAAAGAAATGACACTTTGATACAACTAAAGTAGCTTGCATTAAAGTCTAAACTGCAGGCAACAAAAGTGAGTATACCTCCTCAGAGATAACGTTGTATCAAAGTGTCATTTCTTCAATGTTGTTCCATGAAAAGAGATTAAAAAAAAACATTTGCAGAAGTGTGAGGGGTGTACTCACTTCTGTGGGATACTGTACAATCATTATATAAAAGGTTAAATGAAGAGGTTGTAACACAGGTCCATCTCAGTACACTCACCAGCCACTTTATTAGGTACTTCTTGCTACTACAGGGTTGGACCCCCTTTCACCTTCAAAAGTGCTTGAATTATATGGGGCAAAGATTTGCACTGGCATGGCAGTGTCACAGAGTTGCTGCAGATTTGTTGGCTGCACATCATGATACAACATGATGAAATTTCCCATTCCACTTCGTCTCAAAGGTGCTCTCATGATTTAGGCCATGGATAACAATGTGACACTGTGATGTCCAAGAAACCAGTTTGAACTTTGTGACATGGCTCACTAGTATGCTGGATGTAGCCATTAGATGATGGGCACAGTACAGTTATAAAGGGATGGACACGGTCAACTGCAATACTCGGGTAAGCTATGGTATTTATACATTCTCAGTTTACATAAAGGGGCCAAAGTGAGCATTCAGAAATGGTCTTCTGAATACTTTGGTTGTAATAGTAAGTTATTTAAGTTAGGCTTTCTTGTCTCCAAGAAATCTGGGCTCCCCTCACCTCTGGCATCAACAATGCCCCTTCATTCAGGGAACTGCCACTCTCTGGATATTTTCTCTTTTTTCAGAGCCTTTTCAGGAAACTCTACATATGTTGTTGAGTGAAAAATCAAGTAAATCAGCATTTCTTGAGTTCTCAGACCAGCTTTAAACCATGTCACTTTTCAAAGTCACATACATCACTGTTTTTACCCACTCTCATACCCAGTTTGAATTTCAGCAGGTCATCTTGACCATGTCAACATGCTTATATGCATATGGGTATTATCATGTGATTGACTAAATACTCATTTAACAAACTGTTTAAATAGTGTACCCCATCAAATGGCCATTGATATAGTATTTGCTTTTATAACATGACAAAATTAAGTTGAAACTGCATAAACTCACAGCATCCCAAAATAATTTCAGTGGGACAAAATACTTTATTGTCAAGTTTTTATCATCAGTGTACAGCAACATAACAACCTCTTCTTATATACAAGTTATTCACAAATCAGCCTACCCACAAACAAACCATTTTTACACAACTACAGTGATCAGTGGTATCTATGTGTGCTGTAATGAAAAGCAACTAGCTGCCTTCCCTTTTACATTTTTTACATGCACATTGATGAAACTTAATGTGCAGTTAAAAGATTGATCATGAGTAGACCTTTGACTTTGCAATTTTGTTAAAAATGCTGATAATGAAGATCCCAGCATTACTAAGAATGAGTCATCCTTATGAATCATGGCAGGAAAACTGATTCATATCTGGTTAAGTTACTAAGAATTTTGTGCTTTATCATAGCCTTACTCAAAGTAGTCTTTGGAAAAAAAGCATATTATAATGTTTAGAAACAGGAAATGCCACATTTTAAATGCTTTCATAGAAAACCCAATATAGGAGGTGTTATTAGGTAAATGTGTTGGACAGTGAAAAGCTTGGGCATAATGAACATGTATGAGAGAGATGACCCTCTTCCAGCTGTATTAGAGATCAAAACAGACATAGAAAATAAACATAGCATAAGTTAGAAAATGTGTTGACGTGGCAGGAAGTTCTCCTTTAGTTCAATTTCATAAGGAGTCCTTGAAATAGTTCAAAAAAAGAGAAATGAAACATAAACTTACACGCCAGCAGAATATCCTAGCGTTTTTAGAAGACACCCTGTTGCTCAGTCAGACACTTTGGTCAACAAGCTGCTTCATGTGTGTCAGAGGATGTGTTTCTGTGTATTAATTTAAGGTTTCCATATGTACTGAGAGACAATATGGTGTCCTTGATGGCATTATTATAAATGTTTATGTTTCAGTTGCATTGATTTTTTAGTGTTTGACACCTAAAGCTTATGTGGACATCCGTTGCCTCCCTTTTAATGTAACTGAGCATCAGTGTTTCATCATTTGTACTTCTTAAACTTTTCTTCAGTATTAATGTTGTTCTTATTAACAGGATGTTTCCTCACATGCTCATCAGAGGTAAAGTTAGTTGAGGGCTGGAGCACTGCTCGGTGGAAGTGTGGGAGTGTCATCTCTAAACGCATCTGACTGAAGATCTGCAGGAAGGAAGAAAGACAGAAAGAAACACTCTCTTAATGTTTGACAAGAAATGGAGTTTCATACATATGTGAGTCGAGCATTGGATACAAACTTATGCTTGAAGGGATTTTTCCTATTGAAGCATTCTCCAGCACACTGGGGTAAAACTAGAATGCAGCTTGGTATTTTAAGGATTTCAGTGATGAATTGCCTTCGGTCATGCAAATGGAGTACCTATTAAATTGATTTATGGCTTTTAATGAACTTTTTCTGTATGATAAAATTATCAGCTAAAAGGCATTATGTTTTTAGGTTACCCATCTGTATGTCTGCATTTCAGGCCATCCTTGTGAGCCAGTGCCACAAGAGGGCCTATAGATCTTTTCTTCAATGTTAACTCACAAATCCACTTCAATTCAAGAACACATTGGTCAGATTATGGGGTCACAAGTTGTAGTCAGTGGATTTCATTTTCATCCATTGCTTTTAAGTGCAATATGTGATGGATGTTTTCAAGCAATTTAATCAAACTTAATCCAGGTAAACCTCTGGTTAGTCTGCTGACTTACCAGTAAGAGGGCCTCTTCTCAAAAATGTTTTGCTTGAGTTCTTGAGTGAGAAAAGCTTAAGTCTTTCCAAGTGGTTTCATTTAACTGCAGTGAAATAGTGACTTTCATTTGTATTTTTTCACACTGACTGAAAGAGGAACTGATTATACAAGTGATTTGCACAAATTTCCACTCAAGTATGAACCTAACATATAGCCAAGTCCATAGGAAAAGGTTATATGTTATCATCTGATACATGAAGGCCCCTTGAACTCTCAAACTCTTTTGCTCATCAGATACTGTAGCATTGTGGTTTTCAAAAGTTACAGGCCTAAAAAAATTCACTGGCCAAAACTTGGATAAAGTACAATATTGTACATTACATAGTGTTGAAGTTCAAAACTGCTTGCTTGAATATACCACAGCGCTTATGCCCAGATTCCATATGAAAATAGATGTGCTTTGAAACAAGTTATCCTGATGAGGGTATGTGTGTGTGTTGCATTTATAATTTGGATGCTGACAAGAGCTGGATCAGGATGTCCCAGCTTTCTGAGAGGCTGCCTTTTCAGCAACCATAGGGGAAATCTGCACCCAACTTTTGCAACAAGGATCTTTTGCAGATTTACTTAGACACTTAGAAATGTGATGCATCTATAATACTAAAATAGTTGCTTAGGGTTCTCAGTTGTATTTAATTAGATGTGAGAACTGAGGAAACACGAGGAGAATAAATATGAGATTATTCATTTGAGATGCTGCCCAGCCAATGTCTTATTATGGAAAATTTTAAAACTTTATGCAGCTTCTTGTTTTACAGAAATGGTTCATATTAAACTTCACATTCATTTCTTATTAAGTCTGGTGATTTTAAGGTTACCCAGTTTCCTGAGTTTACATCATCAAACCCAACTCACCAATGAGTGTCAAGCCCTGCTGTGGATTCAGAATGACAGTTGTTTCCTCTTCCTCCTCCTCTTCTCCCCAGTCAGCGATGTTGGCTGGGGGGATGCACTGCTCCAAGAACAAGTCCTCCTCATCCTCTTCCATGTCCATGTTCTCTGGAGGCCAGCGCAGCTCCCCGCTCTCCACCTCACTGACCTCTGTGGGCTCAACAACAATGGAGGGCAGGCGCTCCTTCTCATTGTTGTGATCAAGGCTGTTCAAGGCGGTCTCAGGAGCCAGAACAACCTCAACAGGGTCAGGAAAGATCTGGAGGGACAGTGGGGAGAGCTGAGAATTGAAGAAGAAAAGTGAAACTAGAATGATATTCAGCTTACAGTTCAGAAAAAAAGACACGTTCAGTATTTGTTTCACTACAATATCATGATATTTCCTAGGGTTGAGGGTAACTATAAATTCTGTCAAGTTAACTGTTACAGTGATTGAGTGACTTTTTTGTATTCTTGTACTTCTATAAATATGTTTTCTTAAATCTGTTAGTTTACCTAAACTTGATTCAGTTTCTGTGAGATGGTCTGTACAATGCTACTTCTCGTATGATCTGAGTACTGAGTAATACACAATAAAAAAGAAAAAAGCAAAGATAGAAGCATTTCATCAAATGTGTTGGCATCATATAAAAACACATGTAAACTTGTCTATTTTCCTGACGTAAATTCAAAGTGATAATTCAGCAACACTTCAACTACTTGTTCACAGAGTGCTGATGGTACAAACCTGGAACGGTAATCTTTGCTCCTTCCTTTGCATGTCTTCATAGTTTGGATCTTGGCCAATCATCTCCTCCATTTCTCTATAGGGGAAACAAAAACCTTGAGTCACCATGGGAAACCCCAGTCAAAGAAATAATTTCTCCATGCTGCAATTAGCTTGTTTCATTGGACATAGAATTTCTTTGAAGACCTGTGGAGAACAAGAGCAGTTTTTTTCCTCAAAGATTTTTTCAAAATCTTCACTCAGATTGGCCAGTGATTGAAGCCAAAAACAAAAGGGAGACAAAGTGGGATATCATGCCAGTGACATAAGGTCTGAGATGGGAGTCAAGCCCGGGCAGTTGATTAATGTAGACTAAGGGTCAGACCCAATTCTACCCCTTAGCCCTTGTCTTACCACTTGGTTTGCGCATTTGCATTTAGTGAAGGGGTGCCCCAATTTTTCATAGGGCCAAGGAGAAGGGCTAAGACGAATGGCTACACAGCACTTGAAATAAAGACAGACCAGGACTTCACTTGAAAGGAAGAGGGAAGAGATTTTCCCATAACACACCGCACCCGCTGACAAGAAGGAAGAGTGGAGACCAAAGGAGGAGCATAAATGTAAGTAGTTATCAAATCATCAAGAAAATAGTAATCATGTTTTGACTTGTTGATTGTATTTAAAAAATTGTGGTTATATTATAGCGAGCTAGCTTTTGCAGCTGCAGCTACAGTGATGGTCACACCTGCCTACGACAAGCCAGCGAGCGGCTTTCAGTGATGACGTAATGGGAAACTTGGTGACTTGTTTCTTAGGGACATATTTTAACCCCTTACCCCTGGTCCTCAAAAAAGAGGGCTAAGGGGAAGGGGTAAGATGAAGGGAAAGGTCTAAGGGGTAGAATTGGGATTCACCCTTAAACCTGCACACATAAACACACTGCTTTGCCAACCAGCAACCACAATTAAAAGTTTTTTTGTTTATTTAAAAAAAGATATGCTTAATTAATCCTTATTGGGGAAATTTATTTTGCATTTCCACCATGCTGTCTGGTCAACTTTTCACCATCCAAAAGATAACTGATATGAACTATCCCATTTTCAGGGGGTTCTGTATAATTCAATCAATCAATCAAACTGTATTGTATAGCACTTTTCATACAGAAAATGTAGCACAAAGTGCTGTACAAACAGACAGATGAATTAAAATAAAGGAATATGACCCAAACCCACTCCACCCAGCCCCTGAATCCAACCCACACTGCAATTCATACACGGTGTTGATAAAAAGCATCATAAATAAAGATACAAACATAATGATAATAATGTCTACTAAGGTAGAAAACACACAACTGTTTTACAATCTGTCATTGTAAGCACTGTTCACACGCTTTCTGAGTAAAAATTTGTATGAATTGGCTGGATCCTATTGACATTAAATGATAAATCAAGCCCAAGCACATTAGTGTCCCCTTCATCTCTCCTCTGCTGGCCTGCTTTCACACATGTAAATGCCCTTGCTGTGTTCATTTATCTATTCATTTATTCCTCATCCACAAATGTGAAAAAAGAAATAAAACAGTCAAAGATGTGAGCTATAAGCTCGTTTTCCACCAAACGAGCCGTCATGCAAGCCAGACGAATTTGAGTAATAGTTAAAGAACATTTGTGGGGGGTGCTGGTTTGGCGTAGTGGTTAGCACCCCATGCTTCTGCCGGTCCAGGTTCGAATCCCGCCTGTAACCAGCTTGCAGAGCGTCTTCCCCTACTCTCTCTCCCCCTTCACAAGCCAATCCACTGTCTCTCTCCTATCAATAAAGGCACAAAATGCCCAAAAATATACATTTAAAAAAAAAAAGAAGAACATTTGTGGATGAGGATGCATTTTTCCCCCAAGCAAGCACTTTTTTGTGTCAAATGTATCTTGAATCTGTTCAGAGCTGTTTTGCTATCCACATTGAACATGTGATAAAAATTGCCAGTTGTGTTATTAAAGCATGAAGAACAGAAGTTGTTTTGGTTTGTCTGGCAATAATACCCTTTAAATACTAGACCTTTTTTTCTGCTTTTAAGATTGTTTTTCTTAAGGCAAATATTAACTTTATTTTATAAACTTGTGTCAAGCAGAACAAAATGAGTAAAAGTTAAAGAGAAATATTAAGTTAAATCCAAAAGCAATAAGTCAACTTAGCTCAAAATCATCAGTGACCTGAACTTCAGATCAAGTTGTTTTACCTTTAAAACTGTAGTTTAAAGAAGTTTAATTAGTGTTGGCATAAAAAAATACTATTTGAATTGGATTGCTTTTAGAATTTTGTAAAACTAAACAATTCGAGTAGAGCTGACTTAATAGCAAGTTTATTGAACTTAAGAAATTCACTTGATCTGAACCATTGTTAATTCAACTGAACTTAAATTTCTAAAATCAGATAACTTAAAATTTTAAGGCAGCCCTGACACTAACTTTTTTAAGTTAAAACTAGCCTTTTTTTTTTTTTTTACAGTGTGCCAGTTTATATAGCGAACCACAGAGGACAGTATAGCATGCTAACTTACACTGTAGAAACTGTAGAAGTGTCTGCGGAGAAACTGTCAGTGATAACAAAATTAGAGAGCAGCTATAAAAATGATACATTGTTCTACATATATGAGCTCAACAAAATCCTTGGAGTGTAAATATGTTTTTAAATCAGTTGTTGAATCCTGTGGTGATCTGCTGTAGAGACAGTAAGTCATGTTAACCAGTAGCTCATGGTGTGTTGTGCCGGTGAGGAGAAAGTGACTCTAATGAGATCCAAAACATTATTTTGTTATCAGCCTGAAGGCTGTTGTGATTTATAATTGATTTTACTGTTAGTGCTCAAGTTTGTGTGTTTATTGACGCAGCCCTTGCTTGTCAGATGGTCCTTGGAAAAGAGATCTCTGATCTGAGTGGGACTAACCTGGCTAAATAAAGGTTAATAAAATGTATATTTTAAAAGATACTATTGTTACTACTATTGCAGCCTATACCACTACAGCAGTGTGATGATTTAACCCATAATCCTGTTTGAGCCAGTTGCTTGGTAAATTGTGTCCTAACTCCAAATGAAACACACCAGGGGTTGATTCAAAGACAACAGAGACCCCTCCTTTCAGATAAGCCTGGTTACCAATGTTGATACTGAAACAGACGGCTATTGCTGTTCATATTAATTCAAATGATCTGTTCCAAACAGGAATCTGAACAGCCCAATTATTGTGGTTTCTTAGGGAACTTAGATCCATGCCCAGGTCCCCAATGTGAAAACAGTACTCCAACCACTGGTTGAAAATCTTAACTTCTGAAATATTTACCTACAGACATTAGCACATACCTAAAAAATCAAAGCCTTTCTCAAGTTTCATTGAAAGGCAGTAAGTAATCCTACAGCGTGTATGATTCTAAAAAAACATGACAAATGACAATTATCTGTAACACCAAATACTATTTGCATTTGATTTGTACTGATGTTTGCTACTTGACAATATAACAATATTCTATAGTGATGATTAAGTTGAAAACAACTGCCTTTAACCCTTTAACTCCCAGATCAACTGTTTTAATCAACTGTGGGATTTAAAAAGCTTAAAGTCATTATTAATACCATCATTATTATTTTAAATACGTAACCATATCTATCTATGTATCTATGTATTTATCTATGTATCTATGTATCTATCTATGTATCTATGTATCTATCTATGTATCTATGTATCTATGTATCTATCTATCTATCTATCTATGTATCTATGTATCTATGTATGTATGTATGTATGTATGTATGTATGTATGTATGTATGTATGTATGTATGTATGTATCTATCTATCTATCTATCTATCTATCTATCTATCTATCTATCTATCTATCTATCTATCTATCTATCTATCTATCTATCTATCTATCTATCTATCTATCTATCTATCTATCCATCTGATTTGATGTTATTCTGTTTTTCAAAACATTAAATACCACTGAATTTGTTGATGGCCCAGCCCAACTACCAGTTGAGTTTACCAGTTTTTTTTTAATGAAGAGGGTTGTGCCATACATTTGGAGTCTGATATGTCACATATAAATGATATTAGTGTTGTCATGTCTGACATAGTCAAGATGTCTGCACATGTCTGTATTGCAGGTAAGTGAAAAACTCAGAGAATATAAATTAACAAATGCAAATGTTGTCTGAAACTTTATTTCTGTATGTGATTTGGAAAGAATACGTATGCTCCCATAGTTCTTACACAGGACTGTGATTTTTAAGAGATGAAACCTTGTGTAGTCTTTGCAGGTAATAAATGCATGAAGATACATAAAAACCCTTTTCTCTGTCAGTCCCGATGTTGGGTTTGTAGTCCACAGTAAAGTAGAGACTTGTGTCACTCAAAAGCATGGGTCTGTGTCCACAACTGTCAATCTGTTTACAGTCTCCAGAAAAGCTGACAGGGGATTAAAGAAGGCCTGAGGATCTGTCCGAATCCTCTTTTCATCCCTCTCTCCTGCTCCCCATCTCGTTTAGTCACTGAGTTTGAGAGTCTCCACACGGTTAGGTTCAATCATGTCATTATTCAGAGGCCTGGTGTCGTGATACAGTCTGTTAGGGTGACTTGTGCTTTCAGTTTAATGAAACTCTAGTTGAGGACATGATCCCATCCCAATCCTCTGTCACACTGTCAGCTGTGTGTTGTGTAATGTTTTTTTTTTCAGCTGAAAGTGGAACCAACCCCAAGCTATGTTGCAACAAGAGGGTATACCAAACTTCTGCAATTTTGGTTTTCCTCATTGAGCTGAGGTATTTTACGTGTGAGCAAGATGTCACACAGAGAGGCTGAAATAATTCAACCAGATCCACTGAGATTACGTTTTATTTAGATCAAGAAAGATCATTAAGTCAAAGGTCAAGCTCTCCTTGTGGCAATATCAGAGAATGTAACACACATGCCTTTTTATTAGATATAAATAATCAAATTTCATGGATATGATGAAATGATATTCTTTTAATTTTGCAGTGGAAACGGCAGGTATAACAACCAATTCTCCAATTAGCAAAACTGGCAACACCTGGACTGAATGCCTCTTTTAAAACCCTCGTAAAGCTAATGCTCTACTCCCTGAGATATACTCATTTGGCATTTGTTGACTCACTGCTTCTGCTCTCAGAGCTTTTGACACTGTTTGGGGAGGTGTGTGCTCCCAATAGGGAGTAGGCCTTGTTCCAGTCCTGGATTATAACTCTCTAAATCAGAAAGGCATATATCCCCATAAATACTTGGCTAGCCAGAGGGTCGACCTAGACATGACCTAATCTTGTTGATAAACAAATGCCTGCAAATCCCCTAAGACTTAGCTATAGGCTACTTTAGTGCTCAGTTGCAAGTGTCTGCATGCCAAATCCATACAATTGCTGTAGATTCTACACATAGAATTTCTAAATAGCTGCTTTATGTATCACTGTTTCAACATGTTACCATTAGCTTCCACTTCAAACCACCACGGGTGAAAGTGCAATGTCACAGAGTTATTATAGATTTGGAGACATTTTAGTCTCAAATATGCCTGATTTTGCCCTTTTAACAACTTTGTGTTGGTTGAAGACTTTTATCCAATTACCCTCCATCAGGAAGGTTATGTTTTTGATGACATTTGGTTATTTGATTGTTTGTCGGTTTGTTGTATTGTGAACAGGATAGCTTAAAATCAAATGAATAATTTGAATGAATTTTAGCCAATGAGAGTAATGGCAAAAAGGATGAACTGATAAGATTTTGATGGTGAAGCAAATCCAGATTCAGATCTAGAAGCTTTTTGGTCATGGCACTAGAGAGAAGTTATTTGATTTGGTGGGGATCTGAATGTGGATATGGATCCAGGAGTGTTTTGTTAACACAATAAGAAAGGGCAGTTTTCCATGTTTTTTTGTACAGTAACCTGTTAGACCTTTGATAGAAGTTTGTGCACTTGAAGCACTTGTGGTTATTTGAAAAACTATTATGTCAATGTGTTACACTAACTTTTAGATTTTGATGATTAGATACTGAGATCCAGGTTAAGTGGTGGCCTAAGTTTATAGGCTATTGTCTGTTGGAGGTCAGATTCAGGCTTACACTTTCACTGAAGCATGTTGATCAGAGATGGGAAACTTTGGCAGGCTGCAGACTTTATATTCTCTCTGTTACATTGTGCCATTTTTTCACCCTCTCAGAGCAACTTTGAGCACCTATAACTTGACAAAACAAGCGGGTATTATGCTTTCAGTAAAAATTGTTTACCAACATCTATATTGCTATGCTCAAAAAGAATGCTTAAGTTAATGTTATAAAATAATTTGAGACAATAAGGGCAACTGCTTCAATGTGGCAAACTGTCCTTACAGTTTTAAAAGAATGTTTTTCCTCAAATGCATTCAGTAATACTTCATAATGTTTTTACAGAAACAACTGCAGCTAATACACCAAGTTCTTGCAAGAACAAAACATAAATTCAAAATTATACAAAGGCATGTCTGTCATATTCTAATTCATGCAAAGTGTTGTATTAACAATGAGTGTTACATTTCCTCTTTGCAGATGTTTCTTCATGTTGGACAAGATTCTTTAAACTGGCTTGTTGAAAGCAGAGAGAGAGAAAGAGGACAGTGTGCAAACCACTGGGTTCCTGGCCCTCCTATGATTGAAATCGGCAGCTGTAGACCGGATCCAAAAATGTCTAGATTATTAGAAAGCCTGATGACTTCAGCCTGATTTCGCAAAAGACATGGTTTGAGGTTTTTGTGACTTAACCACAGACAAAGAATAGTTTTCTGAAGTTAGAATTTAGAAGTTCTCCCTTTAGCTCTTGTGTCATTTCCCGCATCCTCTCTGTTAAATGAAATCACCCTCATATGAAAACATCTGAATTGATTGAAAGAGGTTTTTCCTCTGACTACATTAATGTGGCAGATCCTAGGTTGTATGTTGACACCAAATGTTTGACATCATTGTGTAATATGACAAATGAAGAAACACTAAGCCAGTTTACACAGCTGACAAATCGAGGACGCCCTGTTCTCGTCTAAGTAGGATCAGCTTTGGGAGGATGCTATCATTTTTGACCCACTTGTGATTATGCACAGCCCTACAATTCAATTTCTGATAATATGCTGCTGACAACTGTGTCACGCTAAGCTGTTTGTGTGCCACCTGGGATGGAAACTTTCAGCAGCTATTATGATGAGAAAGCTTAACCCTCATGTAATCCCTTTCATATACACCCACCCCAAACACCTGCAGTGCAACAAGATTCAAAAATAACAATATTAAAAATACACTCAGTTGTATGTTATGAACATAATTGGAACATACTACAAGTTTAAAGTTTATATCTTCTATTTTATGACTGTAAAATAGAAAGTATGAAAGCAACAATAACACATATTTGAAATTAAGCTTCAGAGGGCCTGAAAAAAAGAGAATACTGTTTCATATTTCTAAATGATTGCTTAATGAAAAACTAGATATTTGATATTCCTGCATTGATTGCTAATGAAAAAGAAAAGACAAAATTATTTTGCGAGTACAAGAAGTGCAACGCTGTGGCAACAAGGTAAGATATCAAATAAAATGCAGGTATTAAGTGTCATTTGAAAACGCTCTGAATGTAGATAGAAGCTCGTGATTCTGAGGGGACAGAAATGAAAAGCTGAGCAGTTCACTCTTGACAATTGAGAGAGTAAAACTAGTGAAAGGGCCAGGGCTCGATTCTTGCAGTTTAAATTCTCTTTTTTACACTTCTCAAAAATCCCTTTCGCTAGATTATAATCTGATGTTAGCATAGGTCAAGACCACTTACCCTGTTAGGAAGTGATGTTGGGCCACTAACCTCTGTACATCATTCACCCCTAAAGCTCTTGATCTCCTGACCCGTCTGGACGACTTAAACCTTTAGGAAAACTCAGATCATACATCCCCTTCAAAAGTTCCATTTAGCACCAATGAATGCATTTGACAGGACACCAATTCTGAGGCTGTGATCTATTTCGGTTTGTCCCATGCATACAGTCTACTTGCCATAAATTGTTCCAATGAGGATTTAAAAGCTTAACCCTTTTTGTGTGACTAATCACTATCTCACTATTTCTAGAAATAGTAAACCAACAATCAGATTTGTTTCAATCAGTTTGACCCAATTTAATTGCAGTTCAGCTATGTGCTGTTTTAACATCAGTCCGAATATCTTTCCATGGTTGTTCTTGATTATACTTTTATAAATAATTCCTTTCCGCCCATATAAAAGGAGGACCAGCTTGAAAACAAGATACCACATCTCAAGAGGCTAACTCTAAAAAAATCTATATCAAGCAGAGTCAGATATGAGGAGGACAGATTTAAAATCAGCCCATGGATCTGTCCCTAACTTTAAAATCTTCCTTTAGTCTTTTGTCTCTCTTTTGCCATCTCCTGGCCTTACCCCGGACCCAACACAGCTTTGGTGGATGGCTTAACAGAGGTTTTGTCTTGCCACTGTTACTGATGCTTCCTACAGACACACCTTTCCGTAGGTTGTCCCAGTGCTGCAGATAAAGATTGGTAGATTGATTCATTGATTGAAGGATTGGTTGTTTTGTCTCGGTCTTCTAAAATAACTCTACTGAACTGTTAAAGAAATACTTTGTAATATTAAAACTATAAACCAAAGTTTAAGAACAATGAAAAATGTCCCATATCAGTAAATCTTTGCTGTTTACCAGAAAAACAACTTCAAATTCTGTCAAAATGTGGATAAAAACAATTTAGTGCATAAATCTTTGTGATCTCCACATCCTTAATAAGTTCTGCACCTTTAGTTTTCCTCAAGTCTAAACCTCAGGGATCAGTGTAGGGCAGCCATCTTTATGGCATAAAGGGGTAATTAGCTTGATGAAAGACTGTAGTGGTTGCATCTGAATCAAGGTTACGCCTGAAACCAACAGTATTGCATTAACTATGTTGCACCTTACCCTTCACTTGCGGTCAGACAGATGTCTTCGCCATCTTGGCACAGCTCCACAGTGGTGAAACCCGTCTCCTCAACAGTTAGTGCAGGTGACACGAGAGGGGGTGCAGGAGGGGGGGAGCACTCCCCCTCTGCAGAGCCCTCAGCCAGGCTTTTGGCCTCCAGGGCGAAGCCTGGATGGAGGAGTTCCTGAAGCCTCAGGTATCCAAACAGTTGAGTAGAGGGTCAGAAAGTTGATATGTGTCCTTGTTCCTTTTGTGAGTAAAGACAGAACTTTAATATTTGTCCTAGTCAATAATGAGTCCGCCTGCTGGAGCCCACAATTCACATGCACTCCCTTGTCCCCTTCAACCAACCTCCTTCCTCATGTCTCTGTCAGTATCCCTCCTGGTCCCACCCCACCCTACTGCCAGGCTTTGGAGAGGAGCAGGATTAACGTCTCTTTCGATTACAGAGGCTGGCTGGGTGACGTCAGACAGGCTTGACAGTCCCCCTCTGATGAGTTGGCACACTGGGCTGCTGCTGCATCCAAAAAGCAACATATAAAGGGCGTACAGATTGCACTTGGCTTTACTGCTGGGAGAGGCTAAATTACCCACAAAATGACCATTTCAAATTTTACTTCAGTATTAGATACATTTAGATTGTTTTCATTATTCTGTTTGCGTATCCAATATTCCTCTCTCTCCCAGTTGCAAGCTCTGTGTGTATGTGTGTGTTTGTGCATGCATGTGTGTGTTGCTCCATCAGTGGATTTAGATTTGGACTATTCATGGAATTAGCCCAGGGATCAAGGGCTCAGGGGTGGGAAAGGGATAGATGTATATATAACAGGATCCAACTATTGCTAAACAGACAGAGCGCTGCTAACAGCACTGTGTAATCCCCTCTGTAGGCTAAGTCAGTGGGCTATATATGGAACAAGGTTTTGAAGGAACAACATGAAAGGCATCATGCACCTTGCAGAGCAATACACAAGCAAAACTGGACCACTTTTGAAATAATTCCTGTCCAAATAATCTGCCTGCTTGTAAACACTAAAACCCCAGTTTCAGTTTTAACCAACACAGATAAAAAAGGGAGAAAAAAACAAAAGAAGAAAATGACACAACATACTAAAACGAAATCATTAACAATATTTTATTCAGCTTCAGTGGAAAACGTTTTAAAAGTTTCAAGAGGTCTCGTACCCACACTGCACTCTCGAAGCTCATCTCTGCCTGACAGAGATGAGCTGTTGCAGACTTCAGACTTTGGGCAGGACAGATCTCCAGTCATTGAAGATACTTCACTGTCTGCCCAGCAGGTGGTGCAGAGGGTAGTACGGGTTATAATAGTTAACCATTTGTTCAGTGTCCTCCCCTCTGCCACCACCAGGAAAAAGTCCAGCCGGCAACCAATCACAGAGCTGGCATTTTTGATGGCTTAGTCCAGCTTGTTCATGTCCTTGACACTGATGCTACTTCACTAGCAGAGCCCTGGCCTCCACAGACTGATAGAAAATCTCAATCATGTTGCTGCACACTCTAAAGAGCCTTAGCCTCCTCAGAATATAGAATCTGCTGATTTCTTTCTCTAAGCAGACTCGATGTTGACATTCTACTTCAGTCTACGGTCAATGTTGATGCCCAGGTACCTGTTTTCCTCCACCACATTCACCTCCTCCCACAGGATACAAAGTGGTGGTGAAGATGTCCCCTTCTTCCTTACGTCGATCACCCTCTACTTGCTTCTGGCCACATTCAGGAGTAGGTGATTTTTAACAGTCCACTCTCCAAAACAGTCCAACAGTGCTCTGTACTCTCTTTCTGTCCACTTCCTACACACTACACCACTCAGAGCCATCAGAAAACTTCTGCAGATGACATGACTGTGAGTTGCAATGAAAGTCAGAGGTGTAAAAGAAGTGAAAAGGAAAGCAGCACAGTCCCCATGTGGAGCTTCTGTGCTGCTCTCCACTATTCCTGACCGATCAGTCATACATACTGTGGCCTGTTTGTCAAGTAGTCAGTAATCCAGGAGGTGATGGATGAGTCCACATGCGTCAACTTCTCTCCTTGTGATCCTGACTGGATGGTGCTGACTCCACTGGAGAAATCAAAGAAAGTGATCCTTGCAGTGTAGACAGTTCCCTCAGGTGTGAGTCGGCACATTGCTGCAAATAGATGATGGCCCACTCCCAGGTGTGGCTTATAGGCGAACTGCAGAGGGTCCAAGGATGATTCCATCTGTGACCTGAGGTGGGACAAAGCCAACATCTTCAGCACCTTTTGTATATGAAATGTAAGGGTCCCTGCTTGACAGTCACTGAGACGAGTTGAGGTTGACATCTATGGTACTAGGATCAGGCAGAATGTTTCCACAGGTCTCTGCTGCCTCAGACTCAGGTTGAAGATGTGTTTCAGTATTGGAGACAGTGGGCTTGCTCAGGTCTTCAAAACGCTGGGGCAGCCAATGCCATCTGGGCTTTGGCCTTACTGAGGCGCATAGGGGCCATCCACACAGAGATGAATCTAGGTGAATCGGCACAACTTTGTAATATTTGTGCTTTATGTCCACATGGATACAGTGAAAATGTACATTTTTTATAAAAGGCCCAAGAGTTAAAAGATCTGACAATGTCAGCTGATTGCTTCTGTGTTGACAACAAATAGTTTCAGAAAAAATGACGTCATAGGCCCACCTCTCCCTTACACCACATTTGTGAACCCTGGCAACAAAAAAACAATGACAAAATGCAGTGTTGTGATCATACTGCAGAAGCTACAGAGCTTGCTATGGTTCAAACAGCAAAATCTTCTCCTCACAACCACTGTGAGAAGCAAAGGGACATGGAGAAGAACAAACGCCAGTGTCTGTTCACATTTCTCATGATGTTTTTGCATGCTACCTGTCTTCCTCTGTGGTGTTGGTGTCTGTCTTCAGCAGCCACTCATAGGCCTAGCAATTGTACTAAAATATTTTCAGTGTTTTTGTGTGGACAACAGATTACTTGAAAGAGGCAGTGTTTGCAGACAATGTTTTCAATATGAAAACGACAGGGCTGTAGTCTCTCCAGGTGTCTTCTAGTCCGGCCTGTAGTGACAGGTGGGAGGGGAGGGATGGAGGAGAGGAACACTCTTCACATTGTGGGAGTCAGAGGTGGAGGCCCAGAGGCCATGTTGTACATTGAAGAGGGTCGGGGGAGGGAGGGAGAAAGCTTCAGGTGCTGCTACAATGAGTGGCTGGTGGGGGCTCTATTGGTGTTGTCAGCGATGGGGGAGGGGTGAGAGGGGTGAGCTCATTAGCCCTCTCCAGGCTACCTGGAGATTGCCCAACAGGTTCTTCCTGCAGGAATCTCTGCAGTCTTTCAGCTTATCCCTCAGTCATGTAAACAGGAGGCCAAAACGCAATGAAAATGCATCGGATTCGAGCATTTTGGGAGCCGTGTAAACAGCCCCTTATACTTGGATAAACAGTGTGCAGTTCAGGCTGGTAGGATTTTATGTTCACAGAATTTTAGTGAAAAATTCAGCGATGCTCCTTTTATACCCATGAAACTTCAATTAAGCTTTTCACTTGTGGAAAGGTCCAAACATGAGTTTTTGGAGCACTCCAAAACTATCCAAGTCTTCTTTTTGCCCTAACCCAATTTTTTTGGAGTGTGTTGCAGGCATTACATTTAAAATCTGAAAGCATTTGCCAAAAACAAAAATTGAAGGTCCTTTGTTTAAATACTAAATATCTTGTCTTTGATGTGTATTCAGTTGAATAGATGTTGAGAAGGATTTGCTAATTATTAATATTTTATTTTAAAATGTATTCTGTTTTTATATATGTTTCACATATTGTCCTGGTGTCATTGGGATTGAAATTTGTAATCAAAGGAAAACAAAAGAGATACTTAAATTAATGTCTGAGCAACTTTAGACATAATATGATATGTTGTGAAAGTCACAATGTTCATTTATTTAAGGAATATACTTTGGCACAATTTCTGAGTATCTATTGTATTCTTTACTGTGTTTTTTTTAAATAAATGTTTTCCTTGTACTTTACTAATTTTGAGAAAAAAACTCTTCTCTACATTTTAAAAAAACATTTCTCTTACTAAATTAATCTTGATGTATTGAACCCACTGATCAATTCTGTCTTCTTTTCTACCATTTGATCTGATGGACAATTTGCTGTGTTTGTGTGGTTTGTCAACACAGTGTTGCTGCACCTGTTCTAATTCACACATCAGGCAGAGCAGGAGGTAAAATACAAATGTGACTGCGGTCGAGCACACCAGTTTGAGTTAAACAGAGGAAATGAAGGATACATCAGAGCTGGATTATGAGTCTTCATTTGAGCACCCATGGCCATATCATAAGCTTGTGCTTGAGGTTTTTGGAATTAAATTGATTGGTATTTTTTGGCTTACAGGGCACAATATCATTGACCAAACTAACTAGAACTGGTATTAGATAGTCCTTTTTAAACATGATTACTGATAGTGACAGAAGAAATGAATATGATACATAGAGTAAGTCATCGGATAGTTTAGATATCAGTTTTAAAGATAAGAATAGAGAAATCTGCTCAGGGTCATTTTCTTTTTAAACTGTTTCAGCATAATGTTGTGGATTTGGTATAACAGCCATGGTTATTTCAAAGAATATGTCATATTAAGGGCCAAAAGTATTTAGAGATTGGAAAATTCTCTGATGAACTTTTTTGGAACATTTTTTGAAGTATTTATGGTTAATTTGCAAAGCTTTTATAAGAGGATGATAAAACTCTGCAATAGTCATTACTGTTGGGATTATGCATTGCTGTTGATTAGCTTTGTGGTATGATCTGTCCAGTACTGCAACCACTTATTCTCTGTCACTACAAGAAGCAGACTGACAGAATTGTTTTAACATGGGCAACAGCCTCTTCAATTTGATTGCAGGCAAAATATTACACATCAAGGAAATTTGCCTTGCCAAAAATACTGATGGTGCAGGACACAAACAGACTATGAGATGCAGCATAGGCTGCAAACATAAAACCAGTCCCTTTAATTTAACAAATTATAGGCATCTCACGGGGAGTGGAGTCCTAGGATTGTAAGCCCCTGGGCAGTTTACGGCCCTGTTTCACTAACAAACCAGACAAGTGAGTTCAGCCTGTGTCTCTGCTTGTTTCAGCGACATTTGCAGCATTCTCTCAAGGAAACAGCAACAGGTAGGAGGTTCTTTATTTGTATTTGGTTGACTCAAAAATCATGTGAATGAAACATTTAAAAGGAGAACAGATAGCAAAATAAGGATTAGTTTGTCTTTTGGGTTCAATATAACAAAAGCACAAAAAATATACTGAGGGATTGAGGTGACCTGTGTGATTGTTGTAGAAAATCCATGCTAATCATTTTTTGCTTAAACTACCATACCTTTTAAGCAAGAATTCTTTATTTATGGCTCAATATGGAATCTGATGCAGGAATATGTTTTACTTCATTTTACTTAGGTTTCATTATACCCCCGCCCCCTTTTCTTGTACTTTTGTAAATCTCTCAGCATTATTATTGTTTTTGTTTAAAGTATAAGTACTGATTTGAATTTCATGTGCTTATTATTGTTTCTGCTTTGACAGCTTTTTAATGTTACTTCCCAACTTGAGAGACTGAAGGTGGCGTTTACATGGACACTCCTGACTTAAATCAGGCTGTGTTTACATTGCGCTGAAAAGGGTCAAATCCGATACATTTTCGTTGTGTTTTGGCCTTGCGTTAAGGCCTTGCGTTTAGATGAGATCGCGTTTTGTTTCCATCTAAAACGGAAACTTTTCAAACCAGGCTCCTGAGTGGAAAGATTTGAATCCGCTCTCCATTCAGCTCCGTGTAAACCCATCGACATAAGAAAGAGTAGACACCTCATTGGCAGGTGGGGCACAAGAAATACGGCCACCATCTTGGTCCGGTCAGCCACTCCGTTCAGTGTAATGTATTTGCCAGGCACATTGAAGTGTCAGCGCATTTAATCCATCATAACTCCATGAAAACTGAATTGATTTCACAAGTGTTATTTTTCCTGCACAAGTCAAATATGTAGGTATGATATAAGACACATGGTTCAGCGTAATTTAAGTTAGCTTGACAGTAATACAACTTTCTGATGAGTGGCATATCTGTAAGACAGGTATCTTACAAACCACACACACATGTATAGAAATATATAAATACATAGCCTATGTGTATGTATATGTATATTGTGTGTATATATATATATATATATATATATATATACACATATATATATACATATATAAGTATACATATATATCTATATCTATCTATCTATCTATCTATATCTACCTATCTATTTATCTATAAATACAGTATATCTATATATATCTATATATATATATATATATATGTATACATTCATGTACTTGCATTTATAACCTATTTGTGTTGGCTTACATTTAAGTGTAAGTGAGTGGGAGAGAGATACCCTATATATATATATGTATGTGTACATATATACATACATATATATATATATATATATATATATATATATATATATATATATATATATATATATATATATATATATATATATATATATATATATATATATATATATATATATATACACACCTGTCATACAGATATGCCACACATCAGAGAGTGTAAATAGTAAACGTGTATTACCGTCGAGCCAGCGAAAATACGCGGAACCATGTGTCTTATAATACCTACATGTATGACATGTTGAGGAAAAAAAACGTGAAAATCAGTTTAGTATATATGAAATTATGATGGATTAAATGCGCTGACACTTCATTTTGCCAGGCAAATACATTACACTGAATGGAGCGGCTGACCGGACCAAGATGGTGGCCCGACGGCTCGCCGACGCCAATCATGGATGTATTATTTTAACATATCCATGGCGCCAATAGGTCGTGCCGGTCGATGAGGCGTCTACTCCTATTATGTCTATGTGTTATAATACATCCATGGTTATCCCGTATCAAAGCGTTTCAGGGTGAAACGCTGACGTCACCGCATGCGCAGTACTCTTTCACATGAAGGCTGCACGCTCATACCAGGAACAACAGCAGCTTCGGCCGTCTGCCTAGTAAAGTTCGAGTGTCTTAACGTGCTCGGTTTGTTATCCAGATAAAGCTATCAGGACAGATTTGTTGTCCGAACTGATCGTCCAGAAAAGAAACTCCTACGTCTCTGTGCGTCTACTCTCCATTGGTGTTTGTGAAAGGTTTTTCTTCTTCGTTCATGTGTTGTAGCAGCGCTGCCTCTCTGCAGACCTACACTGCCAACTACTGAACCGGCATTCACACTACAGCGGATTAACTTGTCTCCGAGCGTCGTCGTCTGAACCATAGACTGTAAAATCCATGGTCTGAACGCAGAAGAATTCTAAAACGCAAAAGACAAATCTTTGCGTCTTTAAGTCAGGAGTATGATTTCATTACCAAAAGGCAAAGGGGTCTGCCTGAAAAACTAGAAACGAAGTAAATGTGTTATAATACCACCATTACATGTAGCACTGCACATACTTTCATGTAATGGTACAACACCATGTTTGTTTCAATTTTCTTTTAAGGACGAGGACATTATCGGAAGATTAAGTCATGGCTGAAGAACCAGTCCGTGGAGACAACTTTACTCCATCAGGTACAAGAGGAAAAAAAATCTACATTATCAATACATTACAAAAATATTTTAAACTGTTTCATTTAAAATAGACTTGGCAACTTCCTTCTACAAAAAGAGTTGGGATATCCAAAGTCCACATTAATAATTTAGCCATTTTTTAGTTTTGTACCTCAAAAGACAACATATTATTTTTTTCTTTGTAACATCAGATCATTTAAAAAATTTAAATATTCAAGAAGTTAGCAGAGCTTCTTAAATATAGGGGTAATTTAAAAGAAATTGTACTTTTCTTTAAAACGAGATGAGAAATGAAAACAAACTCACAATGCTTCATGCCATCGCCTCCTGTTTGAGTTTACATTTGCATAATGTAAAAAACTAGCATGTCTGTCTGCCTAGGACAAAATCAAAAGACAAAATTCCTCCTTCAGACATTACTGAACGACTTAATTGCTTAAACTTAAGGTGCTTTCCCATTTCTAAATTGCAGTTTTTATGTCAAACATATTATCATGTTATCATGTCAAATAAGTTGCTAAGCACAATTTAACAGAACATGTGATTAATTTCAACTTCTGGATTTACATTGGATATGGCCTGGTAACAGAGCCTGTTTCCAATAGCTTAATAATGAAGGTCTGCAGCCAGAAAGTCAGATGAGTTTATCTGAAATTCACTTCTCTATTAATCATGTTTGCAGCTCCGGCTCCTGTGGCCTTCACAGCCAAGTTGGATGTTGCTGACAGCTACCCCTGTCACACTGGAGTCTTGAAGTTTGCCACCGTTCTGATAAATGAGGGGGGCGGCTACAATCCTGAAACAGGCATCTTCACCTGCCCCAAGGATGGCCTCTATCACTTCACTGTGCATGCTTCTGTGTATGGGCGTGGGCAGTGTGCAGTATTCAAAAATGGAGAGAAAGTGGTGTCGCTGTACCACACCTCTCTACCTGACAAATGTAGCCAAGTGGCCAGTGTCAGCAGTGTGATCAAACTGCTGAAAAATGATGACGTCTGGGTGGATCTATTTGGGTCTGGAAGAAATGATATATTTGCAACAGAAGATAATGACACTGTATTTGTTGGATTCTATTTGGGATGAAAAGCTAAGTGCTTTAATGCCAATAAAGTTGTTGACAGCTTTTTACTACAGTGAGCTTACACGCTGTAGTATACAATGAAAAGGTGTGTTTTTTCTTTGATGATTTTGTTTCTTTGCATCACTAACTTAAAAACTGGTTGACCTTATTAAAAAATTCCCTGCATGTCACTGGGTGTGGTACGACATCAGACTTGTTTGTTACTATGGCTACGAGGAAAGGCTGGTCTCAGAAAAAAGAAGTCTGTCCATGGGCAAAAGAGGAAGGATGACTACGGTGTTATAAGAGGAAATCGAGAGATAGTAAGTAATATGGTTTGATCCAATATGTCATCAGTGAGATGTAACCCCAAAATTTTCCTCAATGTGGACAGAGATATGATGAATGCAAAATTACTGAAAACAGTACATTATGGGGTTGGAGGTGAACAAAATGTTATGAATGTCTAAAAGAAATAACCATCCATTAGCAAATACAAATGTATGTAAAACATGTTCAGGTTATATTCATTATGTGTTTTACTTTGGCTAGAAATTCAGGTATGACACAGCTTAAGAAAACACCATATAACTTCTGCGGTGAACTATGAGACCATCCTTCAGAAGCTTAGAACCAAAATTACGGAAGGAAGAATAGGTTACCAATCCAATAGGTGACCCATAAAAAAATCACACAAGTACGTTTTTTGCAATACATTAGCCTATATAACTACCTAGCCATGCCTTCCCAGATTATCACACCTTGTAGAAAAGTATTAATGTGTCATGCGTGATTAATGTTGAAATACAGGCTTCTTGAGCTAAAATCATACACACTCATTTATCAGTTTCCCTCAGAAAAAAAGAAACACATTGAACATTTCAGTAGTGTTTCAGTATTTAAATCAATACTTCTAGTTTAAAATGAAATATTTTTTTATTCTTTTTATTTTGATGTTTCATCATTGATACATCAATCATGTAAAAATGTAGTCGATCTCTTCCTCTTGTTTCTCGTATGTTCCCGGACATCATGAAAACAAACTTCCAGCGCTTTGTTTTCTTTCTGTCTTCCAACCACGCGATGGCGCTGTCGGAAAAACAGCCTCCTTGTTATTTTTGACGCATGCGCACACGTTCTGTTTTCAAACCGGTGGACATCACACTGGAGCGGTGGTCGAGAGCCACATCACGTTTTTAAGATTTCGCTTCAACACAAAGTTTAAAAAATGGATTTGGAAACTGGAACATATGAACCAGGTTTTGTTGGGATACGGTTTTGTCAAGAATGGTGAGTTTGTGACGGATTAGACAATTTAACAGCTAATACAGTTAAGGATGAATGAGCTTAGCGCATGTTCCTCTGCCGTGTTTATTGACGAGTCTTTAAAGCTTTTAGAAATAAGCAGCAACCCCTTTACACGCATGCATGTTATTTTTTTTTCCAGCAACAACATGTTATACCCGAAGGAGGATAAAGAGAACCGTATTCTCCTCTATGCGGTGAGTATTTTGCTGATAAGGATTACATACAGCAGCAAAATGATAAACATAGTCTTATTAGGACTCATTTAACTTAAAGGTTTTTTGCTTATCAAAGCTGAAACTAGTCGATTGGTTTCACATGTTAACTATATTATACCAACAAAAGGAGTCTATTAATATCCCAGTAATATAAACCAAATGCGCTGCATCGAAGAAGACAGAATGTTTTCATGATCACATGTCTGCTTAGTAGTTTAGGTCATGAAATGTCTCTTAGTGAAGTAGTACAGACTCGTAAAACTAGATGATACTGACAGTTGTATTGATGTTGGTCTGACCCCATTATCACAGTTTCACAAACATAAAACTTACGATGAATCTCAAGACACCAATCCATGATCTCCTAGCATTGCAAAAAACTTCCAGGACTTAGCAAAGTAACAAAACAGTGTGTGGTTTTAGTGATTCCCGTCGTTATATCATTTTGAACACCATTAGTTGAAGTAACAAAGAGTTTGTCTCGTAATACAGCAAAATGTAGGACCACTGTCAGGATGTTTGGAATAGCCTTTGTCTTATAAAGTTGTGTTTCATGTTCTTGTACCTATCAAAGTGTCACTGTGAGGTCAGATTTCCTTATGAGCTATTCTATGCGCTCATTGGTCACGTTACCTGTCATGGAGAAACAGATTGTAGGAGGCAGGCCAAAAATTACATAATGTAGGCTTTTCGTCCCAAAGTCGTATGGTGTAACATCCCTGATAGATCTGTTGTTGTTGGTCATTTTTGACACATTACACGAGAAAGAACAACAGATATTTATGGTCCTGAAACGCCATGACTGTCAGGTCAGGCTATAAACCTGCATAAATGATGTAGTATGATCCTGGCATTATCCGGCCGTGCAGACATGTTAACAGTTTTTTCAATTGCTAGCACAATAAAGTGACACTCATAGCATAATTAATTAAACTGACATACATAACCACTTTGCAAATCTCCAAAACTCTAAACCCCTTTATCTGCTTTACACACATTTTGCAATGTGTGTAAAGCACGGGCCCGCTCCGTGTTTCTCCCCTGTGCGCGCCTCTTTCCCTCTTTTCTTTCTCTCAACCCAAGACCCTTTGCTTTCCTGTCTTTATCAATAATATGGGCAGTCACTGTCATATAGGACTACATTCAAAGAGATGCACACATCTGTTATCTTTATCTATTAACTTGGAAGCTTTTTCTTTTTTTCTCCCTTGTGTTTTGCTGTTAGCGCATGTGTAATTGTGAGGTGCGCTGGCACTGAATATCCAGAAAAACACTGGAACCTGGAAATTCATGGGACTCTTTTAGTGTTCCCACACAGGGTTTCATATTAACCACTAGGAGTGGGAGAAAAAATCGATACACCTAAGTATCGCGATTTTTTGTCTGCCGATTTTAAAATCGATATTTTTATTCAAAAATCGATATTTCTCCCCCCCTACACACACACGCACACTCACACTCTATAGGCGCTAAAGTCGCCAAACTGAGGCAGGCGACATTGCTGGATAAAATAGGCCATAGCTGTTAAAATAGTGCTGAGTAGATTTACTACTTTTCACCAGCAGATAGTGGACAGGTGACAGGTTTCTATTCAAAGTTTTGGCGTATATTTATTTTAAAACACACACACACCGGACCGAGGGACGCGAGTGTGGCTGCAGAGGCTGTGGAGCGGAGCAGAGAGAGAGAGACACAGAGTGATAGAGAGTACTCACGATGCCGAGAGTACTATGTCAAGTACTGTCTGACTCTGAATCTGAGGAATATTTACTCTCTGAGGATGACGGTCAGTCGTCCAGTGAGGAAGAAACTGGCAGCGAGTGCGCGCAGCGGGAGCGGCTCCGCGCGCCATTACAGTCCCGGAGCAGGACATACCGAGAGCTTTTCCTCTCCATGGCTGGCGACTACCAAAGAGGGTACATAGTCTGGGATGCAGGGAAGCTCAAAACACCGCGAAAAGTGACGGTGTTAGCGGAGAATGAGACCGCAGAGCTCTGGTCAAACGAGGGAGAAGCCGGGGGTAAACAGTGCAGGCAGCAGAGGCGTTCATGCTCGGCCCGTAAATTACAGTGATGACGATGGGTGGGAAAACCAACCACTTTGAAACTATAGCCTTTTTAAATCTTGATAGCAAAACTGAATATTTCTTGAAAAAACTCTGTTGCCTGAAGGGATAATAAGCCACTTTTATATGCAATCCAGGCTTTTGAAGAGAGGGAGCATAAACAGCTGGTTAAAATATATTGCTGAATAAATCCTAAAAACAGACTCACATGTGATGTGTATTTTTCCTGATATAGTCTGTAGGCATCATCATTGTTCATCTTTTTCACTGGTTTTAAAAAAGCTAACTAAAGATTGCAAAAATCGGCAATATCGTAGAATCGCAATTTAAATCGTATCGGCACCTAAAAAATCGTAAAAAATCGAATCGGGAGAAAAGTGAATCGTCCCAGCCCTATTAACCACGTTGTTCACTACAACAGACACTTTTCCTGCTGGAACTTTGAAGGCATCGCAACTTATAATCGCGCAGCGATGGTTCTTCCTGTGTGCGCACCTCCTTTTTTTCTCTCAACACAAGACTCTTTCCTTTCCAGTCTTCATCAATGAAATGGGCAGTCACTCTCATATAGGGGTCCATTCGAAGAGACGTACACATCTGTTATCTTTATCTATTAACTCAGAAACTTTCTCTTTTTACTCCCTCGTATTTTGCCGTCTGGCAAATTGTCTGGCGCGCTGGCACTGAATATCCAGGTTCCAATGTTTTTCTTGGCCTTCCACAACACCAATGGGCCTCATACCCTCAGAAATAAAATAGTCAATTCCTTCTGTGATGTAGTTTTTGCATTTGGGTGTTTATATGAGGCATAAAATCCAGCACGGGCTGGGTGAGGGATCCCGCCGCTGCAGCGCGGGCAGAGCGCATGCAGTTATAAAACGAATACGCGATTATTAGACCAGAATATTGAAATGCTCTTAAATAAAAATATTGAAATGAACGATAAATACATTGAAATGGTGTTCTGAGACATGATGGGGTGCTCAGAAAATACCCCCATTTCACTTGATGCGTTTGTCCTGATGAAATGAACTGCAGGGGAAAAAAATAAATTGATACATTTGGTCGACCAATCAGAATTTTGGTCGACTGAGCACGCATCGACCAATTAGTTGACCAGTCGACTTGGACTTTACAGCCCTACTAACCAGTAAGGCTAACTGGAAAAAAAAAGGCTTCAGTTTGCGAGGAAACATAAAGATTGGACTGTGGAGGACTGAAAGAAGGTCATGTAGTCTGATGAGTCCAGATTTACCCTGTTCCAGAGTGATGGGAGCATCAAGTTAAGAAGAGAGGCAGGTGAAGTGATGCACCCATCATGCCCAGTGCCTACTTTACAAGCCTGTGAGGGCAGTGCTGTGATCTGGGATAAATCAGACATTGCAGAAGCTTATCAAAACAATGCCACAGCAAATTTGCGCTGTAAAGGTGGTCCAGCAAAATATTAGAGTGCATGACCTGTTTTTTGGTGGTAGCTTTTGTTTTTGGCCAGGCATTGTATTCCTGTGCATGTGAACAATCTGAAAGTTTTTCTACAATTAGAACTTTTTTAGTCTTACAGCAAAGCATACACAGCTCTTTAAACACTGTCTATGTGACAGTAGCAAAATTCATATATTTTTTACAAAAGCACCACAGCAAAGGCTCGGTTATATCAACACATTGAGATATTCACATTTATTCCACATGGCAGTAATATCTTTGCTGAATGACACTGCAGTACAGCTTTGATGCTGTGACACAGCACGTGCCTCCACATACACAAAAGGCAGAAGGTCACTCCCAGCACTCCTCTCTCCTGCTGAGTCTGTGTGCCACTCTCTCCAATATTACACCTCTGTTACTACAACTGGAGTCAGAGCAAAAGAAAGTCAATCCATTCCCAGTGGAGACTAAACATCACAAACAAATACAAATGTTAAACCTTTAAGTGGCAGTGTGATTAGAGCTAGTAAGCTGTGCAGGGCACAGAACTGTTTTTTAAGCTCACTTTCTCAATTTGAAATTAGTTATCTTATTGAGCTTAAACATTTCAGAGAGGTGTCCAGTCAGGAGACAGTCTAAATTCGGAGGAATGAAAACGACTCAAAACTTCAGCGGAGGCAGGTCTGCAAACATGATAATCTTACACTATCTTAGATATGTTCATTTTGTCTGCGTGTACAGGAAATGTATTGGTTAAAAAAACAGTAGAATCTTTTATGTCAGCCAGTAATCCGGTTTAAATTCATACATAACACTAAGTATGCACAGCATCATAAGTAGGTCAGGGTCATAAAAAAAACTGATTAGGTTTTTTGTATTGGCTTGTTCAAGTATGGATTTAGTTTTTTATTGTTCACCTTCAGAAATATCATCAAGCTCATCATGCATATCATATAAGAGTAAACACCCACAGAAGGAAAATATGAGCAGGAAGTAATCTTTCCTGTTGATGGAAGCATGCAACACTTCAGGTCAATCAAACTGCTAACCTCATGATTTCTTCATTAAAGGCATTCGATGACAAACAGACTTATCTCGATGTACTGATGGAAGCATTAGTCATAGTTTATTATCCTTTGAAGGCTCCTGTTTCTTTTTTTTTTTATTTTATTTTTCAATTTTCACAATAACATAAAAACAACCACACATAATTAGACTTAACATTCAAACATGGGGTGACTCTTATCTAATAAAACAAAAATACATGTTGTCCAGTAGGTGTCTTGAAAAATAGAAAAGAATTTAAACAAAAAAGGGGCGTTTAGGGAGGATGTATAGTTTCCATTTTTCCCATAATTCATGAATTTTTTTACTTTGAAGTCTCAGTGAGAAGGTGATTCTTTCCATTGTATATATTTGATAAATAATATTGTAGCAATCATCTAAAGTTGGAGCTTCTAACTTGAGCCATTTTTTGGTAATTGCCTTCTGGGCAGCAATGCTCAATATTGAAAACAAATACTTGGTTTTCTTATTTGTTGATAACAACAAAATTCCAACAAAAAGTTGCTCCCAGTTAAATGTAATGTCTGTCCCAAATATATCCACCAGTTCTTTATGAATATCTCGCCAAAACCTGTTAACTGTGGGACAAGCCCAAAACAGATGAAAATGGTTAGCTTCCTGGGATCCACAATTCCTCCAGCAGGTGGAAAACCCTGTATGGTGAAGTTTCTGTACAGGTGTAATAAAATATCTAATGATACTTTTCCACCCAAATACTCTCCAAGAAGTTGAATTTGTAATTTTCCATTGACTCTCACAATATCTTTCCCAGCTTTCTTCTGAGATTATCGAGTTATTTTCCTTTTCCCATCTTTGTTTTATGAGTAATGTATTTTTGGATTTAACAGTGTGAAGTCCTCTCTATATTCTTGAAATTATTTTTAGTCCTGGGTCTCCATTATAAGCACTTATGAAAACTTTGAGGAGATCATTCTCAAACGCACTTTGAGTCTTTAGAATTGAGCTGTTTATATAGTGCCTGACCTGCAAGAATCTGAAAAAAATCACTGCTGTTCAATCCATATTTTCTTTTCAGAGTTTGAAAACTACATAATGATTGCTGGATAAAAAATGTACAGTATGCAGACAAGCCTTGTTTTGCCCATTCACTGTTACTGATATCTTGTCTACTGGGGATAAAGTCGATGTCATGTGGACACCATCTTAAAATTTTTATCTCTTCAGACAGGCCAGTCATCTTGATAACATTTAAATATGTTTTGAGAGATAAATTAATCCAGTTGTTGCCAACTTCCAAAAGATTTTTAACCAATCTTTTGTCCCCCAAGTGAGCCTGAATTGGAACTGTCCCTGAAAGATTTTCTTCAACGCTTTTCCATCTTGACTGAAAGTCAGGATTGCACCAGCAAACCAAGGGTCTTAACTGGGCAGAGATGTAATAATGCCTTAAACAGGGGAGTGCGAGCCCACCTTTATTCCTTGGTAGTTGTATGGAGTTAGATCAGTCTCATAATAAATAAATGCACACGGAAGGATTCACAAATGTATACTGGGATTAATATATAAATGTCTCTCAACTCACAAATATTTTTCAAAGTTCACAAATGTATTTCTGATGCACACACAAATATAACTTGTTTTATATATTTGTAATGGAAATCCACAAATGTCTATATTTAAAATAATTTGCAATTTTCGTTTAAAACAAATATTTATATTGTGATATTTATTCACAAACTGTTGAATCTGCATTCACAAACTGTTCTGCATTTGTGAAAATCCCTGCATTTGTATGTATATTGTGATATTTGTTCACAAATTGTTGAATCTGCATTCACAAACCGCTCTGCATTTGTGAACATCGCTGCATTTGTGTGTGAATCTTTTTGAGACTCCCCTGACGTGTCTCGATCCACAAATGCGTTTTTTTTTCAACAGGGAAGTATCTGTAGCCAATCAGATGTCTCTCTCCTTTCAGCCAATCACAAGAACGCTACTTTTCAGCCAATTGTATGAACGCCTTCGTACAGCTTAACCGACACATTGAACTGAGAGAACGAAGTTGTCATCCAAGTTGACATGGCGTCAGCACCAGGTTATCTGCAAAGTGTAAATGAAACATTATCCGGGTTTTCTTTGCTCTCTCTAGTTGGGAGGTTTGCTGAGATAGGTGAAGAATTGTATGAAATGTGTAACCACCGCCAGCGCCAGCGGGGTAACCCGGTCTCTAACGCCGCCAGTGCTATCAGGGCTAACTCTGAATCCACCACCGCTAGTGCTGCTAGTGCCCACCCTCCCCTGCCGCCGACAGTGTGCGCCATGACGGCCACTGGTGTTATGTACACACCGCCAACCCTCTCCATCCCGCTGCCCGTGCAGCCATCACGGCTACTGGCATGATTTACACACCGCCATCTCCACCCCGCTGCCCGTGCAGCCATCACGGCTACTGGCGTTATGTACACACCGCTATCTCCATACCGCTGCCTGTGCAGCCATCACGGCCACTGGCGTTATGTACACACCGATATCTCCACCCCGCTGCCCGTGCAGCCATCACGGCTACTGGCGTTATGTACACACCGCCATCTCCACCCCGCTGCCCGTGCAGCCATCACGGCTACTGGCGTGATGTACACACCGCCATCTCCACCCCGCTGCCCGTGCAGCCATCACGGCTACTGGCGTGATGTACACACCGCCATCTCCACCCCGCTGCCCGTGCAGCCATCACCGGCCACTGGCGTGATGTACACACCTCCATCTCCACCCCGCTGCCCGTGCAGCCATCACGGCTACTGGCGTGATGTACACACCGCCATCTTCTCCCCGCTGCCCGAGCAGCCATCACGGCTACAGGCGTGATGTCCCCTAAGCCATCTCCACCTAGCTGCCCGTGCAGCCATCTCGGCTACTGGCGTGATGTACACACCGCCATCTCCACCCGCTGCCGTGCAGCCATCACGGCTACTGGCGTGATGTACACACCGCCATCTCGTCCCCGCTGCCCGTGCAGCCATCACGGCTACTGGCGTGATGTACACACCGCCATCTCCACCCCGCTGCCCGTGCAGCCATCACAGCTACTGGCGTGATGTACACACCGCCATCTCCTCCCCGCTGCCCGTGCAGCCATCACGGCTACTGGCGTGATGTACACACCGCCATCTCCACCCCGCTGCCCGTGCAGCCATCACTGGCCACTGGCGTGATGTACACACCGCCATCCTGCCCACAGCAGGTGCTGTCATCTCCGCCACTGGGATTACGTGCCCGCCAGAGAGCAGAAGTGTGTGCTTATATTTTACACACTGCTATAAAATTCTGAGAGCATGCAGCATACATGTTTTCAGTAATTTCAAAACTAAAGCTACTTCACTATTATCCCTCACAACTGATTAAAAAATGGGCAGAGTAATTTGTGACATTGTGGTAATAGGGTAAGGAAAAGTAACTGCTGAAGAAAGTATAAGTAAGAGTAATCACTGCTGTGAAATATCAGCCTTTCAAATGTATGTTTTTTATCACTGTCACTGCTGCATGAATCTGCTCATGCTTTTGTATATTTAAATCAATAATAATGCATCATATTTGAGAGGATCACATACAGCGCATTTATGTTCTGTGAGTAACTTATGTCTACAAAAAGTCCACCTGTGCTGTCAGTTTTCTGCATGCTCACAGAAAATGATAACAGCCTCTTTCTGTATAAGCAACTAATGTCCGTGGCGAAAAAAACACGCTCATGCACAAATTTTACAGACAACTGTAAACCCCAGTCATGTATTTCCTTGTCACTGCTATGTTGGTGATATAAAAAAATACCTGTGGTTATTCATTGTATTCTCATGCGGACTCCACTCAGTGAATGAAGCCAGAAAATGTCATAACATTTACTGACATTACATGAGCAAGGCTGGATGCACGATGGGAAATATAAGCACACACTTCTGCTCTCTGGCGGGCACGTAATACCAGAGGCGGAGATGACCGCACCTGCTGTCGGCAGGATGGAGAGGGTTGACGGTGTACATAACGCCAGTAGCCGGTGATGGCTGCACAGGCAGCGGGATGGAGATGGCGGTGTGTACATCACGCCAGTAGCCGTGATGGCTGCACGGGCAGCGGGATGGAGAGGGTTGGCGGTGTGTACATAACACCAGTGGCCGTCATGGCGCACTCTGTCGGCGGCAGGGGAGGGTGGGCACTAGCGGCACTAGCGGTGGTGGATTCAGAGTTAGCCCTGATAGCACTGGCGGCGTTAGAGACCGGGTTACCCCGCTGGCGCTGGCGGTGGTTACACATTTCATACAATTCTCCACCTATCTCAGCAAACCTCCCAACTAGAGAGAGCAAAGAAAACCCGGATAATGTTTCATTTACACTTTGCAGATAACCTGGTGCTGACGCCATGTCCACTTGGATGACAACTTCGTTCTCTCAGTCCAATGTGTCGGTTAAGCTGTACGAAGGCGTTCATACGATTGGCTGAAAAGTAGCGTTCTTGTGATTGGCTGAAAGGAGAGACATCTGATTGGCTACAGATACTTCCCTGTTGAAAAAAAAACGCATTTGTGGATCGAGACACGTCAGGGGAGTCTCAAAAAGATTCACACACAAATGCAGCGATGTTCACAAATGCAGAGCGGTTTGTGAATGCAGATTCAACAATTTGTGAACAAATATCACAATATACATACAAATGCAGGGATTTTCACAAATGCAGAACAGTTTGTGAATGCAGATTCAACAGTTTGTGAATAAATATCACAATATAAATATTTGTTTTAAACGAAAATTGCAAATTATTTTAAATATAGACATTTGTGGATTTCCATTACAAATATATAAAACAAGTTATATTTGTGTGTGCATCAGAAATACATTTGTGAACTTTGAAAAATATTTGAGTTGAGAGACATTTATATATTAATCCTAGTATACATTTGTGAATCCTTCCGTGTGCATTTATTTATTATGAGACTGATCTAACTCCATATAGTTGCAGTGTTTGGAATCTAATCCTTGTTTTTTTCCCTTTCCAGATATATCGTGATAATAGTCTATCCCAGTCATTAAATTGCTTATCTGTGATTTCTACTGGAAGTGTTTGAAATAAGTACAATATTTTGGTTAAATTTTCATTTGAACAGATTCAACTCGAGACTCAAAGCTCAAAAGGGCAGTAAATTCCACCTCCTGATATCCTCATTTATTTTATGGTTCAGTGGGTCATAATTAAGTTTATACAGATTTATTAAATCTTTAGGGATGTTTACACTCAAATATTTGATGTGTTTCAGGTCCCAATCTTGTTGGAGACAAGAATGTATGATGGGGCTAGGTTTAAAATTGAAGCAAAGTATCTGGGTCTTTTGAATGTTTACTTTATAACTTGAAACAGCACTGAAAGCATTTAGGAAAGATAAAAGATTGAAGGCTCCTGTTTCAAGTTATTTTTAACCCAAGTCTGACAGAGCACAAGAAGAAGATCTATTAGAATAAATATACTAACAGGGCACCGATGTTCAAATGTTTACTAATCTGTTGATTGTTCTGCCAGCAGTGTCGGAACTGTGACTACCAGCAAGAAGCAGACAACAGCTGCATCTATGTTAACAAGATCACCCATGAGGTTGAGTAAGTATAACAAGACATTCATACACATACACTGATGAATCGTTTTTGCTGATTGTAGATCTGTTTCCTTCAAGCTTTGTCTTCAACCCCCCAAAACCTTTTTTTGGCTTTTCTTCAGTTTTCCACCTCATTGAAGTTTAACACTCAGGGTTTGTCAACAGCCGATCAAGGCTTATAAAGACAATTCTGTGAGCAAAAATGTTTTCAGATCGAATGCCTTTTTCATCCAACATTGAAAATCTTGAGACACCTTCCATTCAAACAGCATAAAAGGCACCGAGTGCTTCATCACAACATACACAGCATAACATTATGAAAGTGAATAACACTGAGTATCTCTTCATCATGGTATATGGAAGTGGGTGAGATATATGAGGCAATGTGAACAGTTTGTCCCCCAAGTTAATGTCTCCGAAGCAGGAAAAATGTGCAAGTGTAAGGATTTGAGGGAGCTTGACAAGGGCCAAATTGTGATAGTGAGACGACTTGATAGAGACTCTAAATCTGCCGCTCTTGTTGGGTGTTCCCAGTCTGTAATGGTCAGTATTTATTAGAAGTGTTCGAGGAAGGAGCCATGGTGAACTGGCGACAGGGTTGTGGCCACGGCTCATTGATGTATAGGGGAGACTTGGGACGTTTTCACCCCAACCACATTTAGTGCGCACCAAAGAAGTTTTGGCCCACGGTTTGGTACGTTAGTGTCAATATGAATGCAACCACCGCCCTTTGGTGCGCACCAAATCAGTCGGTCCGAGACCTCCATGAAGGGGTAGTCTCGATCCGCTCCATCTCCCTACATTTGGTGCACAGTTCGATGTTGCCAGCGGGGGAGAGGAGCGAACCCATGGCGCGCCGCAGCACAGTTTGAAACAAGTGGACCTAATGTGAAAACGCCCTTAGATGTGTGGTCCAATCCAACAGAGGAGCTTCTGTTTCTCAGATTGATGAAGCTGGCTGTGAAAGAAGGGGTCCAGAATACTCCGTGCATCCCAGGGGTGTTGTGTATGGGGCCGTATAGCCACAGGGTGACAGGCGGTGCTAATGCTATGCCTGATCGATGTATCATGACTGGTTGTGTCCTCATTAAGACTGTCACTGTGCTGGAATTTTAAACTCAATCTGATCCCTGCTTTGATTTCATAGCAAAACTGAAACAAAATAATACAATCCTCAAAAAACAAATGGTTGTGCTTTTCATTGATAGCCTGCAGCGCAACACATGTCCACACATACCGGAAAACCTGGAAATTGACTGACCAATTTTTCCAGTCATGGAAAACATGGAAAATGAGGAACAAAGTCGAATGTCCTGGAAAAGCTTGAATTTTCTTGGAAAATTATTTATCTTCCTTCTGTCTTGTTAGTGAACAAAAATCAACCGTAGAAAATGAAGTAAATATGTCCTTGGTAACTAATGTGCACTTAGCCATAAAATATGAATGGATAAAGTAATGCCAGTTAAGGAATAAAATATTAAACTCAAAACAATGGTGACAAAAACAATTCTGAAAATGGCAAAATAAAATGTGGACTACCCAAACAGTAAATCAGCAAAATCTATTTATAAAAATACAGAGTAAATAAAAATAAAAAATAAGTAATAACATAAATTAAAAACACTAAATAGCCAGATTAAAAAGATTTCTGACAGAAAATGTTCGTTACAAATCAATAAATCTTAAGTTTAATATGATAGACATAGAGTGAAGCTAACTGCAGATATTGGTCATCAACCTTTACTATTGTTTTTGTAGAAGGCTCGATTAACCTTAGAATTGCCCACACCAATTTTGTAACAGGTGAAAATGTCCTGGAAAATGATTTCTGGAAAAAAGTGGGAACCCTGTAAACACAGTGACACATTTGCACTAGTTTCTCATATTCTTTGTCATTAATGCTAACTAGAATGATTTTTTTTTCAACATAAGCCAGCACTACTTGTAAACACAGTATCCTTGTTTCAGTAATTTTCTGTGTTCAGATTAACTTTAAAAAATACTTTAAGGTGATAATGAACTAAACCCAATGACAAAAGTACTCGCCATTGTGGTTTACACAATTATTACTTAAGAATACTGAACAGTGGTTTTGGTATTAAATGGGTATCACAGGTTTATATTAATTCTTTTTTTGACAATAGGGTGTGAGAACCATAATGAGGTAGGCAGAGACAGTCCTGGGACAGGTTCACTGCAGCTTCACAGCCACATGAAGGGTCAGTTGATCTCACCCATCATCTTTGCAGCCCTTGGTGAACAAATCTTATTTCCAGATTTGTATTTGTGAGCCTCTGTATTTTGATACTCTTGAATAAAAAATTTATGGTATTGTTTCATTTTCAAAGGTTGGCATTGATAAAGTATCAAAGTGTGTTTTTTTTTTATAACAGTACCTACGGTGGCTGACAAGGGCAAACAGGAAACAACAGCGTGATGCAGTTCAATACGAGGGAAACACCTGTGAGAGCAGAAACACACTACAAGTCAGACACGAGGCACAGCCCAAAACAATCGAAACCAAGAAAACATCTGCAAGAGTAAAAAAGCAGCATAACAAAGCACAACAACAGATGTTCTCCAGGCCTGGAGCAGGGAAAGTGAGGAGGAGAAAAGAGAGGAAAAGAGAGATTGCAATCAAGCCAGCCACTCCTGCGTTTGTATTTGAACTGTTACAGTAAATGCTCCATGCAGAGTGAGAAGGGAATGAAAGACAGGCTGAGCAACTTTATCATGTTCCTGTTTTCCTTTTACCATCAGAGGTGTGAAATATAAAACAAAAGTCTTGCCTTAACAGTAACTTGAAGATGGCTTTTTTTTCTGACACAAATGAACGGAGTGTGTAATATTGTATGAAAAAAAAGGTTGATGATGCATGCCATGCTTTTTTTAGCACTTGGGGAAGACATTTATTGGCATAATTGTTTGTATGTATACCTGATGAAACAGGTATCATTGTACAGAGGATCTCCTGGACGATGTATGGAGGCAGTATGGAGTACTTTTAAAGTGTACTTTTTGAGTAAGTGATATTTTTGTGTACTTTAAAAATAGATTGCTCAAAGTTGACATAATGTCTTTACACATTCCGTCATTTACCTTTTGTCGGCATGAAGCATTTACTTAAAGTTTCCAATATATGAGCGGTTCAAATTGAACAGGTAAACAGAGGAGCGGGTCTGCCTCTCCCTCTCGCTCTCACTGCTCCAGGCCTCTCTGTAGGCCTGGGCCACTTCTGATGCTCTTGGTTATGCCGAGTTTCCGCTCTTGAGTGTTTCCTCGGTTTGGTGTTTGGGCTTGTTTCGTGTCTGACTTGCTCCTGCAGGATTTTTTCCTCTTATTTAACTGCATTGAGCTGTTGTCAGCCACCGTAGGTACCCGATCAGTTATGAAGACGAGCATTCAGATAAATCTAAACAGCCTTTCAACACCTATAAGCAACAGCAGCATGAAATTATAGATTATGTATGTCACTGCATCAATGCAGAATGGTCAATGTCCACTAGGGCTGGGTATTTCCAGCAACTTCACGATACGATACGTATCGCGATACTAAGGCCACGATACGATACGTATCCCGATACACGGAAATTGTGAACATTGACTATGCTTTAGGCAAAATTCCTGACAAGTTTAGTTTTTTCTTATAAGAAGAAAAAGAACATGGATGAGTTTTAAGTTGTTCTACAACTTGAGAGACATAAATTCAGATCCTCAAAGATGGAAGACCTAAGTTCAAATTTAGAACATATGCTTCATTATGTAGCTCGTCTTCTACCTTGTTCTGTGCCACTGTTAACATTATCCAAAGTGTATTTACAACAACCGTCAAAATATTTAGGCCGTATCGATTCTGTAGAATCCGTATCGATACACGTATCCCAAAGGAATGCGATACGATATTTTGCCGTATCGATATTTTGAGCACAGGCCTAATGTCCACATCATTAGGTATCACATATACAGTCATTTGAACGCCCCTGTACACTCAAACTTTTTTGCCCCTTGACTTTTGTGTTTCTGCAAACCAGTTGCTGTATTCTATGCACAGTTTTTTTTGTATGCCTTGATGTAGCATACATACAGTTTGTTCTGGTGGCATTTTTGATGCTGATATACAAACTTGGTAATATTAATGCAAACTATTTGCCATAACGTTAGATAACTCCAAGAACTTTGGTGATCCTTAACCCCCCTTATCTGCATTTTTTTTATTATTACAGCAGCCCAAAATGAGTGGCCTGGACTTTTTTTTATAACCCTGTCATAAAAGATGATGAAATCACCTACTTGCTGTGACATGTGGTTCCAGCTGGGCAAGAAATCAATTAAATCGATTAATTCAAATTATTTTCTGCAGAAGATTTAAAAAATTAAAAATCGAGATTTTTTTTCTTGCCTTTGTTCAATTGTAAGTAGTTGCAATTTGTGAAAAAAATTACAATTTTCATGATGGTCAGCCTTGTAGGGTTTGCACAAGCACTTTTATAGGCTTGTATTTGTTATTTAAGTAGATTAAATATTGATCAAAGTGTTTCATGCTAATACTGTAAAAATACCTCAGCCTTTTAGTGTTTATATAGATAAACCTGCCTACGTTTACACTGCATAATCAACCTTTTATGACCCAGACTTTGACTGTAAGAGGGAAACATTTAGACAACATAAAGGCAAAACTTGATTCGATTCATTTTTATGTCACTGGGAGTTTTGTTTCTTTTAGGGAGGGAAAAAGTGTTGTGGAAAAAAGTCTGGGATTTTATTTCTAGGCAATATCGCCCAGCCCTACATGTGGTGCATGTTTACTTCACCCGGCCTTATGCCAGGTCTTAGGTGGCTTTGGAGGAGGTGTTTGTCTACTGAAGCCACTACAGCAAACTCTGCTGTTTGTTGATTGAAGCAAAGAATCATCAGTAGTCCACAGTTAGTGCTGCTCAGTGAAACATGTAAATGCACGTGTCATATCAAATCTCTCTCTCTGTCTTTTGCCAGTGAATTGACGCAAATCATCGCTGATGTGTCCCAAGATCCAACACTACCAAGGACCGAGGACCACCCATGTCCCAAGTAACCTTTACCATTCTCAGCATGATTGTGTCCATTTAGAGATCCTTTTAAAAATTGCCCAGATTAAAATAAAAAGACAGATTGTAGCCTTTACCTGTAAAGTTCTGAGAAATATACTGTCAGTTTGCTTTGGCCCACTTTGTGAGGCATTCACTTGTACTGACTAGGGATGGGAATAAGATTGTAATAAGACTGTATTGATACTAATCCCATTATCAATTCTGCTCACTGATCCAAGTCTTTATCAATGACATGATATATTATGATAAATATGATATTCTAATGGATCAAACACTGACTGTTGAAATTATTATACAAGATATTTTATTATTTATCAAACCAGAATCAAGTCCTTTAAATTCATGAAAGGAAGAATTGAAAAGTTTATTATTAATTAAGTTAATTAACTAATTAAGTGATTGTAAAATAGATGTTATTTTTAGAGCATGCACTTAGCAGCCATGTTAAAAACAATTTTTAATATTGTTCTCCGTTTCCTCTAGATGTGGTCACAAGGAGGCAGTGTTCTTCCAGTCTCACAGCATGAAGGCTGAGGTAAAGCCACTGAGAAACGAACCACATACTGCATGATGTTTAGCCTTAAGCTGCATTTCACACCAAAAGTGACTGTGATCAAAATTGCGTCGCCCACTGAAGTCGCATCGCGTGTCCAATAAAACCTTATTTACTGTCACCGTTGCCATCGGCCGTCGCTCGGTGACGTCACGTCCACTCGAGTTTCACTGTGATCATATCATATATCATATAATAGGATGCATAAACTGACATTATTCCAGCTGTATCCTTTTCACTCACTTATCAAACACAAAACACTGCAGCTGATGGCCCTGCAGCAGCATCGTCTGAGTTTTCGGCGGTCTGTCAAGGCGGAACTAATGTACTCACTGACCAATTGTTCTTCTGTTGTCCGGATGAAAAACTGTCTGTCACGGGTACCGTCACACATGCACACACGCCCGGGATGAGTGAAGTGATCGCCTTGTACGCAGCAATTATATCGCAGGAGGGTTAGTCCCGCCCTGTCGCGGCTGTACATTGACTTTGTATTCAGAGTGATCGCCTCAGACGCTCAAGTTGCTTTTGGTGTGTACTGTAGGACCCTTTAAAGAGTTAGCTCAGACCTCTGATGTGTGTTTGTACACAGGAGTGGAGCATAACTCATCACATTAACTCAAGCTATTACAACTGAGAGGGTTTTTTATTGTTCCTTTAAGTGTTATGCTTTTTATGCTAAAAAAAGTGAAAATGAAAGTCCCACACATCACAGTTTTTCTCTAATGCCTGAACTTAGACTGATGACACTGTATCAAACTCTCTCTGTATATTGTATTGTCAGTTAAGTATAATGTTACATCCCTACCATTGACTAATTGTTTTTATGAAACACATAAAGCAAAGTAAAATACAACTTTATTTGCTCTTTAAATTGTTCTGATCAACATAAGAAATTTGACACACACTATTGTGTTTTAAAGTATTATGAAGTTAAATAAAATACTCTGCTTAACCATGTGTTTCTCCTCACAGGATGCCATGAGACTCTATTACGTCTGCACCGCCCCTCACTGCGGACATAGATGGACAGAGTGAAGTGGATTTTTATGGTAAAAATTGCATCTATGGACAAGTTAAACGATCTTTGGTGCAAATAGCTTATTTTTAGTATCTTTGTGTTGTTTGCTTTGAACAAGCAGAGCTCTTTTGATCATAGACTCTGATCTTCTGTTTGCATCTTGACTTGCTGTATGACACCATTTTGTGAATGTGATGTATTTTATTACAGTTTCAAATACTTCTGTCTGATTAAAGGATTACTTGTATCAGATGTTTTGGTGTCTTTCATGAAAGGTACTTTAGGATTTGTAACAGTGATGAGTATTTCTAGACTGTAAATGAACCGGGATTTTTTCTAAACTTTATTTTCGTTCCACTTCCACTTTCTCCCCGTTCTAATCACTTTTTTTGAAGTCGTGTTTGTCTTGGTCAGCCCTGAAAATCTCATGACCTGTAACATCATGTTGGACTTGCCATGCCTGATAATTGGGAGGAAAGAGCTGTTTTTCTGTCAGTGTGATGTGAACTGTATCATTCCAACTTCCCTCTTTGTCAAAAGTGTTTTCCAAACAGCATATTGAGCAACTTTTGACTCTGCAGCCATTATCTGTTGGTATTATGATGTGTGAAGATTATAAAGACATGTATCCACAAAGGACAGAGAATAAGAAGGCTGTACTTTCCATGACCACGGCCCCTCAAACACAGTCCAAGTATTTCTGTGCAGTCAACCGCTGATCATTCTGAGGCACCACAGGGATCTGTCTGCGAAAGTATGGACCTTCAAGGTATGACTCGAACACGTTGACTCACTGAAAATATGCTCACTATGTCATCTACCAAGATTTTTCTTTTTGATTTTACAGTAAGTTTGTTTTTTTTATGTTCTTGATATTACCTTTCCAAAAGTTGTTTTAAGGGATATGTGGCGATCAGCCAGTCCTCGGCCTGGAGAAGCTTTGAAAGGTCTTGTGATTAGAGTCATTATTCACCACAATGACACCCCGGGCTGCGTAGACGAGAAGAATGTGATACCGCGTCTTTGGAGCATTCATAAGGTTCATATAACAGAGACGAAATTTGACGACATTGGATATAAGTGCTTTATATAACTGGTAAATATAATGGTTAGGTAGTTATGGTAAATCATTTGGCTACATGTTCTGTTTTTTAGTTTCCTGGTTGCAGGTGATGGCACGCTGTTTGAAGGCCGTGGCTGAGGTGGGGTAGGAGAACATGCCAAAAACAACAATTATGACTCATTAGTGTTTACCTTCATCGGCAATTTCAACAGTAAGTAAACATAATTACAGTTTATATGAATAAGAAAAACGCCTCATGTTTGAGAAAGAGCATCAAATGAGCAGCTTCATCAGGCTTTCAGACTGCATTTATGTTTGAGGTGCATAATCCTATATTAAATGTCAAACATGCTTAGTGTCAGTGATCAAATTATTTTGTTTTCTTATTGGATGATACCCCAAGCAAAGAGGTAATATCTTCAGTCAAACAGCTGCTGCAGTTAGGAGTTTCTGAATGCTTTATACAGCCGGATTTTGCCCTTTATGGGCACGGAGAACTCGGGCATACAGAATGTCCTGGATCGAATCTTCAAAGGGCTCTACCACAACTGAAGAGTGCTACATAAGCCTGACTTCATGCAATAATAAAAGTAATGTAATTTTTTAAAGCTTGAAATTACTTTTGTCTATGGTTTTGGTTTGGGAGCAGAGTGTCTTTTCATGTGTGAACTTGGCCAGCAGGTTTTACAGCTTGTGTAAAGGTTACCAATTGCCTTCATTGACCAATCCCTTTTCAGAGTTTAGAATCTGGAAGAGCTGTGGTTGAAACACTGCAGTGTAATGTTGCAGTCAGGTCAAAATGAATTATTTAAGATTACTTTTCAACAGTAAAAAAATAAATAAATCGGGCCTTATTTTTAGATTTCTGTGATGTGACAGCACTGTTTACAGCCAGTGTTGGGAGTAATGTATGACAAAAGTAACGTTATTACTGTAATGCATTCCTTTTTACCGTAACATAGTAATGTAAGACATTGCAAAAAACAAACAAAAAAACCCATTATTTTACTCTGTACAAATGTCAGTAATGCAAGTTACAATGCATTTTTTAATTTAACCCAAATTGAAAAAAAAAAAAAATCACCAAATACTCCATGAGATCACTGTAGGAAAGTCCTTGCTAGACCTAAAGTTATAGTTATCTCGAACACAATTTACCAGAATTTTATCTTTTGTCTGTTTTTACTATGATTATTTCTTGTATTTTTGCCATGAGCCACCAATGTGGCTATTATATTCTACTGTTTTTAGCCTTAAGCCCAACTGAGTCAGATAGCCACCACATCACCTTCCACTGGATGTGTAATGAGCTTTTTGAGCGTAATGAGCTACATTTAGGATGCCAAATCCATATTTACTGTTATTTTGACAAAAGTAACTTAAAAGAAATGTGACAATAGTGTAATGGCTTACATTTCAAAAACAGTAATATTATTATGTAATTTATTACTTTAAAATGACAGTAACAAGTAATAAATAATGCATTACATTTTTAGGTAACTTTCCCAATACTGTCTACAGCACATCATGAAATATTATTTCAAGCTCCAAAGAAGACATTGTATTTCCTTTGCTCTTCCTTTGGATAGATGGGTGCATTAAATCTCTTGGCTGTTCCTCCCTGTACATGTGTGGGTGCTTTTGATTTGTTAAGTTTTGGAATGGAAAATTCATTTGTCTTGTAACAATTAGATGCATTTCTTGCTATAAGTACTTTGTGTGGAAAAAAACAGTAATCAGTTTTATTGACCAACCACAGGACTGGACAATGACTCCTTTGATATCTAATCTGCATCAATGTTTTGGAAGTTACAGTACTTTTAAGTAATTTGTGTTTTTTCCTGGTGAAGAGTATTCTTATGACTTATTGGGAACAAGTATAAATACAGTTTAGACATTCCTTCTGTCATTTTTATGTGTAGTCATGGATTTAAGTCAAGCTTTTATTAAAACTTATTTGTGGAAATAGAATTGTGCCATTCAAAAACACTTATTAATGTAATGCTGTTCTTTTATTTACATATTGGTTTTGTGATGCACATTAAATAGCTGTCCTGCGACAATTGCTGCAAACATTTTCATTGCAAAAGATAAACAATAAGATTATCTACAACAGCAATTACACTATTTCAATTATATTTTTTAAAGTGGACTTTTCACCTTTTTCGTATAAACAACTTGTTGAAATATTTAGCTGACCCTCAGGTTGCAAGAATGAAGAACAGGGCCACTTTGGCACCCAAGCTATGATTGACCCAGGTCTGATTGACACGACCAACAATTTGTGTTATTTTGATGGAGAAGAAAAAGAAGAGGGATTGTGGACATTTTCCAGTCTAATTATAGAACTATAGAATGAATATATCCTAACAAGTTATGCATATCCCCTCCGAATTTTGCTATTTTTTGTAAAAATCTGTTACCTAAGAGCTCATGGAAAAATGCTTTTTTATTCTTAAAAAAAGTCAAGGGACTTAGTATAACATGTCAGAAATGAAGAATCCTGCGTTGGTAATTAGAAAGCAAGAAAAGACATCTGAGATCCTTCTGTGAACAGCAGCGCTCTCTGCTGTCTTTGTCGTCGTCCTGCACCTTTTCACCAAAAAAGCATGCCGAGTACTGCATGATAGATTCACTGCTGAAATTTAAAGGCTTCTCTCACAAAGGTGTTTTTGCCTGTCTGGTTGGTAAGACAAAGAAAACGGGTGGGACTATGGTGACAGTTTAGAATCCTATGAATTTAGAAGGACCAATCGAAACGGACTTAAAACTAAAAACAATAAAGTTAAAAAGTTGTATTTCCGGGTTATTGGTTGATGATAACATCATCCTAAAGCCATCACTTCCCGAAATTCAATAGATGAGGACTTGGATGGTTGATTTAGTTATATATTAACTGGCAGATGAATCATATCAGAAGAAAAAAAATCCTTCATGTCAAAACCAGTAAACACAGTCTTTGAGAGGCCAGAAATGTTAATTCATAATTGAACTGGTTTTTCAACACTGGATGTTTGAAAGCTTTTAAATAATATTTTGTTGGAACAAGTCATTGCCAAATACACTCACAACCAGATTGATCAACACATACATGAATCACAATCAATCAATTGTGGTGTGTTTTTCCCTGTGTAATCCAGGGTTTTTGACAAATTTTGATTTCAAGATCTGAGTAAATGCTGTTCCCACACCCTTTGATTGATCAAAATTAAAAAAAAAAACTGAAAAAAAAACAATATTTTCATCCACATGTGTTTACTGTGCTGTCCCAATAATAAGCAACCATGTTAAAATAAAGTGTTACTATAATTTTTCTTTGTTTTATATTATTTACTTTTTGAAATAGTAGTACCTTACTTTACTAGTTTCTCAAAAAGAAACCTATTACAGTCACAATGTATTACAAGTTACTGCCCTTCACTGTATGTATAATAGTGTAGGTAATCAAACACAAGAGCCAAATATCACCATTTCAAAGCAATCTGACCTTAAACATTTCAGACAGATAATACATAGATGTCTGAAAAGGGAAACAAAAAGACCGATTTTGACAAAATAAGTATAATTATGGCAAATATATAACTTTGAAACATTATGCCCCTATAAATTTTAGATCATAAAATTTCCAAAAGCTTCCAAAGCATTTTTTTCCTTTGTTTATAAAATGTCTATTCTAAAATGTGACCAATAAGAATGGTCTTTTTTCCTGATCCATCCATTAAAAACTATGCCTGTATCATTTCATTGTCTTTAGTATCAGTGTTCTGTTATGATACTTAACTTGGCATCACTAGCCACATTAAAGTTTTGAGATTGTGGCAACATTAGTGGTGGAAAGCACTGATCCGTTTAGCTTTTTATTCAATGTTGTTATTTTTATTTCTTTGTACTTGTTTTTGCCCACTCATATTAGTACCTGGGTGTTCACCTGAATACCAAACTCGACTTTCACACCACACAAGTGCTCTCTAAGAAGGGCCAGAGCAGACAGAGGGGACTGAGGTCTTTTGGAGTGCAGGGAGCACTCCCGAGAACCTTTGTTGACTCTGAGGTGCCATCAACCATCTTTTATTGAGTGGTCTGCTGGGGAAGCAGCATCTAAGCTATGGACTGGAACAGACTGGACAGACTCACTCCTGGGGTGCACCCTTGATGCAGAGCAGGTGGTGGGAGAAAGGAGGATGCTGGTGAAGCTGCATCCTGCTGGAGAGGGACTCCCACCACCCGCAGGACACTCCTGACAGCCCTGTATAAATATTTCTTATTGTGTAATTTTTAGTTGTTTTTTTTAGATGTATCTAGTCTTTTTATATTTATAATAATGCCATTATTTTTCATACTTAAGTCTATTTTTTATTTTTATCACTGATGTTCCCTTTGCTTCTTTAAAATTGTGGGGGACAATAAAGGTTTTATTCTATTCTAGTCAGTGTGGAATGTGGCACAGTGAAGTAAAGTAAAAGTAAGTGTAGATTTAGTAAACTGCACATAAAAGCACTAAAGCTATTCAGATTATTAATTTGATGGGATTAGCTGCTCTCCACCCATGATTATAGATGATGGAGCTGAATCAGAAGGTCATTCCCTGCAGCAAGAATCTTTTGCTCTCAATTAAATTGTTTTCATTTATTGAGACATATATTGAGTTTTTTCCTGTCTCCTTTTCCACTGAATATTATTTGATTAGTAATTCATTTTTCAAGGACAGCTCCTAGGTCCACAGATTCTATTAACTCAGATCAATTTTGTTTCCATAAACTCAGATGTAAGCAGGTCGCCCTTGGAGTTAGATCATTTCTGTCCTGTGAGCAAACCCTTCAGAATGTCTAATCCTCCTCACAGGAGCCAGGGCTTACTTATACCAGGTTTGTTTTATTTGGTTATTGTTTCCAATCCAGTGTGTGCTTCGGGTGGATACTCACGGGTCATATTTTATCCAAGAGTCCTCAGGCTCTTGGATAAAACACTTGAAAGAATCTGACTTTTGAGAGTTGGTGCAGTGTAAATATGTTTCATAAAAAGGAGCTGTTCTCCTGGCCTGTTTGTGTGTGGATTGTACCTCTGCAGTGCACGGTGTATGAAGTAAACACCACGTCTGACTACTTCATGTCAAATGCAGGGTCATGTTTAATCTATGTTTGGAATATTTGTAGCACTGCATGTGGACATATATTGTTGCATTAGCTGTTGCTCCATACAGCAGGCAGGTCCTCTGGTTTGTTGAACTTGTAACCCTAATGCTGTTCAAAGATATCCAAAACTGCTTGAACCTCAGCGAGCTTACAAGGTACTTCAGTAGCACTGTCTGACCCAGCATGTAGGAGGACAGTGCTCCAGGGACAGGACAGAGTGCAGCAGAGTAAGACAACAGGGCAGAATGATCAGATGAAACAGTGAATTAAAGATGAATACTTCTCTTGCCACCTGTTTTAATAAAAAGACTAGAGAAGTGTATCATTGCCTCTTTTACAATAATTTCATACCCTATTGTTTTCCTGCCAAGGACCTTCAGAGTTTTCAGCTTGTAGGATGACTCTGACAGGGCAGCAAAGATTCTTCTGCATGTATATTGTTCTCATTCTTACACAGCCTTCACTTTTATTAATGGCTTTATAGGCTTAGCCCCTCATCCTGTCAGCTCAGCCCTCTGCAGTCTGCATGCTAATGCTTCGCTCTGACAGACTGACTCAACCTCTCTGAGCTTTCCCATGTACAGTGAGTAACAGTGCTCCACAAGCACTCTCCTCCATTGTGTTAGGTCACCTTATCTATATGTCAAAACCTACACTTGCCAGACACTAAAAGGAATCCTGTCAGCTTAGCTTGGCAACAAAAACATGATGACTCTGAATCTATTATATAGCTAACAGCACAAAATCGGGTTCAATTGATAATCTCTTATCTATTTAATCTAACGCTTTTATTGTATTTCATGTATTTATTTAAATATATACTCATTTATTTTATCAATCGATCAATCCATCTTTATTGTATAGCACCAATTTATAACAAATGTTATCTCAATACACTACAATAGAGCAGACTGTAGCCATATTCTTCATTTTGTAAGTACACATATATCTCTGGTTTTCTTCACCACCTCTGTGCGCAGAATTTAACCCATCCTGCCCCACCGGCAACAATTGTTGCCGAATTGTATCACTGTCATTTTCTACTCACAACAAAAAATGTCAACGGTTGTAATGCAACTTTTACCTCATATATGTTAGTAGACAACTTAGATAAAGATAAAAGAAATTGTTTCCAAGTGGTTCCTGTCACATGACATCCTCTGCTTCCTGCTCCTTCCGGTGGAAGACATGGCAGATGCAATCATCCTGGAAAGATGTCATTTTCATAATTTTCTAATGCTTTCTCCCAAAACATGTTTATAATTATTTAATAATTTAAGTCTGTAGAGTAACGCTCCACCAAATTTTTTTTTTATTACCTGGGATAAGTATTTATTTGTTCATGGGCTTATTTCTGTAAGTGGCAACAAAAGTTGCCAGTTGGCACATAGCTTGTCGCTAACTAAATTAAAACACTGTCTGCAGGATTTCTCATAATTTACTCATTTCAAATTGTAGAATGAGGTACACTGGTGCATTTAAGTTCTCTTAGAATACTCTTCCAAACTAAATATATTCACAGATATTCAAGACCTGTGTCTATAGGATTTTGACACATTACCATAAATCATTTTCTTGTTAGTTGCTAAGCAACCTTACTCTGTTAGCTAACATTAGTATGGAAACCTGATTCCACAACTTAAAAAAAAGGAATTTAGGGAACAAAAAAAAATACTAAGTCATGATTATGAGATAAAAAGTCTTAATTATGACATACCAACAATTGTTGCCAGTCAAAAATGCTATTTTCTTTAAAACAAAGTACAAAATGGAAAAAGAAATACATCACATAATTCAGAGGGACTCAACTGATAAAATGATATGCCTTACAATTTAGAAAAAAAAATTGGGCTTAAATGGGTTAAAGGTGCAGCCAGGGTGTTGAGAGGGTCAGGTTTAGTGATCTCAAGACTTGATTGCTGTTTTTTGCAGATGACGGGGTCCTGTTGGCTTCATTGGACAGTGACCTGCAACTCTGGCTGGATTGGTTCACAGCCAAGTGTGAAGCGGCGAAGATGAGCATCAACACCTCCAAATCTGAGTCCATGGTCCTAAAATGGGTGGAGTGCCCTCTCAGGGTCGGGGGGGAGATCCTGCCCTAAGTGAAGGAGTCTGAGTACCTCAAGTTCTTGCTCACGAAAGAGCGAAAAATGAAGCAGGGAATCAACAAGCAGATCGGTGCGGCTCTTGATTCACTGCTCGACCTTTGTTCCTACACTCACCTATGATCATGAGCTTTGGGAAATGACCGAAAGAATGAGATCGTGGGTACAAGCAACCAAAATATTTTCCCTCTACAGGGTGTCCATGCTCTCCCTAAGAGATACGGTGAGAAGCTCAGTCATCCAGGAGGGGCTCAAGTAGAGTTGCTACTCCTCCACGTTAAGAGGAACCAGATGAGGTGGCTGGGGCATCTTAGCAGGATGCCTCCTGAATGCTTCGGTGGTGAACCTGCGTGAATCTGGCCCCCCATCCCGCGCAAAATTTCAGGAAAATAGTCTGTTTTGTTTTTGCTTTGTTTCTGCTGTTAGTGCCATAGAAATTTTTGTTTGTGCTGCTATGGTATTCAAGTTATTAAATGTTATTTTTAGTTCATCCAGAGTTACCCCAGCCCCACATTTGCAACAAATGGACCTGAAATCCTACAATTTGTTTGTTTTAGTTCTTGCTGTTAAAACGTTCAAAATATTTTATTTGATCATGAAGGAAAATGAGCTGTTACCAGTGCTGGAAAGAGACGGTGAGAAAAAAGTACAGATGCCCTGGACTTTTTGTCTTGTTCAAAGAAGTACTCCATCACACTGAGGGGACATGTGAAAGGGCTTCCTCAACTAAGTTTGTTGATTTGTTTAGCCCATGAGGATTCGAAGACTGGGCTTGCCAATTTTTTTTTTTTAATATATCTTCAATCCTTTGTCCTGCCCCCATATTTGTGGTCATGTTTTATATGGGTAATCAGAGGAGCAAAAGATCTGACTCTCCTGTGTCCTGTCATTGTTTGGATCTTGTTCCTTCTCTGTGAGACTCTTCAAACTGACAGGCACACACACACACACACACACACACACACACACACACAGACACACACACACACACACACACAGACACAATCACAAAACAACTTGGCGCATGACCATCAGCTCAGTGTGCCCAAAAATCCAGAAGTTTTCTGATAAACTCTTTAGAAGCCTAAGGATGAGATCATAAATATGAAAATTGTGCAAACACAACCTAATTGTGTGAGTATTTTATGATGTAATCTTTCTTGTTACCAAACACCCGCAACTTTATGAGACACAAACATATTTAATGAAAAATGAATTTTACTAACTTCAGAAAGTCCATCATCTTTCAAAAAATAAGTAATTGTCAGCAAAATCAGCCAAGCAAATGGAGTGAGGAAATGGATGTTTGTAGCATTATTTCTCTGTTGTAACAATGATTTTTGAATAAATCATTGAAAGCTTGTTTATCAGGTAGGCATCTGATTGGCAGCAGCTGTCAGCATTGTAGGTGGTGTTTTGCAAACCCAAGTTGCAGTATCATTTGTGTGAGTGAGCCCATCTCCAAACTCAAGGCCAAGATCCAAAAAATTAGGGATGTCAGAAATGGGATCACAACCTAAGAAGACCACTTTATCACCCTGTCAGCGCATAGAAACCACAGGCAGTGAGTTCAGAGGTAGAACAAATGTAGGAGAAATGTAATAAAAATGTTTAATTCATGACAGAAAATATAGTTGACCATATTAACCTTCTTTAAATTCTTACATTTAAAGACCATCTTGTCATCAAAACCTCACAAACAATACATTTGATCATAAATACACTAATATGACATGAAACCTACTGCGGACATTTTTGTCAAGGAATAGTAATTTTTCAGTTTTATTCATGAATCATCTTGGTTGTGTAAATACATATGACTTATTCATTCATTCATTCATTTTCTATATCCGGCTATCCCTTCCGGGGTTGTGGGGGGCTGGAGTCTAGCCCAGCTATCATCGGGTGAGAGGCGGGGTACACCCTGAACTGGTCGCCAGTCGATCGCAGGGCCACATAAAGAGACAGATAACCATTCACCGTCACACTCATACCTAAGGGCAATATAGAGCCACCAATCAACCTAATGAGCATGTTTTTGGTCTGTGGGAGGAAGCCGGAGTGCCCGGAGAGAACCCACGCATGCACGGGAAGAACATGCAAACTTCACACAGAAAGGCCCTCCCGACCCGGGAATCTTCTTGCTGTGAGGCATGCGCTCTACCAGCTGCACCACCATGCCGCCCATATGACTTTTTGAAATCTGGAAATCTGATTTTATTTTCTCTTAAAGGTCAAAGAAATAAAAATGCACAATTTTACTAGCCTTCAAGTCAGTTAAGGATAAAAACCATGTCCACTTCCAGAAACTGCTTGGAAAATATCTAAGATGACTTATGCCCCACTATTTAGAACAAAATAATTTGATAAACTTATACCTAATCAATATTCAGCCATTATGATTTTTCAAAAAAACACATCTTTCCTTTAATTTATTTCTAAATAACAATTTGCATTCTTCAAACACAGCTTTGAATATGTCAAAATTGGCAATAATATGGATTTATAGGATTACTGAATTTAACTCTTAATGACCATTCTCTTTCCCATTTTTCTCCAAATTAAAACACATTGTTACAGATATTGACACCATTATATCCCGCTTAACGTGATCTAAAAAGATGGAGTACATTATTGCAAGGAAACAGTACAGATTACATCTGTCCCGCGAGGTGGTCAGCACAGTGACACACAGCGTGGCCTCCAATGTATTCCGATAGCACCTGCGCTCTCTCAGTTGCTGTCTCCGCCACTGGGTCTTTCCAGCACACCTTGGCCACGATGGCGGGGAACAGTCAGACCACATAATCAGCACATTTAAAGGACATGAAAGGCGTCCATTTGATTGGTGAAGACAACGCTCAGCTGTGTTAAACCTACTCACACCTTGTCTCCTCACTCTCTGGCACTTGGGCAGGGCGAGCAGGGACAGAGGCATGGGTTCACCGTGCCGGAAACGTGAAGGTGCAGCACAGGGCGGGTGCGGCATAGGGCAGGTGCGCCACACCTGAGCCTGACCTATGAAATTAGAGCCCATTAACTTATCATTCAAGCACAAGAAAACAGAGGCATTAAATGTTAAATATTTTACTCTTTTGAACCAGTTTAAAGGGCTTTAGATGTCCACAGAACATTCTTTGAAGATTCTTGTCATAAAAATCTACTTAGACTGGACCTACTGTAGCAGCAGTTATATCTAGACATGTTACTTCCACATGAGCCACCCGTGGATCAAACAGCAGCTGTCTTAAGGTGTGTCCCCCATCTGGAGGGTTGTCATATCCCCTCATGACATCATTGTTATGTTATTAGTTTTTAATATAACTGTTTGAATGCCATTTTCCAACAGAGTGTGGGGAATTTTTCATGTTGGAAGACTTTGTTGATAGGCTGTGGACACATATTTTTAGGTGCCCCGTGTTTCCTTTTGGACACTATAAAATCTAGCTGACAATATTTTGGTCTTTTTTTAAGCTATGGTATTTATTTTTTGCACTGGTGTGCATTTTACCCACTTTTCTGAATTTAATACAAGCAGTGATGTTGGGAACTCTAGGATGACCACTGTTTCTGTACTGAGTAATCTAATGTATGACTATTTCCAAACAGAATCAGATTAGAGTCACTTGTTCATTTCACTGTGTATTACTATTATTCTCATTTTCCTTGGTAAAAAGATATTTTGCTTTCTTCTTGCTTCTTGGTCAGTGACATCACATATGCCACCAGTGACATTTTCAGCTTGAGGACACGAGTTGTCCCTTGAATTTGCAGCCAGTGACTCAAACAAACAACAATGGGGGGAGAAGAGAGATGCATGTTTTCTCACAGGAAATTACTGTCACTATTTTAAGCTTTTGTCAGCTAAAGATGACAGTATTTACGTACACTCTGTGCTGGTGACAAATACTTATCTCGCTTCAAGAACACTAATGCAGGAGGTCCCCCATCACCCTAACAACAAGCTGGACTTCAGTGCATAACCAGTAAGTAGGGGAAGTTGAGGAAGTTGGTTGGTCACTAGCCTATGTTGTAGAGGAAATGCTGTCCTCGAGCACAGTTGTCTACTTAGATAGATAGATAGATAGATAGATAGAGAGATAGAATACTGGTATCAGGGCCTCTTCCTCTCTATATACAGTACATGCTGCTTTCTGACATATGTGTGAGTGTGAGGGTATGTTCAAGACCACTAATATATATAACTAGTATATGGGCCATTCTACCGAATTTGTCCAAACTGTGGTCCCACACTAAAAAAACTATGTAACAAAACAATTAAGAATTCAGACTTTACATATTTACTAAGATTTTGTTAACACACAAGACAGCAAATAGATAGTAATAAGCTAAATATATACAAAATCATCATTTATAGTGTACTTTCTATTGGGAAGTGGTTGTCCCAACCCCTAAGCCCTAAATTTTGACCTATGAAAATAATACTTAAAACAATTTTGTATTTTTTTTCAATGATGTTTTTTAAAATATCTTGTTGATTTCTTTTAAACAGCATTGAAAAGATTTGGATGTATTGCAGGTTTATTTTTTTTATTTAAAAAGATCATTCAAAAAATGCTGTCCCACGCTTTCATGTCACACCCGAAACACACATAGTTTTACCACATAGGTTGAGCCTGTTTTTAGCCACACCCCTGCATTTTTGATCAGGCAGAGACTCAGCATCCCTCTACCTCATGGCATCATGGTGAGTAGTTACCTCTCATCAGTTTGGAGTAAATGTGTTCCAAAATCTGAAAATCTGTTGGGAACATTTTTAATTGTCACTACCAAACACATATTCTCTGCAATTAGGTAAACTTTTGGAGGTTTAATGCAACACATCATGTTTTTATGGGTGTACTGTTCAAACATCCATTTGCTGGCCATGTGCTTAGTAGCATTTTTTAGTTATTAGCTAAAATAAGCTAAAATTGTCACAACCGAAACAGATGGTAGAGTTTCGGTTGTGACAACATGTAATGGTCCACTTACTTAAGTCAATGTTTGATCATTATTACCTCTTAAAACATGTAGATAATGCTGATTCATGTTTTATATTATAAAGCATCAGGAGAAAGCAACAGGGAGAAATGAAAAAAACACCAATATGGCAAAACAAAATATTTGAAAAACTAGACTTTTAGCCCAAGGGTGTCGATCACGTTATTCTTAAGAAGTTGTTTGTTTTGTTTTAAGTTCATTAAAGTTCTTGCATAACACTTTCTGGTGTGTGTATTTTTTTAAAAAAAGATGTTTTAAAGGGACTGTGAGGAGTTTCTAAATAATTACAAAAAGTCTCACTTTTAGATATATGCCTGATGGAAATACACACTTTAAGATGAGTTTTATAGCATCAAAACAGGTTATCTATAAATGCTATTCCTTAGCCTTCCGGTCGGGTCGGACCGGGCTGGACTGGCCTGGATACTCAACTTCAGGAACAAGACAAATAAAACTAGAGCAAATTTATATTATTCTGACACGTCTTAGAGCACCAAGCTGTAAGTAGTGATATATGGCCAGCTACAAAACTACGATACTAAGTTTTCTAAAAATTGCTTGTTGTCACACATCAAAAACTACCGCTACGTAACTAGAAAGAGATACATTACCTCGTCGCTTTGCATCCTGAAAGTTGTTGAAAAAAGAAGTTGTAAAGCAATGCAGAGTTCTGAGGAAGGTCCGAGTTTCATTCATTTAGCATCACAACAAAAACACGCTTTGGCTTGTGGTGCGTTCCAGTTTTAGTCTGAAGTTGGAATTTCTGAGTTTCGAGTAGGCGACTACAACTGAAACGTCCCCCGAAGTGGAAATTTCCTGCTGGGAACTCGGTGAAACCTCTCCACCCCCGAGTTGACAATGGAAGATGGATGCCCCCAGTGTGAACAGTTATTTAGCTCCTGTAATAATCAATTTATTTGCACTTCTGACTGGGGTGTGTTGCTTGAGATCAGCTGTATACAGGGGCTGCAGTCGAAAAGTCATTTTTGCTTAGGAAGGTTCCTAACGGAGTGAAACGAACCAGAAGTAGTTCATGATTAGAGCTGTTCGAACAGTTTAAATGCATAGGAAAGGTGGCTCAATGCTTCCTTTATTATCTCCTTTAGCGGAGGATACACCGGATCATCCTTTACGAAAGGAGAGGAGATTATTCTGTCCCACAATTCACCGCGGCAACAGCTTTTATAAACAGCGCGTATTCCAACTGCCTCCGAATTCAACCGAATAATGACGAACAAATCACACAGACCATGTGAGTTCCCACTGCTGTTCATCCTTTCTAAAGTTTACCAAAACCTGCCTTAACTTTCCAGTAGTCTGATTCTCTGAAGAGAGCACGATATGAGACATTTGATGTTGATTATATTTTAAACTTGGTTCAATATTAATCATTTGTACACCATTAGATTGCGGTCTTAACAATGCATGCCTTTCTTTCCTTCAGTTCATTAGATTGCGGTCTTAACAATGCATGCCTTTCTTTCCTTCAGTTCATTTATTTTCATGCACTGGTTGGTGTTCATGTTGATAATGAGAGGACAGATTTATTTAAATCCTCACTTCCAACATCGGTTATGCAGATGTAATTTTTACCAGGTTATTATGTTCAATGTTGTCTGAAAGGAACAACATTGTCATGATTAATGAGCACTTCAATGATGCGTCTTTTGTAGTCCACCTTCAGAAAATTGTAGTTTCACCGCAGCAATAACATCCGCCGTCACATGATGACGAAGCGTAGTGAAAGTGTACTCTGATTCTCTCTGCACGGCAGTATTCCTTTCCTAAGTCCTTCTGAATTCTCCTTTCTCCTTTCCTTAACCTCATGACGTTTTCCATCAGAGTTAAGGAAAAGTAGATAGGAAAGGACTTAGGAGGTGACTATTCGACCGCAGCCATAGTATTGTTAGACTTATATTTACAAAAATGTTGCCATAGTGATAATCACATTCTTTATACAACAACACAGGGCGTGCTAACAACAGCTAACAATAGACTGGTAGATCGGCATGTTTTTTTCCGACTTCAACTGGAACACCGATAAGTCAGAGATGATGTCACTCCCAGTTCCGAGGTTACTGGAACGCAGCATTATGACAGTCGCCGCGCGTGCTCATGGGTAGCAGAGTCTTAGTGTCGCCAGTAATAGATTCTCCTCATAGCACCTTTAAAAGCAATATCTTCAGAATGTTCAATAATTATAACTCATGTTTGACCCTCTAACTCCCAGCTCAACTGTTTGGCAGAAGTCAATACATTCAGGAATGTTTAATGTGTAAAAAAAAAATTATTGTTTATTTGTGACAGAAAAAACTGCTTTAACTGCTTAAACTACTTTTTAATGTTACAGTAGATGCGTTGTGATGTTTGAGTAGGCTAATGCTGGCCTTCAAAGTAAATGTCATTTGATTGATTATAAACATTTGTGTTCATAATATTCCCAATGTAAGACATGTTTGAAGTTAATATTAAGCAATAAGGTGGAGGGAATATGATACAACCTTGCAAACAAAAAAATAGTGGTCACTACCAAAATAGTGCAGTCACAACCGAAACGGTGCAGTCACAACCGAAACACTGGGTGTTTTGTAAAAAATAAAGGATATTGAGTCATCAACTAACATTTTATGATGACTATTCGTTAAATGTATGTTCAATTTCATAACTCATTAACTCTGAGATCTATATAATCAGTGGAATTCATTTTACAAGAAAAGACTGGATTTTGATTTTGATGAGTCTTAGAAATTGAACTTTGAAAAATGTTTAAAATATCATTTTTATTGATTTTGTTGTAAAACCCTTCAAGAAAAATTTGTAAAAATATTCTTTAGAGGGGGCATGGAAGTACAATAAGAACAGATTAATATAATACCTTTTATTGCAGTGTGTTGCTATGTTTCGGTTGTGACACATTTTGGGAGTAGAAAAAACATTTCAGCAGCAGAAATTAAAATATGAATATTGACTGCATTATACAAGATATATGTACCTTAGATATGGTACAACATATGTATGGACAAAGTTTGGGGGAAAAAAAACACTTAAAAAATAAAAATTCCAACCCTGCACTTTGGACAAATTCGGTAGAATGGCCCATATATGAAATGTGAGTGTGAAAGAGCTCAGGGGAAGGTGATGGCGGCTTCACAGCAAGCATACTCATGTTTCTGGGATCATTTGGTCTTTAAGGCTCTGTGTCCTTGGAAGGTCTGGTCCATTTTAAATCCTCCTAACAACAATGGCTTCCTAAAGGTCTATATTATTTTGTCTCTTTCATGGTGTACACAGTCCAGCTTTTGGATGTTTTTTGGTAGTGCTGTTAAAACAGACATCAAATGGACCAATGAAATGATTATTGAGAGGTGGAATGTGACAAAAACAGTTTAAGAAAAGCCTGGTTTGATAAGAATTTACATCAAATAATAATTATCACAAAATCAGTTAAATATCAGTCCATCGGTCAAGAATGTTGTATTCCACATTTTCTGAATTAATGGCAACTTTCCTTAAATTAGGTTTTTATATCAAAAGGACCATAATTTAGAAGCAAATATTTATAAGAAATAATTTTTGTCTGTTTATATGTTAGAGTCTGAATTAAAATATAAGTGAGATAAATTCTACTTTATCTGGAAAAGTTTCATACATTCATCATTTAATATGGTTTGTTATAGTGCCAATCAATGAATGCCAGAGTTTAATGAAAAAATAAAACCAAATAAATAGTAACCAAGATTGCAGATACATCCTAACAGAATCTGTGTCTATAAAATACAGATTTCAGTCATTAAATGACATTAATTACATCAGTTTATCCAAACAGAATCATTCATTTAAAAATGTTTTGTTCCTCTTAAATTATTTAAGCTTTTATATTACAAAATCAAACTTTGCATATTAAAAGAATCAGAAACATTCAGGGACAAACACATTCCAATCTGTACACAATCTGTAACTCCAACAATCAGGTGTTTGAACATGTCTGTCAGACTAAGTGACACCGTCATCACAAACAGAGTCAAAAAGTAAGTAAAAAAAAAAACTGTAATATTTCCAAGCAAAAATTGAACTTCCCCTGATGATTCTTGATTTCATAGTATCACTATTCCAACTTTCCTCTTTTATCCGGGCTTGGGACTGTCAAGAGTGCACCAAAAGAGACACTCTGGCAGAGTTACTAAGCTTTATTTATTTGTGTATTTATTTATTTATTTACCTTATCTTTTTATCTATCTGCTTACTGACTTACTTATTTTCCTGCTAATCTCATTAGATTTGCCTCATCCCCAGCGAAAAGACAGTAGTAAAGGTGCCATAGGTAGGATTTTGGCACAAAGCCAGGTAAGATGGCGATTTGAAACCCAGCATGGCCCCTCCCGTCCTGTTTTCTCTTATGGTGCGTTCCAGTTGTAGTCGGAGGTCGGAATTTCCCACTTCCGAGTAGGAAATTTTATCTGGAACGCCCCCCGAGGTCGGAATATCCTACTCGGAACTCGGGGAGACCTCGCCACCCCCGAGTTGACAAACAAAGATGGCAGCCCCCAGTGTGAACAGTTATTTAGCTCCTGTAATAATCAATTTATTTGCACTTCTGACTGGGGTGTGTCGCTCTAGATCAGCTGTATGCGTAGTAGTGTTAGACTTATATTTACAAAAATGCTGCCATAGTGATAATCACATTCTTCATTTGATATTTGTGAACAACAACACAGGGCGTGCTAACAACGGCTAACAATAGCCTGGTCGATCGGCACGTTTTTTTTCCGACTTCAACTGGAATGCAGATAAGTCGGAGATGACGTCATGCCAATTTCCCAGTTCCCAGTTCCGAGGTTAATGGAACGCAGCATAAAGCCCAAATTCCACTGCATGCGTATCCGGTCCGTCTCTGCTCCGCTGCGGCAGCGGAGCTGATCTGTTTCCATTATAAGCAATGCGTGTACTTCCACCAGCTGCGGCACGGCTCCGTCACGGCTGCGTATCTGCTCCGCCGGCCTCCGGCAGACGGAGCAGATACGCAGAGCTTCTATTTTTTCCGGATGCCGGACCACGGCGCAGCAGTTTAGCACACAGAATATCGTGCGGGACAGGAAGTTGAGCACAAACACAAAATAAAATATCCGTAGATGTTTCAAAATAAAATAAACCGTGTCAACAACGGAAAAGTATTGTACCTGGAAAAACGTCATTTAGGGCGGAGACAGACCTGGTGTCAAAAGTTCAGTCTCACCTCACTTCACCATGGATGAGGAGCTTTTGATTTTGGAGGTGCAAAACCACAAAATACTTTATGAGCTCGTTGACCCACTGCAAGGCGGAGCCGCAATGCTTCCGCATCCAGTGGAATCCCCCAGTTAGATCACGTCCTCAAGCGAGTTTCGCCCCTCCCATAAAAACGTGCACGCGAGCGCTACATTATGCCTGCTGGTATCAAAACACTCCTGTACAGTCAACTGTCAAAGGCTTCTCAACAACAAGCAAGACAACTGTGTCTTATTCTGAGGTAAGTTTTCAATGTAATATTGTAAGCACTCAGAGAGCGCAGAAACCGCCAGAACAATAGTCCTCTCCCATATTGTGATTTTTACCATAAATATTAGTCCTACCTTTATTTCATGTAAATATTTAGATTCCTTGACCGTGAAAACATACCATTAGCAATTGGTTTCATTATGATATCTATTTTAGTTCAGTAGTTATTCACGAAAACCGCATTTTTCGTCATGGCGGATCCAGATGGTGATCCAGACCAACACCAAAATCGAATCACTTCTTCCTTTTCCCATGCTGAACATTTTCTTAAAGTTTCATCAAAATCCATCCATCACTTTTTGAGTTATTTTGTTCAGATAGACAGACAAATACACTACTGAAAACATAACCTCCTTGGCGGAGGTAATTACAACTTGTGCTCATATTTAGCTTTTACGTATTACTGTTTTGAACAATACTTGATAGAACAAACCTGAATTAGCATATTCCAGCAAGACAAGCTATCGTTTACTTGGACAATGTTGGCAGCTAGCCTTCTAGTCAACTGATAAATAAACCAAGTTTATTCTTTCATTTTTAGTATGTGACAGAAGAGAGCTCTGGAGAAGACTACAAGCCAGGAACATCCACTTCCCGAAGGGCGAGGTGAGGTGAGGTAGAGCGGGACAAACTACAGTCAGACAATCAGAACAAAGGCCGCGGAGTTGGCAGAGGAGGCGGCTGTGGACGTGGATGAGGCCGAGGCTGTGGCCAATGAGCCACTGCAGGGTGGATCTATATATGCAAGGAGCACTGAGGGGGCGAAGCTCGTCCTTTGTGTTATAAAGGTTTTTATTTCTTAGTAACAGGCATCTTTGTTGGAGTGAAACTGTGTTTGGTTTGCTAAATTTGAAGAGATCTTATTTGTATTCCATCACACTCCACTGAGTGTAGTGCGTGTTTAAAATCTGCTGTAAATCGTATTTGTTGATACACACCTGAAGTATATATTTGCACAGTTCTGCCTTTCCTTTGCACAATTGCATTATTTACTTGATACCTTTTTAGGATTGTTAACACTGTTCTTTACTTGAAATTTAGAAATCAATAAATATGTTGCACTGTCTTTCTTGTTGTATTTATTCCTATTTATACATTATGCTGATTTTCAGTCTAAAATTGAATATTGTCTTTACTATCCTGTAAGTTTACATACTTACAGAGTTGGTGTTTTTGAGTGCAACAACTTGTCTGCTTCACTTGGGAGTGAATGTATTATTAGATCACAGCACTTTGTTGAAGATGCTCTTTAGGCAACTCAGTTGGTTCAATTACAAATAATGCTTCTATTTTTAAAAAGACCAAAGTATGGAATGCATACGTTTTTTTCCACATTCAAACTCTTTTGAAACTTTTTCTATGATTGTTAATATACAAATTTGTGTTTACAATTATCATATACATTAGATCTTAATTTTTTTCGAACCTATGAGAGACTTGGGCTCTAGATTTGCTTTAATCATTTAAGTTTGCTGAACTGGAGTCTTGCTAATTTAACTTTTTGTACAGTTATGTATTGAACTTAATATTGAAATTTAAATCCTGAAGTCATATTGGATGGACCTGAAAAAGATTTTAACAAATCCAAGTATTTACATCAAACATCACTGTCATATTTATATAAGATGAAAAGAAAAAAAGTGCAGTGCTTTATTATAGACAAATTTGGTAGAAAATATTTTATTTAATAAAATGTTGTCCATTTTGTAAATTTATTTTGACGCACAAGGGGCAGGTCCATCACACCACGAAGTGGAACATTTCACTGCTCCTGCTGATCTTGTCCTGTTGTGAGAAAGACGTAGTTATTATATGGTATAAACATTGATTTAGTACAAACATAGTAAGGTATAATGAAAAAAATGCTCAAACCTATTCCTCTGCTGACTTTCGTCCTGAGCAGATCCTGGGTCGTAGGAGGAGGGATGTTTGCAAGCATGCATACACTCCTCCTCCTCCTCCTGCTGCTCTTCTTCTTCTTCGCCAGAACACATGTACTGGGTCCTCATCTAGACACCAAGTCTCATCTCCGCTGCCTTCTTCCCAAGTCTTATCTGCCCAGCCAATACTATCTGTCAGAGTAGACACAGAAGAAACACAAATCATAGACAGCTACACATGTGTTAGAAGACAAAGTTCGTTGAGTATTTGATGTCATTCAACTCATCATCAGATATTTCCTCAACTTCACTTGAACACAAACTAAAAATTAGAGAGAAGAATTTATCCAAAATATCTATAGAGGAGAGTGGGGAAAGATTAGCCGTTTCTTACTTCTGTTGTCACTGAGGCGAGGAGAAATACAAAGAGATACAACAAAAACAAACTATTATTATTTGAAAGTATGTGGGTAAGTTGACCATGTGACTTCATAACTTTAAATCTGAGAATTAATTAAAGATAATATATTGCTGTCAAAAGAGTTATTTCACAAGAGATTGTTCACTTCACAAATAGTTGCATGTATTTTCTTGTAATAGATTTATTTTCTTAAACTAAACTTTAAAAAACTAGAAAAAACAGTAATTTTGAAATTTGGCGGAAAGAAAAGTATTATTCCTTCAAGATAAGTTTCTTACTCGTATGCTTCAGTTTTTACAAGTTCAGACTTGCTAAAACAAGCAAGTTCAAACACCTCTTTATCATATACATCTGCAAGGTTGACGGTCATTATTTCACTCCTATATTTTTTTCTCCATCTCAGCAGGGGGTGTTAGCCCCAGTTGGTTTTTCAAGTGTTTACCCTCACCATGATTTCTATAATGTTTAACATTTGACCAGACATATCAGCTGATCAACATAACATTAAATAGTATTTTAGGTCAGTGTATCAATATAACATTTCAAACTTTTGGTGGTATAAAAGGAGCAAGTGGCTCATTTTACCCCACAGGTGTGGCTCACTTTGCCTCATAGCCAACATTTAGAAAAAAATGTTGCTACTATTGCTATTCAGACTAATCTTTAGCCAGATGAGTCACACAGTTACAGTACAGTGGTTAAATTACATATAAGTATAATAAACCATTTTAGACCTGAATAAATTGAATTTGATACAAATCTCAAAATACCTGATATGCAGAAAATTTACTTTGGCACGAAAAAGAGTTTTTGTGTTAAAAAGTACGAACCATTTATGCCAGGTTCTCCTTTTTAACAGAGATAGGGAGAAATTATAAGGGCTTTTTGAATTTAGGACCACGTAAAAAGAGTTGTTTACTAGGGGTGTGACGAGATCTCGTGCCACGAGATCTCGCGAGATTAAACCGTGACGATATTTCCCGCATGAGTAAAAGCTGTTTCGCGGGTACAGCCAAGGCAGATGCCTTTCAGACTATGAGCTATTCAGTTTTCTATTTGTGACCTGTGGGGGGCAGTAATGCATCTTTTTAACCATTAGTCTGCAAGAAACTGCGAAGAAGAAGAAAAGGAGCAGGAGCAGCATACAGAGCGCAGCAGGAATGACGTCGGAGTCTAATAATATCCTTATTGAAGATGTCCCTGCCACTTTCAAATCTTTTGTGTGGCAGCATTTTGGTTTTCCGGTGGAAATAATTAACGGCAACTGAGTGACGGACAAGACAAGGACAATATGTAAGCAGTGTAAAAGAATAGTGCCACACACTGCGGCTAATACGAGCACGATGCTATGGCACATACAAAACCATCACAGCTCGCTTCTAAAAGCAACTGCACCTGTGATGAAAACTGTTAAAGGACAGACAACACTGACGGACGCCTTTGCTCCTAAACTTCCAGACTCGAGCGCCAGAGCCACGACGATAACGAGAGACATTGGAATTTTCATTGCAGCTGATATGAGGCCATTTTCTGTGGTAGAAAACCAGGGATTTCGGCGGCTCCTCCACACACTAGAACCGAAGTACAACATCCCATCACGCACGCATTTTACTCGCACTGTGGTCCCGAAGCTATATAAAGAGTCAAAGACCAAGGTTGTACAAATTCTGAAAGACGCAGAAAGCATCGCCATAACATCAGACGGTTGGACATCAAGAGGTACGCAGAGCTTTATCACAATTACAGCCCACACAATCAACAATGACTGGGAGATTAAAAGTCTTGTGCTGCAGACTCGCCCACTTTTTGAGTCCCACACAGGGGCAAACATAGGTGAGGTTTTGCAAGCAGCTGTGACTGACTGGGAGCTTAAAAGACCAAACCATAGCATTGCTATTGTGACGGATAATGCACGAAATATGGAAGTGGCCGTGCGCGAGGCGGGATTGGAGCCGCACATAAAGTGTTTTGCGCACACTATAAATCTTGCAACCCAAGCTGGCCTCGGTGTTCCCCGCGTCGCTCGTTTGCTCGGGCGGGTGAGACGTGTGGCAGCCTTTTTTCACCGGAGTTCAACAGCTAATGCGGTGCTAATCTCCAAGCAGAAGCAGCTACAACTGGCATCCCACAAGTTAATCATGGACGTTACGACGCGATGGAACAGCACTTTGGATATGCTGGCACGATACCTGGAGCAGCAAGCTGCCATAGCAGCAGCTCTCACCAGCCCAGAGATCAGACAAAACACCAGAAACATCGATACTCTTGACAGCTGCGACATCAGAGATGCTGAAGACCTTGTGAAGCTGCTGCATCCTTTAAAGACAGCCACCACAGTGTTGTGCGAGGAGAAATGTCCCACAGTGTCTCTTATTGTGCCACTGAAGAGCATGATTGAACAGAACATGACACCAAATGATGCCGATTCCACCACCATCGCCAACACAAAGACAGCAATCCTCAGGAATATTGCAGACAGGTACAGTGGGGATGTTTACAACTTTCTGCTGGAATGCACAGCGCTGGACCCAAGGTTCCGGACTCTACCTCAGCTTGACTTCGACCAGTGTGAGGCAGTTTTCCTGAGACTACAGAACAAGGCCAAACAGTTGCAGGAAAATCAGGTATAAATGTATTGCTTAAACATTTCTTCTTTCTTATGCATATGTATGTAACACTAAATTTACTCAATTTATGTTTCCATTAACAACTGAAAATTTTGATAGATTCATGCAGTGTGTGTGGGGAATGAATCATGAGAGCATGAGAGGAGGGCTGCTGCTTATTAAATTTAACACCAGTGTTTCTTCTGTTTGAAGACCACAGCTGAGGAGAAGGGAGAAGAAGCAGCAGGTGGAGCATACTGTACCACACCTGGAAGAGAGGAGGCTGTGAGAGCTGAGCCAGAAGAGACAGAGCCTGCTCCAAAAAAGACAGCACTTGAGGACCTGCTAGGGAACTCTTTCTCTACTGAGCAAGGGCCATCCGACAGATCAGTACAGGCTGAGAGGGAAATTGAAGACTACAGAAAAGAGGCCTCTATCCCTCTCAGTAAATGCCCTCTAAAATGGTGGCAAGAAAACTGCTCCAAATATCCTTTGCTGTCTCACCTTGCCAAAGCATACCTTTCTGTGCCTGCTACCTCTGTTCCAAGCGAGCGTGTATTTTCAACTGCTGGAGATATAATGCCCAAAGGTCTCAACTGCTTCCAGAAAATGTGGATATGCTCATATTCTTGAAAAAAAATATGAACATAGCTTAGGCTAGGCTGTGCACTGCTTGAAAAGAAAGGGTCAGTCTCTTTGCACTTTTTTGTACTGACAGAGTAGTACTTTGGTTATAGTTTTGCACACAGTGCTTGCACTTAAAAAAAAGAGTATTTAATTTTATTTTTGGAAAGAAGTTTAAGTTAAGTTCAAGCTCATCCTTGGGTCATGCATGGGTGTAAGTTATAAAAGATAATCAAAATGCAAATACACTGTTTTTTGAATCTGTGCAATAAAAAAGTAAGTTTGTCCAGTCATAGATTTTTTCATTTTAGTATTCTTAAAAGTAGTGTGAAAATATTGTCTCGTCTCGTTCTCGTGAACCCAATTTCATGTCACGTCTCGTCTCGTGAGCCAAGTGTATCGTCACATCCCTATTGTTTACTGTTTACCAAAAACAGGGAGTAGCTTACCCCTCTCTCCCTTAAATTGATCCTTCTATTCTATGATTTCCTTACCTGTCTGAAAGAGTCTCCGCACCAATGCTGGACTGGGGAGGTGGGGGTAGGGACCACCTGCTCTTTCTGTCTTTTGAATGCCGTGGATGAGGTTGCAGTCTCCTCTTTCTCATAACTGAAATCAGAGAAAATGTCTTACATTTACACCCTGGTGCGAAGACACTCGACATGTTTCAATATTCGGGACATCTCACTCATGGCACGTCCCGGATTTCACCAGATTACTGAGGTTTCAAAGCCCCATGGGGAAAACAGTCTGTGCTTTCATGTATAGAGTGAATGCCCATAAGGTACTCGTCCAAGAGGGAATCTAAAAACATTTGTTTGATACCATAAAACAGAGTAAACAACATAAGAGAAAAAAAATAACTCACCCATCCAACAGAAACGTAGCTATCTCTGCATCAGATTTGAAACCCTTGAGATCCTGAAGGGTCCTTCTCTGCTCAAATACAACGCCGGCATTGTCTCTTGTTTTATTTCTCGCATGGTTCTCCTTCTTGTACTCTTTCGGTAAGCGTTTTCACGATCCTTGACTTTTTGGTGGAAGCTGCCTGGGGTAAAGAGGGAATCGGCATCGTCCTGCGGCCCGCTGGATTACTGCTGTCCGCCATTGTTGTAGATTTGTTGCTGTTTTTCTTCTTGCTCTCCTTCTTCTTCTTTGGATTTGTTCTTCTTATACCTTTCCCGGCAGAATAGACGCTGCAAAGCATATTACTGCCCTTCTGGGCAGTAAGAAAAAGGTGGTGGGTGATAGGTGGGTGATAGAGATTATCTTGTAGCCACTCCAGATAGCCATCGCAGAAATCGTCTTTGTTACATTAATATGTTAAAATCCTACTGTGATAGGGGGAAGTTGCAGGTAAAGTCCAGTTCTGAGGCAGGTGAAGTGCCTCCTGTGGTGCTGTCCGGTGCTGAAGCTGTTGCACCATGTGTTAGTCTGATGACAGGGAAAGTTTCTGCGCTGTCCAGTACTGAAGCTGATGACCGGGGTTTGTCTGAGGACTTGACCATGGGTAAGTTATCAAACTCTGAGATCTTGAAAGATCTTCCTGCTCGTTTGTCTCATCCTTCTGAGCCACAGTGCTCAGATCTGATTGAGTTGATTGAGTCTAACAAATCACTGTTTTCTGATGTCACTTCTCAGACGCATTTTTTAAAGCATGATATTGATGTCGGGGATTCACTGCCGATTGAACAACATCCATATCGAGTGAATTCAGATAAGAGACATCAACTTAAGCGGCAGGTGGAGTATATGGTACAGCGTAACATTACTGAACCCAGTAATAGTGCTTGGAGCTCCCCATGCTTCCTTGCTGACAAAGCTAATGGTGAAGATTGTTTCTGTACAGACTTTCGCAAGGTAAGTGGTGTGACAAAACCTGACTGTTACCCTTTTTCCCAGAATGGAAGACTGTGTGGATCGTGTTGGAGGTACCAGGTTTTCAACAAAGTTGGACTTGCTGAAGGGCTATTGGCAGGTCCCTATGACTGAAAGGGCAAAGGAGATCTCTGCATTTGTTGCACCTGATGACTTCCTGCAATATACAGTCATGGCCTTTGGGATGCGTAATGCGCAGGCTACCTTTCAGCATTTGACGAATGTAGTTCTGTCTGGTCTGTCATTTTGTGAAACGTATCTGGATGATTTAGTTGTCTGCTCTGAGTCATGGTCTGAGCATGTGGAACATTTGCGTGCAGTGTTTTGCCGCTTAGAGGAGGCAGGTTTGACAGTGAACCTGTCCAAAAGTGAGTTTGGGCAGGCCGCAGTGACTTACCTTGGGAAAGTAGTGGGAGGAGGTCAAGTCCAGCCTGTGCGAGCAAAGGTGGAGTGCATTGAGGTCTTTCCTGTTCCAACCAACCGAAGAGAGCTTCGCCGTTACCTTGCGATGGTTGGGTATTCTAGGGGCTTTTGCAAAAATTTTTCTGCCGTGGCCTCACCCTTAACTGATTTGTTCAGCCCTAAGGTAAGCTTTAAATGGTCCAAAGCCTGTCAGTTGGCATTTGATCAAACAAAAAGTCTCTTGGTGAATGCACCTGTTCTTGTGACCCCTCGGTTTGATCAGCCCTTCTAGCTGGCTGTGGACGTCAGTGATACTGGTGTTGGTGCTGTTCTTCTTCAAGAAGGTTCAGATGGCGTGGAGCATCCAGTTTCTTATTTTTCTAAGAAACTCAACGTTCATCAGAAATGGTATTCTACTATTAAAAAGGAAGCGCTGGCACTTATTATGGCTCTGGAACACTTTGAAGTTTATGTTGGTTCTGCTATCGCTCCTGTAGTTGTCTATACAGATAACAACCTGCTCGTGTTTCTACATAGGATGCGAAACAAGAACAGACGTTTGATGAATTGGAGTTTGCCGTTGCAGGCCTTCAATGTGGAAATCAGACATATCCGTGGCAGGGATAATGTTCTGGCTGACGCATTGTCACACCTGTAAGCCAATGTTCCTGAACAATGTATCCTATAAAGACTGTATGTTTCTTCTTATTTATATTATGTTGTTGTTGTTTTTCCTTATTATACATTGTTCAATAACTTAGGGTGGGGGTGTATTTCCGCCACAACAGGCACCGACCACAGCTCTGATAAGCCGCCTCAACAATAGAGGCCCGGAACAAGGCCCACTCGGACTCAATGTCCCCTGCCTCCTCCGCCACATGGACGAACTTCTCCCAGAGGTGGAAGATGAAACTCTTTCTGACGGAAGACTCAGCCAGACGTTCCCAGCAGACCCGCACAGCATGCTTGGCTCTACCAGGTCTGACAGGCATCCTCCCTCACCATTGGAGCCAACTCACCACAAGGTGGTGATCAGTTGACAGCTCCACCCCTCTTTTCACCCGAGTGTCCGAAACATGTGGCCGCAAGTCCAATGAAACAACTATAAAGCCAATCATGGAACTGCGGCCTAGGGTGTCCTGGTGCCAAGTGCACATTTGGACACCCTTATGCTTGAACATGGTGCTCATTATGGACAATCCGTGACGAGCACAGAAGTTCAATAACAGAACACAACTCAGGTTCAGAACGGGGGGGCCGTTCCACCCAATCACACCCCTCCAGGTCTCACTGTCATTGCCAATGTGAGCGCTGAAGTTCCCCAGTAGAACAAGGGAGTCCCCAAAAGAGGCACTCTCCAGCTTCCCCTCCAGGGAATCCGAAAAGGGTGGAAACTCTGAACTGTTGTTTAGTGCATAAGCACAAATGACAGTTAGGTTCCATCCCACCACTCAAAGGTGGAGGGAGGCTACCCTCTCGTTCACCGGGGTAAACCCCAACGTAAAGGCCTCGAGCCTAGGGGAGACAAGCACTGCCACCCCCACCCAACGCCTCTCACCATCCGCAACTCTAGAGTGGAAAAGAGTCCAACTCCTCTCAAGAGGACTGGTTCCAGAGCCTAAGTTATGCGTCAAGGTGAGTCCGACTATATCTATCCAGAACTGCTCAACCTCGCGCACAAACTCCGGCTCATTCTCCATGGCCTCTCTGAATTCATCACATGCCTGGGATTTTGCTTTGGCGACAACCGAAGCTGCATTCCGCTTGTGCCAGCCAGTAGCTGTCAGCTGCTTCCGGAGTCCCACTGGCCAAAAAGGTCCAATAGGACTCCTTCTTCAGCTTGACGGTATCCCTCACCTCTGCTGTTCACCAGCGGGTTCGGATATTTCCGCCACAACAGGCACCGACCACCTTACGGCCACAGCTCTGATAAGCCGCCTCAGCAATAGAGGCCCGGAACAAGGTCCACTCGGACTCAATGTCCCATGCCTCCTCTACATGCCACATGGACGAACTTCACCCGGAGGTGGGTGTGAAACTCTTTCTGACAGGAGACTCAGCCAGACGTTCCCAGCAGACCCGCACAGCATGCTTGGCTCTACCAGGTCTGACAGGCATCCTCCCTCACCATTGGAGCCAACTCACCACAAGGTGGTGATCAGTTGACAGCTCCACCCCTCTCTTCACCCGAGTGTCCAAAACATGTGGCCGCAAGTCCAATGAAACGACTATAAAGCCAATCATGGAACTGCGGCCTAGGGTGTCCTGGTGCCAAGTGCACATTTGGACACCCTTATGCTTGAACATGGTGTTCATTATGGACAATCCGTGATAATAATAATAATACATTTTATTTGAAAGTGCCTTTCTTAGCACCCAAGGACACTTTACAAAATACATAATAAAACACACTGCATTAAAATCACAATTAAAATAAATAAAAACAACGTACAAGAGTGACACAGTTCAATGAGGCAGGGAAATTAAAGAGGATATGCAGTTTGGGACAGAAACAAAGAGTAAACTTGGTAATTCTTGACTGTTTCAATTATGTTTGGTCTTCTTGATACAAGCTGTTCTGGGGACCTTAACATAATTTGGGGGCTCATCCTAACTAACTTCTGTTTTTCAGTGTGGTTTTGTAACATCTAGCTTTGGTGGCTTAGTTGCAGCAGGGCCGGGTAAATGTAAATGTTTTGTAGTTTGTGGTTGTAGCCTTTTGTGCCTTTTTGTGTTGCCTTTTTGTGTATTTGGTAACTTTGTGAACACAGCTTTGTAGGTTTACAATTAATTGTACTTGTAGCTGTACTGTGTATGCACTAATTTGATGGTCAAGAGTTACAATTGTATGTAGGCCTTCTAGTGTGACTGTTTTCTGCTGAAAGTTGAGTTGTTAAAACACTTAAAATGGAGATTAAGTTGACTGAATTTATTGATATAAAGTTCCAGTGAAAATGCTGAGGGATACTGCTGCTTCCCAGTCTTTCATTTTGGAAGGAGTGTTGCCATTCAGTGATAAGTCTGCAGGTGGTTCTTATGTTCCTATGTTGGGTTTTGGCATGAAGGACATAGGTGTGCCTTTGCATAGGGTCTGTGTGCAGTCTGACCTTGTTTCGGGTGAAGTGAATGTGGGCGTGCGTCCTTGTTTCAATCAATCAATCAATCAATCAATCAATCAATCAATCAATCTTTATTTGTATAGCGCCAATTCATAACAAGTGTTATCTCAAGACACTTTACAATAGAGCATAAAGCTCTTCATTTTATGGATATACATATATGCATAGATACATATATACATATAAAATACACATATACATATATATACAAATATATACATCCAATACCCAACATGAATCCATATAGCCAATCATGGATCCCTCCATCATGGCGGCAAGAAAAAACCTTCTGTTAAGCAGCAGGAAATCTTGAATGTGGATCCCAGTCTCATGATGAACAGCAAATCCACACGATGCTGTGTTGGGTGTGAGGGCTGTTTCCCAATTCAGGGGGTTTCTTTCTTGATGGGGAATGATTTGGCTGCAGGATGCTGGTTACTCCTGAAATGACACCAGTCCCTGTCAGGCAGTCTCCTGATAAGCTTGCTGTGAAGTTCCCAAAGGTTTTTGCAGCTTGTGCTGTTACTCGGTCTCGTTCTAAAAAGGATGAAGCTGAAGTTGATTTGAGTGACAGCTTTACTTGCAAGGTGGGGGTGTTACATGCTCCCCCCTCTCCCTCTTGCTTGGTCTCTCTCTCTACTCCACACATTCAACTCAGCAGCAGCGGCAGGAGCGGCTGGAAGAGCAGAAGAAGCTGGTTTTGTATGACCTTATGTGGTTTTCTTTTCTTCTTTTATTTCTGGTGGGTCCAGTGGTCCAGTTTTCGGTTTTATTTCCATTGTTTAGGTGTCCAGGGGTTTGTGTTCAGGTAGAAGGGAGAATCCTGTTCCGCCGGCCCTCACATGGGCGGGACAGTGGTGGCTCCCTGTCTTTTGTTCTTTGTAGCTTGCCCACCAGTATTTTGTTAGCTTTGAGGAGGAAGGTATTTGGCTGGGAAATCAGTTATGGTGTTTTTTTTCTGATTTGGTCACATAACCTGTTCTCCCTTTAATAAACAAAGAGAGTAAACTTGGTAATTCCTGACTGTTTCAATTCTGTTTGGTCTTCTTGATACGAGCTGTTCTGGGGACCGTTTCAACCCCAACATACAGGCCTCTTTTTTTCGTGTTGATATGGGTAAACGGAAAACAGGAAACCATCTGATTTTCCGGTTTCCGTTTGGATGAAGGGAAACGAAAAACGGGAAACGAGTCGTTTCCCGTTTTTTGTTTGGTAATCGAAAATCAAAAAACGGAAAACGAGCCTTTATCTGATATCTTTCATGGATTTATTATTCACAAGTTGGGATATAAAATACAGCCGTAATTCCTTTCCTGAAGCTTGCTTCCGGGTGAAGGCAAAGCAAGCTTCAGGAAAGGAATACCTCAGGGAGTCTCCAGAAAGGAATTACGGCCATATTTTATATCCCAACTTGTGAATAATAAATCCGTGATAGATATGAGATAAAGGCTCGTTTTCCGTTTTTTGATTTCCAATTACCAAACAAAAACCGGGAACCGAGTCGTTTCCCATTTTTCGTTTCCCTTTATCCAAACGGAAATCGGAAAATCGGATGGTTTCCCGTTTTCCGTTTACCCATATCAACACGAAAAATGAATGGCCGATAAGTACACGGACCCCAACGCCTCTCACCATCCGCAACTCTAGAGTGGAAGAGAGTCCAACCCCTCTTAAGAGGATTGGTTCTAGAGCCTAAGTTATGCGTCAAGGTGAGTCCGACTATATCTATCCAGAACTGCTCAACCTCGCGCACAAACTCCGGCTCATTCTCCATGGCCTCTCTGAATTCATCACATGCCTGGGATTTTGCTTTGGTGACAACCGAAGCTGCATTCCGCTTGTGCCAGCCAGTAGCTGTCAGCTGCTTCCGGAGTCCCACTGGCAAAAAAGGCCCAATAGGACTCCTTCTTCAGCTTGACGGCATCCCTCACCTCTGCTGTTCACCAGCAGGTTTGGATATTTCCGCCACGACAGGCACCGACCACCTTACGGCCACAGCTCTGATAAGCCACCTCAACAATAGAGGCCCGGAACAAGGTCCACTCGGACTCAATGTCCCATGCCTCCTCCATAGCCACATGGACGAACTTCACCCAGAGGTGGAAGATGAAACTCTTTCTGATGGGAGACTCAGCCAGACATTCCCAGCAGACCCGCACAGCATGCTTGGATCTACCAGGTCTGACAGGCATCCTCCCTCACCATTGGAGCCAACTCACCACAAGGTGGTGATCAGTTGACAGCTCCACCCCTCTTTTCACCCGAGTGTCCGAAACATGTGGCCGCAAGTCCAATGAAACGACTATAAAGCCAATCATGGAACTGCGGCCTAGGGTGTCCTGGTGCCAAGTGCACATTTGGACACCCTTATGCTTGAACATGGTGCTCATTATGGACAATCCGTGACGAGCACAGAAGTCCAATAACAGAACACCACTCAGGTTCAGAACGGGGGGGCCGTTCCACCCAATCACACCCCTCCAGGTCTCACTGTCATTGCCAATGTGAGCGCTGAAGTTCCCCAGTAGAACAAGGGAGTCCCCAAAAGGGGCACTCTCCAGCACCCCCTCCAGGGAATCCAAAAAGGGTGGAAACTCTGAACTGTTGTTTGGTGCATAAGCACAAATGACAGTTAGGTTCCGTCCCACCACTCAAAGTTGGAGGGAGGCTACCCTCTTGTTCACCGGGGTAAACCCCAACGTACAGGCCTCGAGCCTAGGGGAGACGAGCACTGCCACCCCCACCCAACGCCTCTCACCATCCGCAACTCTAGAGTGGAAGAGAGTCCCCCGGAACAAGGTCCACTCGGACTCAGTGTCCAGAAGTTGAAACACTACGCTTGCACCGGACTGGGGTAAAAGCAGAAGAGAGTTGCAAACCAATGACAGCCTTTCTGGATCCTCCTTCTCACCCTCTTCCGCCAATTTAGGGTCCCTGGGGCTTCAGCTGGGGGGGCCGTCTGGTCAACTCCTCTTGCAGACAAAACTCCATCTTCTGTTAAACTTTGTGTTCCTTCATCACAGGAGTCAAGAGACTCGGTGGTAATAATTTGGGCACCATTAGGATCCTCTCCTGACAATTGTGTATCTCCATAAGGTATGCATGGTAATGGACCATCAGAACAAGGGACAGGGATGGTGGCAATAGTACTACAAAAGCAAAAGTCTACCTCAGAGGAGCTTGAGACCACCTCGTGGTCCACCATTCCTCCATCAACACTGCATGAAGAACAACAACATTCATATTTTAGTCAAATATTCAAAACCTAAAGTTCAACACAATTTTTTGTGTTGATTTGAAGTTTTGTTAGCATGAAGAGAATCACTCACACATCAGGCCTGACTTGTGATACACATGGGCCGGGGACAGGGGCACGATTGCGCCAAAAGCCAAATTCTTCCTCAGATGAGTTTGAGACCACCTCCTGTTTCACCATTTCTCCATCAACACTGTATCGGAGACAACAATATTCACATTTTAGTCAAATGTTCCAAACCTAAAGTAAGACACATTTTTTTGTTACTCTGAAGGTGCGTTAGCATGAAGAGAATCACTTACACATCAGGCCTGACTTGTGATGCACATGGGCCGGAGACGGGGACGCGATTGTGCCAAAAGCCAAATTCTTCCTCAGATGAGCTTGAGACCACCTCCTGTTTTACCATTTCTCCATCAACACTGTATCAGGGACAACATTCATCTTTTAGTCAAATGTTCAAAACCTAAAGTTCAACTCAATTTTTTGTGTGTTAATCTTAAGGTGTGTTGGCATGAAAAGAATCACTTACACATCAGGCCTGACTTGTGATGCACATGGGCCGGGGACAGGGGCACGATTGCGCCAAAAGCCAAATTCTTCCTCAGATGAGTTTGAGACCACCTCCTGTTTCACCATTTCTCCATCAACACTGTATCGGAGACAACAATATTCACATTTTAGTCAAATGTTCCAAACCTAAAGTAAGACACATTTTTTTTGTTACTCTGAAGGTGCGTTAGCATGAAGAGAATCACTTACACATCAGGCCTGACTTGTGATGCACATGGGCCGGGGACGGGGGCGCGATTGTGCCAAAAGCCACATTCTTCCTCAGATGAGCTTGAGACTTCCTCCTGTTTCACCATTTTTCCATTAACACTGTATGGGGGACAACATTCATCTTTTAGTCAAATGTTCAAAACCTAAAGTTCAACACAATTTTTTGTGTGTTAATCTTAAGGTGTGTTAGCATGAAAAGAATCACTTACACATCAGGCCTGACTTGTGATGCACATGGGCCGGGGACGGGGGCGCGATTGCGCCAAAAGCCAAATTCTTCATCAGATGAGCTTGAGACCACCTCATGTGCTTCATCCGTGGAAAGAGACACAGGCTCATTGTTGGAAGGGCTAAGGGTGTAAGGTGTACCCTGATAAGTTAAGTTGAAAAATGGGTGTGCCAGAGCCTCTCTGGGAGTGATCCTCTTTCTCCAGTCCACATGCAGAAGGTGTTGCAACAAGTCCACAAACAGGAACCTGTCCCCGAGCTCTTCCACGCTGCTAGCAGGATACATCTGAAATCAGAAACACACTCAGGTTGGCTGATTTAGGTTAGCCTGTGTCTTTCACACACCAATATTCACTTTGTGTACATCCTGTTTCTGTTGAAACAGTAGTAAGTCCTCTCTAAATCCTATCGCACTGTAAAGGTCATCCTAGGTAGTAGAAGTAACATCTTAAGTTTTCTTACTTAAGATTTGTACACAGCTGCCTAAACTTTTGTATTGCACTGAAGGAGCTGGGTGTAAGATTTGAGTAATATCTGCGTTGAAACTAGCTTAGTTAATGCAACACCTTGTATGTTATTAGCTTTTAAATGTCAATTTAAAGCAGATACAATATTTAAACCCTGAAAAGAGGTGCTGATGGATACTATTTAACATGGAAGATATTATTTACATTAGCCAGGTCAGCCAGAGACTTTAGCCTTGGGATAGTAGGATCCATCATCTGTGGGCGGTGGAAATTGGTCCATTCAAACTCCTTGTGTGTCTAAAAGGTCAACATCAATCAAAGAAACAATTAAAAAAGAGTTTAGATGCACTTTTCAAACATCTTAGAAAACAGAGGAACATTTATACTTACCATAAACCTCCATGAGGAACCATTAGTGCCCTGTTCCCGGATGAAAAAGCACTGTGTGAAGATCCCAGTATCCAGCAGCTCCAAGTCTGGCATACCCTGAGTCTCCACCAAGTATTTCATCTGCACACAGAATAAACACAATAGAGTTAGATGATGAGACAGTGCTGTACATCAGATTCACTGTGTCTGTGTGGTTGAGCATACATACATTTTGATACTCGCAGTGGACTGGATAAAGGTGTCTCCCGGTGAACAGGTAGGCTAGCACGCAGCCTACCCCCCACACATCGATGGCCTCAGTGACTGGTTGTCCCAAATAAATTTCTGGAGCCCTGAAGAAATCAAGACGAGTGTCAGAGGTTAGAAATCTGATCTTAAACATAACACACAAAAGCCCTTTCATGGTGCCCCACAGCAAAGCCGCAGCATTCACTGTGGAGGTAAAAGGTCACAGCCATAAAGATTCTGGCTTGAAAAAGCAATGGGGCAAAAGACAAACTCGAGGATGGACCTACCTGTACCCGATGGGCTGGACCACAGTCCCACGATGGACTTCACCAGTTCTCATGGCCAGACCAAAATCAATCAATTTGACATTGATCTGGGGGTCATCCCTGTTGACCACCATGATGTTGTCTGGTTTGATGTCCATGTGAAGAACACCAAGACTATTCAAGGCGTTCAGGGCAATCAGGAGCTGAAGGAACAAAAGAAGACAAACTTTAGCTCTTCATGTGATGATATGTAGTGTTTAGAGTTGAAGTTGTTTGACATTCTACAACTAAAATGTGATCAGAACATTCTGTCCATGTGTCTGCAGCATCTGTATTTCTGCATGCTCCATAACGGTTTACAGATCTGGACCAAACATTGCAGTATCACTGGGAAATTGCAGGGGAATGCTGAGAAGGTAAGCTGGCAGTTTAGACTTCCTCCTAACTTTGTGCTGCTCACCAACGAATTTCAAATTTTCACAACATTCTAGTCAATAAATAAATAAATAAAAAGCTGCCATGATGCATTTAAGTCTGATTTGCCAGGACAACACTTAAGGCAAAATGTTTTTCAACATGCAAATGGAATATATTTTTATTATTTTATAAGGAATTAGACAATGCATTTCTCATTACAGTTTCTGTAAGGTTCTTTTATGAACCAGTATTAATAATTTTGGGGTAAACATTGAGATGACTAAACTGAAATAACTGTCAGTAACTAAGATTATTATAACTACTATGTTGGCCAAGCTACTTTTATAAAATGAACTTGAGACTTAATGATAAATTAAACTGAAGATAAATTAATTTATTAAGAAGGAAAACTATACTTGTTCATTGATTTGTAAAGTTACTCTTAATATCAGACTTAGCCTGTTAACTTGTAAGGTTGAAAATATAACTATAATTTCTAATGAAAGCAAGGTGTTGTACATGTAACGTTTAGGCCAATCCAGCAAAAACATGAAGAAGAAGGAACTCTGGAAGTTGTTGGAGCATTTTTTGTTAAGATCATGTCATTGAGGAACTATAGTGTATATCTGATGCTAGCATAAACAGGCACATGGACAGACAGCTACAGTAGGACACGTGTCCTCTTGAAATTCAGGTGATACTGTTTCATTCTTGGAGTTATTCTCCTTTTGTCTCCACAATGTGAAATCAACTACTGTGACACTGTCATAAAGACTGCTTGAACTGATCAATAACATTAATACATACCTGCTGTGCGATCTGCCTGATGCTGCCAAGGCCCAGCGGCTTGCAGCCACGGCTACAGATGAGGTCCCAGAGACTGATGTCCAACATCTCGAGGGCCAGGCAGGTGTCCCCTCTGCAGTCAAACTTCTCGTGCAGCTTCAGGAGGTGGTTCTGATCCTGATCCACGTTGGACAGGTACTGCAACATGGCTGCCTAGATGAACAAGAGGAGGCAGGACAACAGTTTAGCTTACTGATCATCCTATGATGGAGAAAGATAAGATTTTAGGTCATAAAAATAAAACTTGGCATCAAATAAGAGTAGAATACACACCTCTTGCTCGGTGTCAATACAATGCTTCTTCAGCACCTTGACGGCCACCATCTCTTTTGTGTCCTCTTTCAGACACTTCACCACTTTTCCGTAGACCCCCTCACCAAGTGTGGCCTGAACAGAGTAAGAGGTGGTTCCACTAACGAGTGTCTGGATCGGCCTTGGTGCGTTGATAACTACAGAAAGCAGATGCAAAGAACATATGTCAGGACAGTCTGTTCAGTCAAAGGCTATCTTGATTTGAAATATAATAAAATAGAGTGGCAGTGGTTTGATATCTTTTGTACTTTCATGTGTTTTCACATGCTCATTCTTTTGGCCCTTTTAGGATCGTCTATACAATGACATGTCAGCAGAAACTTATGTGGACTACTGCAGCCAAACAACTTGAGCTGTACAGATTTCACACCCAGCATGCATCATTATTCAACAACCTGCCAAATATCCTACTAATTGTGGATTGAAGCTGCAAGATTTGAATTTGTAAGTGTAAATCTTTATTTCTGTTTCTTCTGCATAAGTCTCCATCCACTATAGCTCTGCTCATAACTTCCAATATGAAATCATTTTTAAGTTCTATATATATACATGCTAGCATTTTCTTTGTTTTGTTTTGTTTAAATATATATATATGTATATAAACAAATTCTTTTATGTACTCAAATTGACATTTTAACTAAAGCAGAAGTGGATTAATAGATTTCTTCAGAAAGAAAGCAAAAAATATTGATTACGAACAAGAAGAATTTCTTAATGTACATATTTTGCTCAATTGTGTTTGTAGAAATTGTATAATTGACCTTTAATGGTAACTAATGAGCTGAGTTTTAAAAAAAATCTCAAAAATAGAAACAGACTTGCAGAAATTCATGCCTTCGGCTTTAAGAGCCATAATTGCTACCAAATTTTAAAAAGAAGAACGTAGATATAATAAAGTAATCAAGTAGAGCAGACTAATTAGAAATCAAAACACTCAATAAACTGGTCTATGCACAACACTCAAAGTTTGTTCTGCTGCTGTTATTAAACATTTTAAGTAAATACATTTTAAGTTATATGACTGAACTTACAATAAATCACATGAAAACTACCTTAACTTAATCACTTCCACTCAGTGTTAACTAAAATGCCTGATGACTTTAAACCAGTGTAAAAAAATAAGCCCTGACTTGAAGATTGGTACTCACCTGCTGGCATGTTTGTCGTCAGTTGATTTGCTGTTGGTTGATGAAATCAGACAAACTCCAACAAAAGGATGTCCAACAAAACGCGTCAAAAAATGTTTTGACTGAAAAAATAACCAAAATGAATTCAAGCTGCAATATTTCCAACAAGAATGTCCTTGGTCACGATGTAAGTATCTCCTCTCTATAAACCTCCGACTGTCTGCAGCTCGGCTCTGCTCTTATACTTTCTGGACATTCTAGAACTTTGTGATGTCATCAGAAGGACAGAGATGCTGGTGTTCTAGAAAAACACATTAACATCTCATCAGAGTACATACAAAGCCCATGAAGTGTAAAGTTTAAATAAAAACAAAATACAAATCAAATCAAATCGAAGCAAAGCAAACTTTATTTATAAGGCACTTTTCATACTTAGAAGCAACACAAAGTGCCTCACAGAGGTTAAAAACAACATAAAACAGAAATCCCCCCCCAAATACAGAGACATATCCACACACACACACACACACACACACACACACACACACACACACACACACACACACACACACACACACACACACACACACACACACACACACATTGAGCATTTAAAAGATTTGGAAGGAAGTTTAGGATAGACTGTTATGTTTGACTGATATTTGGAAAAAAAAAGGTTCAAATGTTTAAAATCTCGTCTGCCTACTAATTGAAGTATGTCAGGATGATTTGGCATTATCTCAGGCATATTTTCTTAAATAAGTTCAACGCACTAAAAAACATGCAGGCTGCTGTGAGTGAATATCATCTGTGTTTAATCTGTGAAACCACAGGATTGCTTTGAAACATTTCCATGATTTTGTTCTTGAATTTTTATGGAAAAATGAACATGTGTCTTAGAATACTGGCCTTTACTGCAAAGGTGGATTCAGAAAGCCATTCATTAAAGCTACAATTGCAGCAAAGATAAACCTTTAGCTGACAGCAGCTTTTCTTCTGACATTTAGAAAAAAAGAATATAATTATTTTTGATGGGCAAGTAATTGACAAGCAAAGGTCTCACATGATGTTAAAGAGACAGACAGACAGGATGTGTCTGTCCAGATGACACTGCAGTATATTGTGATCCTCTGAACACTGCCCAGCTATGTTTAGCCAGTGACAATGTGAATTCATGTTATGTTGAATAATACTTGAATGGTGATTATTTTATTTAGTGCAAGTCAAAAAGGGCAGCAGAGAGTTCTGCCTTTTTGCATGTTTGCACAATTAGCTCTGTCATTTTTTCAATTTAGGCATGCACTAATTAATTCCTCGCACTGTGATGCAATGTTTAAAACAGATGACAGTGAAATTACATTTGTCAACCTTCCCTGGAGTGCGAGGCAAAACATGGGTATAATAAACTCTGTTCATTATTGAGAGTCACTGATATTAATACAAATATTTATGAAGTAATCAGTTAATTCAAGTGCAAAACATTAGCAGTATAATCACCATGAATCAAATCTTGGTGTTGGCTGCTGCTGTGAGAACGTGATCACCAGTGCCTCATTTGTTTCTCTTTCCATTCCCTTAATGGAAAGTGTGACAGCTTATGAACTAAGAGTCTTAATTGACTAACCACTTTCAAATGTTAACCTTAAATACAGCATTAGCCCTTGTTTGGAAACCCTTCTGCAGAATGACATCTCCTCTAAGTACATCAACACACCTCAAACATACAATGACTATAAACTACGTGTGAATGAGATGTAAGCTAAACAAGTCCACTTAAAAAAAGACATGCATACTGCAAAGATGGAACTGAGATGTATGAGACAAATTTACTTTAAGGGGTCACATATTGGTGATCCATCTCAGGACAGCAGTGTTGCAGCAGAGAACTCAACGGGGGCAAACAGTCATAAATCAATGCTCTTAACAGGAAACTTTTCTCCTTTGCTTACTACAGTATTTTGACTTGAGTCAGGTTTGCTCAGGAGAGCTTAACACTCACCTGACCGAGATGTTTCCAGCTTTGTTAAAGCCTCTAAAATGTTAATCATGATGTCTTCCTCCCCTTCTTACCTGAATTTATGCATGTACAAAATGACTCAAAGGTGACAACACATTGAAAAGAAGCTCACCTCAAAGATGCTTCTGGCATAGAAAGTGTGCGTCAAAGTTACATTCTGTCCTTCTGCATCACAGCAGAAGGAGAGGACTGGTAACTGGATGCAATTTATCAGCTGAAGAGTGGGTAGATTGTGTGACCCCAGCATCAGTTATTAAAGAAATCTGAAGTGATGCTAAAAAAAGAATATATCAAGCAAAGGCAAACTGTCTATGGGGCTGAACTGCAGAAACGTTGCCCTTCAAAGCAGCCTCATGTGGCAGAACCTTCTGGTGGGGACCCACTTTTAGGAAAAAATTATCATAGAGTCCATATATATACAGTCCTACTCATCATTATTGGCACCCATGAAGTTTAAGTACCAAATGTGACAGTACAGTTTCTTTACAAACCTCTCTAACTTTGCTCTCTATCACTTTATCAGTCTCAAACTTGGCAGAAGTAATATTCACATATTAAGGTTTGCAAATTATACTTTATTAGCTACTATGATCATGCAGTCATATTTAGAATAGGCAGTTTTAAGTACCACCTCTTAAAGCCTACAAGGAAAAGAACACCCTACCAACAATTAAGCATGCAGGTTCCATAATGGTTTGGGGCTGCTTTACTGCATTGGGTACTGGAGGCCTTGACTGTATCACAGGAATCATGGAATCAGATAATTATCAAGAAATTTTAGAGAGTAATATATTACCCAGTGTAAGAACTCTTGGTTTGAGTCGAAGATTGTAGGCCCTCCAGCAAGACAAAGACCCAAACGCACACATCTGAAAGCACACAGGAATGGTTGAAAAAGAAAAAAATGGCCTGTTTTAAAATGTCCAGCAATGTCCCGATCTCAATCCGACTGAAAATCTTTGGTATGGCTGAAATCTGCCACTGGGGAAAAGAAACCTGCAAATATCCAAGAGCTTGAGCAATTTGCCTAGGAAAAGAGGGAGAAAATACCAGCTGAGAAGTGCAAGAAGCTTATAGATGGCTACAAGAAACATTTGGAGGCTGTCATCAGTGCCAAAGTGTGTGCAACAAAATACTAAAGAAGGGTGCCATTATTGCTGCACATGCTTTTTTCAGTTCCCTCTGAAATTACAACATGTAACTTGTAAAAATGATTTCTTTTTGTTAAAGTGTTTTGGACCTTCAATTAAAAGATCCTGATGACATAAATTGGGTACATTTCAATTCATTTCTGAAGATATTGTTAAAGTAATGAAAATAATGAAGGGGTGCCAATAATACTGAGCAGGACTGTAATGAGGTGACAACAGACTAATTCTTCTTCTGTATACTTTTTGTAAATGGTATCAAGCAGGAGGCAGTTCGTTTAAAGTGATAAACAGTAGTTAATTTCTGTCAAATCAGTGTAACGAGGAGCAACTAAAGGCGTGTGTATTGGTTTGGTAAATAAAAGGACTGGAAAGGAAATAACTGATCCCATACCCTGTGAATATCTTCTGGTTTCTGTGATCCCTCCAGCACCTCTCAGCAACTCTCTCAAGTGGTCTGGACCCCACTTCCAGAACGTTGCTTTCACTCAGTATGTGAGAGTGATTGATGATATAAAATCTTCACATTTTTTTTCCCCTCGATAATGTCAGTATTTACACACAGACAATAAATAAAGACAGAAACAAACAAACAAACAACAAAACGCTCTATTATGCATAAGGTATACAATGTTCCCTTTTTTGTCAGTAAAATTGTGTGGTTGTCTGTGAGCTGTCTTATAAACTGCCCTGAGAGCTTTGTTGTCATTGTAAATGATTTTCTTTTTTGTAATCAACCACAATATGATTAGAGATAATAATGTAGCTGTCATGCTGTTTTTCATATTTATTTTGGCAGATATGTCATATTCATGAAATTCACATTCCTTAATATTGTATTCATAGCTACTAGTTTAGATTTTGTCCTTTAATTCAGTTTCAGTTTTTTTTTTTTCATAAATTTTAAAATGATATTTCCTAAAATAGTTTAAATTTGGTCATTTTTACAATTGCATCTTATTCTAATACCCATGCCTTACTTCTGTACTGTGTATAAGGGCAGCTGAAACAACTGGGTGTCCCCATGGGACCAATTAAGTATTTTTGATTTTGATTCTGACTGATGTTGATTGGTGCGCTCTGCTGTTATCTTGCATCCATGGCCTTCTACACAAACTTTCATCATATTAGAAGCTTAACATCTTGCTTGGCCTTCTTGAGCTTCCATTTCCTTAACACAGTGTTTATTCTTAGTACTTTGTATTATTGCATTCTTTTGATAGTGTTCATTAACCAAACTAAACTGCCCCAATTCATTAGACTCAAAATATAATGAACTCAGTGAGGAAAACAGAAATGTACCAGCGCACCAACATCAGTAAGTCTTACCCTCTAGCATCCAAAGTTTATCTGAAGGATAGGAACACTATAACTAGGAAATCAACTTTAAATCGGGATACTATGAGGTCAGGAGCTTTTAACCCTGTTCAGTTTTTATAAGAGCTAAATAGACTCCACATGGTAAAAATAAATAAATTAATTAATTAAAAAACAGGGGATTCCATATTATGCTTTTTGAGTTTATATACCCTGTAAGGTGTTCTGTTCTCCAAGATGTCAGATTTTGTAAACAAGACAAAAGTCAACCTCTCCAGGACCTCTCTGTTTCCCTGTCTAACAGTGCAAGTAGCTTTCAATAGGTTGTGCATATATCCTAGCAGTCATCATATATAAAATATATCCAAGGAAAGCAAAAAACATTTTTCAAAAATCAGCTTGAGTGAATGGTACGAATGTGATTTCTTTAGAATATGTTCTGTCATATACCCACATGGTGGCACATACTGTAGTTTGTGTACTACGTGTGAATAAGTCTTCAAAGTTGGCCATCCAGGTCCATATCTGACCTACAGGTCCCTTCCAGTATGTCATTCCTCACTCTCTCTTCTTATAACGTGACTCAATAAATGTTCTCTCACAGCTGCAACAATAAAACCCCAAAGTTATGTATTGCTGTGAATATGGAAAAATGAAATATTTTCTGAAAATCATATCTATGTAGTGTCTCTAAGTAGTTGTTTTTTTGCTCTTTTTGGTCTGTTGTTTTATTTCGTGAAGTGTGGCAGTATAGGGTGGCATCAGTTGTCTGCATAGTACAGCGGTTTATTCTTTTATTACAGAGATTTGGCGCCATCTAGTGGCAGTGAATCAGGCTAACTTTTACCTGGAAGACAACTCTCCCCTGCTAATTGCTGAGCAGCTTCAGCGGGCAGAATGAGGGCAGAATCCAGGCATGCTCAGGCTGCTCACTCAATTCTCCCGTCTGGACCACGATGCCTGCATGAGACGGAGGTCTGTGAGTTTTGAATAAACTTATTTTGTAAAATGCAGTTCAACTGTGCGAACCACAATGTTTTGAGCCTTTTAAGCTGGTCATAACAGTAAAAACATGATCCTTATTTTCATCCATGATTTGGTCTTATTTTCCTGTTCAAATCTTGAATAGCTTTCAAGTTTAGTGGCATAGCTATTGTGAAATAACGTTCTGTCACCTGCCAACGTAATTTCAGGCCAACTAATGACTACTACTTTTAAATGGATGCATCATATTTTTGCTTGCTGGCAGCCATATATGATGAAAACAATATTTTCCATTCTGTGCCTGAAAAGAATAATGAGCAGTGTGACGGTCACAGGTAGGATTGTAAGTAAACCCCTGAATAGTGCCAGAAGGTCTCTTAGCTTTGAAGCTTCACAGATGGACACTTCTGGAAAAATAACATAAAAACACAAGTGGAAAAAAGGTAGATGTAAAATGTAACAATGTGTATTAAATAGCATCCAAAGCTCCTGATGGGGATGTGGAGGTGGGGGCGAATTAACTGACTTGCAATACTATTTATAGAGTAGCGACATATTTTGTGAATTTTGATACGTAACATTTAATGTCCAGAAATAATCATGCTGCAATAAATGTAGATTTGCAGCAATGTTTTTTTACTAGGTGCAATCATAACTTAAAACTGAACTGAATGCACTTCAGAGTCACTGAATGACTGTGGCTAATGTGTTTGCTATTGTAATAGAAAATGATAAAGACAACATTGAACACACAAAACAAGAGGTTTCAGAAGCCATGTCTTTTGCTTCTCTTGCTCTTTCTTTTTAAATATCAGGCAAGGACTTCTTTTCTGTCCCATGCTAAAAGAACATAATTTTACCCTTTTGCTGTTCATGTCCTTCAAAAGAAAATGTGATTTTTATTCACATTGCTTAATGAAAGTCTTGAACTTTATTCAATATCAAATCATGTAGCTCTGATTGTAAACTGGGTTTACAAACCTGATGAGGCCATGGGCAAAATCAATCAATTGGGTAAAAAAAATAATTGAAAAATCTATTACTGTGTTTTGTGACTGAATTCATTCTTTTTTTTTTTAAAGGTATTTTTTGGCCATTTTGTGCCTTTATTGATAGGAGAGGGACAGTGGTTAGGCTTGTGAAGGGGGGTGAGAGAGCAGGGGAAGACACTCTGCAAACTGGTCACAGGTGGGATTCGAACTTGGACCGGCAGAAGCAAGTACATGGGGTGCTAACCACTACGCCAAATCAGCACCCCAACTAAATTCATTCTTGTCGGCTCTGATGCTTCCTTGCACTAGAGGATAGGACTGACTGCAGTGCACAGAGCATCTATTCTAGGATGAGTTCACAAACATTTGCTCTGTGTTAAGATAATCAAATCATGCTTTCCTCTTCACATTTCACTTTAAATTTTTTAAGCTTGATGTTTTGATGCAAGACACTAGATGGGATATTTAACACCCCTTTAGACAGCATTCTTGAAAGTTGTTTGTAAATAATATGATTTAGCTAAAACACAAGGGAAAAAAAGGAAGGTAAGTGAACACATAATGTCCGATCCATCATAATTAGTACAGGATATCCAGAGGCTTGTCCTGCCTTGCTTTCATCAACACTAGATCACGGCAATAGACTGCTTCCTTCTATACTCATCTGATCCACTCATCATCTGACTTCAAGTGCATCAACTTCAAGTTTTGTGACATGAATCTGCCCGTTCGGGTTGATTCTGGAGAATCCAGTTGCTTTATACAAAAAAGGTAAGGGCTACTATATGTATAAATGCATCCTAAGAAAAAAGTTAGACTTCTGTAACTATAGTAACAATTCTGAAATCAGTCAGAAATCTGAGATTATAATTAGAATTCTGAGAAAGAGTTCTGACATGAAGTCAGAACTCAGAGGAAAAGTAAAAATGCTGGTTAAAATTTAAATTCTGAGAAAAACAGAATCTGACTCCTGACATGTATAAGAGAATCATCATTTAAAGTGAAATCTGAGATTTCATTTGGACCTCTGAGCTGAAACTTCTGAGGAAAAAGTCAGCATTCGGTATTTAATCTCAGAACTCCCAGAGTAGTACTGACCTTTTCTCAGAATGAAGAATATTGAAAAGGAATATTTTGCAAAAGGGCATCTTAAAACATGAAACTGAAAGGTTCTTATGAAATAAGAAATAGGAAAAAAGTCAAGGTGTCCCTCCTCTTCTGTACCAGAAAATCACAATTAATGCATTTCCCTCTCAACCAGGTACAAATTTCTTTTGTATCAAAATCTCACCTAAATTCTCTCATTTTTAATTCTTTGTATTTCACGTTTTAATGAGTTTAATATTTCGCATAATGGCCTTCCAGATTTTAGAGCATAGCTCTGTTCCTGGAGGTCGTGTCTTTACCGAACCAATGACAGACCAGTGACCTGGACACACATGTTGAGCCCACTCCCTCTCGGAGCTCAGGAATCCTGTAGGGGTCGCTGAAGACCGTGTGAAGAAGCAGGTGAAACAGAGACAGACCCTCCACTTCAGCTCCTGTATTGATCAGAAGCGGTCAGACTTGGATTTGTTCCTCCGCTCGGCTTCACTTGGAGCGCTTTCTCTTCTGGGAATTAAGCACAGGAGACGGATCTTCGTCTGAGGGAAGGCTTTCTCTTTTCCAGCTGACTAAAGGACACCATGGTTTACTTCTGGATACACACCGTGTGGATCCCCGGCGTCGCTCTCCTCTTTGGATTTCAAGGCAAGAGCTGTTTTTTATGTCTTTGATTTCATTTGGTGAATCATGTTGGTGCGGAGGACATCTCTCGTGCCTCTGCTCAAAATAAGCTCAAGCATGATCCGAGCTGATCTGACACTAGTTTTATGGTCTTATCAGAGTGCCGCAGAGGATGATGGTCCAGCTGACAGCTTTAGTAGAGTCTCCTCTCAGCATTTAAGTGCGCAAATATGTGGAGGCAGTTCATCTCCGCTCATGTAACACCACTCTTCTCTCTCCTCTCTGACAAAAAGTGTGATTGATTAGATTTTTTGCTATAACACCAATACTGATTTCAAGTTTTCCTCTAAACTTGCTTAAGTGCTTCAGTGTGATATCTTGTAGATTGGATCAACAAGTCCAACATGTTCTTTTCGACTCCCATTAATACTGCCTTCACTCCTAAAAAAGGTGGGCAACTGGTGGCCAGAGGTCCATATACGGGCCTTTGTCACTAAATGTGGCTTATGAGTAAAATTATTAACAAGCTGTTTTAAATTAAGACAAGTGGACAAAATCCACCCAAGAAATGACTAATTCAACCAGACCTTTTAATACTACACCACAAACTAATAATAATAATGATAATAATACTAATAATAATAATAAATGTAATATTGATAAAAAAAAACATCAAAGCATAAATATCTATAATTTTGTTTTCTTGTTTTGAAGAAATGAGTGAAGATAATTTGTGCTTTTTGTTTCTGTAAATCTGTAAAGTATAAAGCTTATGAATCCATTTGATAGTAAAATGAAATGCAAGTAAGGCTGGCAAACACCACACAATATTTGAACCAGTCTTTTAAATATGGGAGACCACAGACCTAATGAAACTTTCAATGGATTCTGAACACGTAATCCTCCAAATGCACACATGGGTTCCCCTAAATGAAAATCTTGCTCTGTCCTCATGACAGAGACATAATTAAGCCCTACACCACATTGTGATTAAATATGCAGATATCCCCTGAGACTGCTGTGCTGTTTTGTATTCTTAATTGGACTAATGGCATTTAATTACTAAACAGCCAAATTTGAATTTGATAACGTGAATTGTATGATCTATGGCACTGAAGCTACTCATCAACCTGCACTTAAAGGTGTAGTCAGCGATGTGGGAGAAAACGAGTGGAGAGGTTGTTTATAAACAAATTTAGACCTGCCGCTCCCTTCATACCTCACCCCTGGCTCCACCCCCAAAAGCTGATGGACGTGCATCGTGTTGGAAACGGCCGTAGAAACTGCGTAGCTGACCAACGTAGCTAAGGTAACCCCGACTCGTCAGACAACTCGACTGACAATATTGATAACATCACGACAACAGTACATTCTGTCAGATTAGACAAGAAGATGAATGCCCGACGGCTGTTACTGTTGTGTGATGCACCACAAAGCTAATGTTGCTTCCCCATCCAGCAGAAAGACAGCAACATCCGCGTCCGTTTTCAGGTCTTTCAATTGGCGGAGTTCCCTCCATCGTCGGAAAGCAACACCAATGTTGACATGGGTCTTCATTTTTTCATGGTCATCATAGCCCTTCTTTTTCGCTTTCTGCACCTCTGACCTTTTTTTTTTGGGCTGTTTTTCAGACATTGCTACTGCACATATTGTATCTCTCTTACGCTAACTGCACAAGCTACGCAACCTACGACTCCCCCTCCCCCCTATGTCTGATCTGCGCATGGGTATGATCGCCCCCTGGATGTGGGGGGGTGTACTCTGTTTTGGTAACTCGGCCCGAGCCACAGTATTTACCTGCTGAAATTCAGAACCAAGGCTGTGTATTGAAACGACTTTTTTTCAACATGCTGTCAGTGGGGACATCTTGTGGATGGAGAGGAGAAATTCGATGAATTTGACAAATAGTGCATTAGATTAGAAGATTAGAAGATCACTGACTACACCTTTAAGATGGACTGTCTCATATATTAACAGGATGTATTTCAAGTCCACCAAGGCAACATCCTTTGGGATGTTTTAAGAGCAAAGCCATTAAAAAAAAACAAAAAAAAACAACTGGAAAGTGATTGAATCAACTTTATGTCTGTCTCATTCCTTATGAGCCAATCAAAGGCTTGTGGACTCCTCTGGCCTTTAACACAACCAACCCATCCTCCCAGATACTGCCTCTTTGTCCTCGCAAGGATGCTGAAACCCTTGTGATTTTCTTACAAAGAGCAATTGATTCATCTGGAAGCTTTATAAGATGGATCTCCCTGATGCAATGCATGGAATCTGGTTAATCCACCTGCTTTGCATGCTTACCTGATGACGAATATATTTAAATCAGTGGACTGATCTTTTAGATTGTCTGTATAAAACAAATGTCAAAGGAAAGATTAAAATTACGGGAAAGGAATCAAATTATTGTAAATCATGGTATATAAAGTATGTCCTACTGAAATTAAGATGAACGGTTTTAGAGGGCATACTAAAACAAGCCAGACTGTGATAACCTTTCAAATGTTTAATACATACTGTATCTCACTTTCAATGTTAAATGTTCATTGTTTGTTACAGTATCCATCTGTATTAGGGAGATCATGTTATGCTTGTTTGAGTGTTATACACCCTGAAGTGTGTTTTATGTCTTATCCTTTAGGATGTACTTGTATGAACAAAACATAAAGTCAGCACCAGCAGCTCTTATTGTCTTTTTCTACCCCTCCCAAAAGACATACCAGTATTAAGTTGTACCTTTGCTTTGTCAGCTAACAATAGCCTGGTAGGTCAGCACTTTTTTTAAGACTTTGTCACTGGAATGCTGAAAACTCAGAGATGACATTACTCCCACTTCCCTCTTCCCAGTTCCGAGATTAATGGAACGCAGCATTAGACAGACTGAGGATATGGATAAGGATTGTCAGAAACAAGAAGAATTGTGACCATGCTTTATCAGTCACCAAAAATGAATATAGGAACCCAAATTAAGGAAAAATGTGGACACTTAAATTAAAATTCAGTCTGAGAAGTTGGTAGAAGTTAGAAAAGTTCCAAGACACCTTTTTGTGTTTTACTGATGTAAAATGGTTCACTTATGCTATTTAGTAAATTGAGCTAATGGAAGTATCCTAAATTTTTATTACCTCCACCAGGAGGTTATGTTTGCGGGAGAGTCTGTTTGTCTGTCTGTGAACAAAATAACTCAAAAAGTTATGGATGGATTTTGATGAAATTTTCAGGAAATTTTCAGCATGAGAAAAGGAAGAACTGATTCAATTTTGGTGTTGATCCGGATCACCGTCTGGATCCGCCATGACGAAAAATGCGTTTTCGGTGAATAACTACTGAACTAAAATAGATATCATTATGAAACCAATTGCTAATGGTATGTTTTCATGGTGAAGGAATCTAAATATTTACATGAAATTAAGGTAGGACTAATATTTATGGTAAAAATCACAATATGGGAGAGGACCGTGGTGCTGGCGGAGGTCTGCGCTCTCCGAGTGCTTTTCTAGTTTTCCCTTTGTATGATGTGACGTATCAATGCCACATAAAACTGTGCTTTTTTTTGGCATTCTACTTTGAATCACTCTCCCTTCTCTGTATTGTTAAGCCAAAAGTCATGTGCAGGGATCACTGAACAGGGTCTCTTTAAGACAGGGGAGGAAGACAGAATGACAGATCCTCACATGGTCATTTCAGTGATTGCGCTTTGCCAATCAGAGGCCCCAAAATAACAGGCCTGCAACCCTATTTGAGTCAGGACCCAGAGCTTTGAATTGCATGCACTTGACAATACAGCCAGACCACAAGACCACACACTTGACAACAGCCACAGCCAAGGTTTCTCAGAAACTCAGGAGAAGGAGATCAATAACCAGGCTACCAAAGCATAAGAGTGTAAGACCATTTGAAAAACATGAATATGATTATTTTGAGAAAGGAGGATATAAGACAAGCCGAATACTGGGTTAACCCTCCTTTCTGTTAAGGTGAACAAATCGACTAAATATCTGGCTCTAAGTTGTCCAGTGTGTTGTCAATGTGGGGCACAAGTAGACCAATATACAGAGGCTGTTCAGGTACTTCAAGTCAGACCTGTGGCTTCTTTCCAGCAATTCAATTCTAATTCTTTGCCTCTCTTCTGCACTGTCTGAGTGGACCCACTGTCTTATCTGATGTGCAAATAATTTAATGTGAAGCTGATGTAAGTAAAATCTATTTCAATAGCCGTTAAAAACTAATATTGCATTTTAAAAGTTTTTTTTTTACATTGACTTATATTATGTGTTTTGCACATCTAGTTAAACATTACTAATTGCAGTTTGGCTAAAAAAAATAGATCTGATGGACACCATATATTTTTCTACTTATTCCCCTTTAAAGTAGCCTGCAATTCTTTTGAATGTGGCTTCTCAGGCAGTATGTATAGATTGTTGTGGCATTCTTGGTGACCACAGTCTCCTCTTCTTGCTCTATAGTCTTGCTGAAGTGTATGTAAATTGATTGAGTGTGGATGTCAGGTGTTAAATGGAGAGAGAGGGTATGATGAAAAAGAAGCTTCTACAGAGACCAGGAGGGGTGATTGTAGGCAGATAAAGAGAAGAGGGGGTGGATAGAGGATGGTGGGTTGGATGATTCACTTCCCATGTAGTCTCTCTTGCTTTTCTGTAATTAAATGTCAGCAGTAAGTAATGATGCTCGGTGGACTGGAAGTACAGCAGCTTTAAAAGGAATTGTGAAAGAATAGTGTTGGAGTGATGGCAGCGGCAGCAGAGTGACCATTCGCCTGCTCAGTTTGATTTTGTGCTGCTGGAAACACATGGGAAGTGCAAGCCATTTGAAAAGCTGAAGAACATCTGCGGTCAGTGCAAGCAAAGCTGCAGGGGGTGAAAAATGAAGCCAGTGTTTAATTGCAGAGGAGTACAGTTCTTGGAGTATCCACTTCAGGGTGCCATACAACAGTCTATAGTTCCCTTCTTCAAATGCCTGTTTTTTTATGACAGAGTTGCATGTTGAAAGCTTGGTACAGGAACATGTCTATGGACTGTCTCTACAATCTGTGTCTTTTTTTTAAATTAAAAGTCTGGAGCTGGGACTCAGAAAGTTTGATAACATCAAGACCGTTAATTTTCTATAGCATGTCATGCATTTGTCATGCATTGTGTTTTCTTTGATTGGAAGCTTAAGGTCAACTTCATCTCGTTGCCTGAGCAAAAGTTAGGCAGACAAAAGGCAGGAAAAATAGAACAGCCTGTCAATAAAAACAAAACAAAATACTGAAATAAGAATATGCCACTTCTCTGTTAAACCATGTTCATGACAAGATGAGGAAAGTTTATCTCAGATTGGTTAAGACATGTGATTAAAAGCATTATGCAAATGTGCAGTCAGCTCAAAGCAGTAATGAAATGAGACAGTAATGTGTTTTCATGCATTTTGAAAGAGTCAAATCATGTGCAATTCCCAGTAAAACTTGGCCTCTGTTTGTCAGACTGATGGACCTTCGCAGATAGTGCAGTTATAGACAGATTTTCTCTTGCTTGTTTGCGCCTCATTTAAACCTGCATAGGCTGTCTGCTCCATGGTCCATGCTGGACTTTGACCTAAGATACTTAATGAAGCATCAGTTGCTGTGTTGTCTGCCTTAAGGTTTCATATCTGCAGCAGGAGGTAAACATACTGTAGCACAGAAAAAAGCAAACCTCACTCAGCTTGCATATCAATATATTCTCTTTGTACTCAAAGAGAAGGGGGCATTATGAGGTGGTGAGAGGTATCAGGATTCTTATCACAGCCTCTCACTTTAAATCTTCTCTCAGTGTGTGGCTAAAGTCTTTTGACTCGCCGTACTTTCCTCTAAAGAGTTCACACAGACAGTAAACCTCCCCCTCCATCTCCAGGCTCACACAGCACACATACTGTCTTTATCTTTCTTTATCCTCATCACTTTTTTTCATGGCTGTCATGATTTTAAGTCACCTTTTTATCTCTGGTGGAATCGTTTTTTCCAAAGCTGCAGTTGACTGACAGTCGAATGGGAGAGCTGTGTGTGAGCCATCGTTTCCTCTGAGAGGAGCAGTGCTGTCCGTCTCACTGGAGGGCTTCTTTTAACTCGTCCTCTACTCTGACTTCAGTTGGTTTGTGTTAACTCCATCTGTTTTGAAGGGCATCCTGAGAGAAAGATAAAAGAAAGACAACAAATACTAATTTAAGCAGTATAAAAATTGGGCTCCTAATGCTGGCCTAACGCCAAACCATTATTCAAGCCATTGTGAGGATATGTTTCTAAAGTTGGAGTGAATTTCTGCAGTCAAGACACATTCTGGTGCTCTTCTTAGTGACATCTAAAGACTTGTTTTCAACAGTCTTTCTCCTGCCTTAGCACCAATGAAATTGTCTTATTTAAGACTGTTGTTAATCTTTAGCCGTATGTTTTACAAGTTGTGTGTGTACTAAGGTTGTCACGATACCAGAATTGCAAACTTTCTTAAAAAACTAAAAAATATAACAATATTGGATGTATTTTCATAGAGCTGTGAAACTAATCACATTTAAATCAATTTATTACTGCCCTTCACCATTATGAAAACTAAATAAGATCAAGATGGAAATATTACTGTGGCACATTATATATTGACATTATCTGTTTCTGTAATTATTATTATTATTATTATTATTATTATTATTATTATTATTATTATTATTATCATTATTATTGTAACTATTATTATTATTATTGTTATTGTTTCTAATATTTTTTTATTTAAAAAATATTATTACTGCTTCTACTATTATTAATATTTTTATTTCAAGGTATTTTTGTTTTACAAAATTGTTTCTATGTATTGCCCAATCTTTAATGTTAATAATGAGAATTTCACAAGCATATATGTTCAATAAAAGCATGTGGTGCTTTTTTAAAATGAAGGAATTATTAATTGTTATAATTGTGATCTCAATATTTATTTAAACAATCAAGATTGCGATTTTTACCATATTTGGGCAAACCCACTGTTTGGCTATCACAGAAAAGAAATACAATAAAATCACAAGCTACACCTTGAAAAGATATCTTTGTTTTTATCAACCTGCATTTCATAAATGAAAAGTGCTATTTCAATGAAGCTGAGTTAGAGTTGGTTTTGTAAACCAAAAAATATTACTTCATATACTTAATACTTGATCTAATTTTTCATTTTGAATGAAGAAATGTTGTAATTTCATCCAACAGATTAATGTTGTCGCAATCAAAGATGTGATGAGAAAATTTGTTTCCTTTTATTGAAACACTGCAAACTGGTAGCACCCTCTGCTGGATCAAGCGGTCCACAGCTGCTAATGTACTATTTAACAGAGTTTTTTTGTGTGTTTATTTACAGTTCAAGTACAGATTTATACCCCCAAACAGATATTTGAATATCAGTTAAAGGGTGACAGCTTGACTCCGTGTTACTCTTTACTAGTTTGGTCAGCTGTTGTACTGCACTATTATGATAAAACAAAATACTGGTTAACTCATCGCATTCCAGTTGTTGTCTATGCATAAATGTCACAGAAAAAGTATATACTCAAAATAGTCAGTGCTTCTGGAATAATCAAAACGAAGTACTTTTTTTTTACATTTTCTTGAGTAGATTCACAAAGTGGGACTTTTACTCTTACATCAGTACATTTTTATTTAGTTATTTATTTTTTGTAATCTTTCCACTCTTGTGAGTATAGATAGATAAATAGATTGTTAACTTTATTGTCCCAGTTGGAAATTTGTTGACGAGAAATGTCAATGATTACAAGGACTGTAGTGTCATGGGTACATGATCAAGGATCACACAGGCAGAGGTCTGACAGTTGGTGTCAAGAAAGCAGATGTTTGCATTCAGCCTTATTGTGTCTGGAAACTCAGAGAGTTGCTGACGAACTGATTTAGATGACAACTGTCAGACCACAGTGTTTAAAAAGTCTTACGTCATGGTTGTGTCCTCTAGTGTATGGTGGGCATGGGTGTGATTTTTTTCGTCTTTTATTCACACTGATCTATGAATCTCTGCTGAGCATGAACTTTTACTACATGGTTCATCTTCTCTGTAGCTGCATCACAACACAGCAGCTAAGGTCAGAATTAGTTTGATTAACTGATCTGTTTTGTTTATTTATGATTAACTTCATATGGTCTTGTACAAATAGCCAAAAAACATCCACAGTGGGATATGATTCTGTCTTTTGTAGCATTCTTTCTGTAAATGTGTCTGAGTTTTACTGATGTGTCAAGTAGGGATGAAATGGTAGGAAAATTTCATATCAAGCTTATTGTGACCAAAATGATTATGGTTACCATTATTATCGCGTTATTGTTGCACTGTGCTCAAAATGTAAAAAAAAAATACATTTACACACACTTGAAATCATTTTACCCCTGTAATATTATAATTATAGCTCTTCTTTTTGTCTTTTTTGTCAATAAATGTGTCAGGAAGTGTCTTTTTGAATACATTTTTTTCAGTCTTTTTTCAGGAGAAGTAAAAGTAAACAATTCTGGAAAGTATTTGTGATTGTTATGTTATAAATGCTTAAACAGTGTGTAATTACAAGAATAGAAAAGAAAAGAAAAAAAATGGATTTGAACTTTTAACAGGATTCTCCTCATAAACAAATGTAAATGACCATTTTCAAATTTGAGATGACCAAAAAACAGACTTAACCTATTTCACATACACTCACACATTTTGTGCGTGAGTGTATGTGTGGGCATTGGTGTTCATGTTATACAGCTTATTATATTAGACCATGTCCAGGTCTTTTTATTTTATTTATTTATTTTTTTTTTACAAATGTTAGTCCCTGAGGCAATTCCTGTCCAGTTAGCCACCTTCCATGACTCGCACCTGGTCTCTCCTCTCCCTGGCTGATCTCCTCCACATTTGTTCCTCCAAATTATGATTGATGAAATCCATAAAACATGAACTATGATGTAAAAAGATGATCAGTTGTGTAAAACGGCAAAAACACAGTGAATAAACCAGAATTTTTTTATGCCTCCAGAATGGTACTAATGCTGTTTTTTTTTTACAACACTTGTACATAATTAACACAGAAAATACTGATAATCCACCTGTAATTAACTCAGGTATGGATCACTGAATCTTCTCACTCTCTCTGTCTTAGTCAGCTCACTTACTCGAGGAGTTACAGCAGTTCATGCATGTCTTTTTTACTTCCCCGCAGCTTTGTGTTTTAAACAGGCTGACCGTCTTTAGTCAGTTTACCCTTGGCGTCCTTGTAAAATCCAAGATTTGATGCAATTTTGTCAGTTTTGAGGGGAAAACAACTCTGCTATAGTGTCTGAACAGGCTCCAGCTGCCATAACTTCCTCTTTCAAAGGCCAAACAATGCAAACAGCGCATGCGGGCCTCCGTTTGTGAGCGACCACGGCTGCTTCACTTAGGAGCAGACACATAGTTCCAGCTTTTCCAGGCAATGAACAGGATCACTGTGAGTTATGGACACAGTGTGGTAATCAAACTTAGTTTACTGGTAATTTAAACAGGAAACGGTTAATTTAACTGCCAGAAATTTTACTGCGGTTTACCATTTTACCGGTAACCGTTTAATCCCCAAGACAGTATTTATCAAACACTTTGAAGAAATATTCAAGTTTTTGCTGTTAGTTGAGTGACTGATGCATTCTGCTGGGTTATTTGTTAAAGTGGACAAGACGTGTTTCTGTCTTCTCAAGTCGGACCAATAAGATACCTAATCATTGAAGTTAAGATGAACTAGGGCTGGGTATTTCCAGCAACTTCACGATACGATACGTATCCCGATACTAAGGCCATGATACGATACGTATCCCGATACACATAAATTGTGAACACTGACTATGCTTTAAGCAATATTCTTGACAAGTTTAGTTTTTTCTTATAAGAAGAAAAAGAGCAAGGATGAGTTTTAAGTGGTTCTACAACTTGAGAGACATAAATTCAGACCCTCAAAGATGGTAGACCTAAGTTCAAATTTAGAACATATGCTTCATTATGTAGCTCGTTTTCTACCTTGTTCTGTGCCACTGTTAACATTAGCAAAAGTGTATTGACAACAACTGTAAAAATATTTAGGCCGTATCGATTCTGTAGAATCCATATCGATACACGTATCCCAAAGGAGTGCGATACGATATTTTGCCGTATCGATATTTTGAGTACAGGCCTAAGATGAACTACATCTCTTTTTTAAATCTTGAAGGAGTTTTGACTTTGTCTTTCTTGAAGTGGTCTGACGGTGGTCAGGAAGGTAAATACATAAATCTACAATACGTTTTTCTTGCAGTTTGTAGTGTAATATTGCATTTATTGTATACTGAAGCTAAACACTTTTGGCTTGCTGTGTAAAACTAATTGTAAGATTTATACTTAGGTTCTGGACAAAAAAAAAAAACCACACTTGAACTGATCTTGTTTTCACGTATCAAGTCTTTGTTTTTGTTGCATGTAAATCTTTTTTGTCTGGAACTCTAATGGGATGTGGAAGTACATTAAGCCTTGATGGATGTAATGATGTGTCTGCTCTGTATGCCTTCAGGTCTGTGAGGAACTGCTATAATGAATTTTCTGCGAGATGCATTGCATAACTGGATGTTTTACTTTATTGGATCAATGCTATCAGATGCAAATCAGTGCACCCAATACTAAAAATGTAGGAGAACTATGAGCACATTACATACTAATGCATTTTTTGCATGAAATTTAAAAACCTATGCCAATGATCAGTCACACAGATCTTTACAGCAACCAGAGGATCAGAATAAAGACAAGCGCTGAAGACATCATGTCAGTGCTTTGTTTTCCTCATACCACAGAATCAAAAATATTAATACTCTGTCACACTGTACAGTAGGGATGGGATGAAATATCGTTTGGCAATATATCGCAATACAGTACGTGACAAAACGCATCGAGTTTGAAAAAAATGGATCGCGAAATAATGACGTCACGTCCGGCAATAGCGCATGTGACCAGAAGTGACGACAACAAACATTAGCACCAACTACCTTGCTTCCAAAAAGCCGAATGATGGAGTCGAATGAGGACGAAATTGAGGACGCTCAACCTGGATACAAGTCATCTGTCTGGCATTATTTTGACTTTCTCATTAAAAAAGATGAAGACATCTAAAACGAGCCTACCGCTCATTAGCATACACTATAGCTAACATCTCTAGGGTTAGGGAGAGTGTTATTGTTTGTGTTTGGCCTGTTAGGCCTTGTGTTTTCCTGTGTGCAACAAAAACCAATAAGTTGTAATTACACAGTAATATTTTTTTCCTTTTTCCTTTTTTGATATTGTATCGTGACGTATCGTATCATGACCTGGGCATATCGAGGTGCAGTGTATCATGTATTGTCCCATCCCGACTGTACAGACAACAGGATATATTTTAATTCCTTTAAATGTCAACATAAAGAAAACACACCAAGAGAGTATTGTAGGTTTAGTGGATTAGAGTGTTTTCCTTGGTTGGTGTTCAGTCATTAAACACATCCACACATCCTCTTTGTATGAATGATTTATTCAGACAGGTAATCCTGTTGAAGGAAACACCTCTGATTCTGTTTGCTGCTGAATTCAAAGAGCTTAAACTCCCTCAGTGAAGATTATGTTTTTAATTGACTCGTGCATTTGATAGATGACAAAAAAGAGAAAAATAAAGGCAACAGTTCACTGTCATACTGACCTTCGATCCTATTGGCTTGAAGGCATGGCAATAAAAGAAAACTTGCAAACTCTGTGTGAGCAGGAGGTTATGGAGATACAGTAAGAGTATGGATGGGAATTGACGACTGGTTTCTTTTAGAATCAGTTCAAACTTGTTAAAGAAGTCAAGATTTGCTTTTATGTTTATCAATCCCTACTCAGTTTTTTTCAACATTCCAAACAGCGAAGTCTTGCTTTAGAAAGAGGTGATAAACAACAAAGGGGTTAAAGGCAGTAATCATGCTTCACAGATGATGGATATGCTTTATTTATACAACATAATACCAACAGTGAGGCATACGTCACTTGTTGCCATGCAATTTCAAGGACATTTTAAGTGTATGTTACTAGAGATTTGGTGGTATTGTTGATCATTGATGATCCACAGCTGAGGTTTTTATCCAGATTATCAAGTTTTAGTTACCACTGAGCTCCAGAGTGACAGCAACTTCATTTGATTTTCAAATGTTCTGGGGCTGCTTCCCTGCATCTGGCACAGGATGTCTTGAAGCTGTGCAGGGTACAATAAAATCTCAAGACTATCAAGATATTATAGAGCAAAATGCGCTGCCCAGCGTCAGAGAGCTTGGTCTCAGTTGCAGGTCATGGGTCCACCAACAGGATAATGACCCAGAACACACAGCTAAAAACACCCAAGAATAGCTCAGAACAAAACATTGGACTATTCTGAAGTGGCCTTCTATGAGCCCTGTTCTCAGTCCAGTATCAATACAATACGACACGACTACTAGGGCTGCCACAAATGACTACTTGATAGTCGACTAGTTAACGACTATTTTTGAGATTAAGTCGACTAGTCACATCATGCATGAACTGCAGCGTACCGCACCAGCATGCAGCTGGTGGCCCAAACTACTTATAATGAGCAGACCTGGCAACTAATCCCCAAATTCCACTGCACGCGGTCTTGCTCTGATCAGACAAACCCCACTGAAAGCGGCGTGCCGAGGAGCTGGGTTGATTCCCGCGGGCGTGATAACCAAGAAAATGGGGGTGAGGAAAGAACAAACTACCTACCACACTCTCGTCTTGCTTTGTAGTGGGCAGCTGGGTGATAATTATGTGGAATTCACACAGCTATCTAGCCAGTTAGCTTATCGAGAAGGCTGTCCCTCTTCATCAGAAATTGAATCAGCCACAACGTGCTTCCTTTTCAGATGCTTATCCATCACCGTCTTACTGCCATGGAAGACAAGTTCCACCTTGCAGATTTTGCATTGCACATTCTTTTTTTTTTTTGTTTTGGCAAAATGCTCCCAAACTTTCGAGCTCCATTGTGGATTAACCATGATACTGTTAGGGCATAACACTTCCAGTGACATCATTGCTGACCCTGATTACCACTACTGTGCATGTGTCAAGGAAAGAAAGGCAGATAAGACAGCAGAGGTACAGCGGCAGTTTTGAGGCAAAGCAATGATCAAAAACCAAATGCCAAACCCATCGGCTATTGAATTAGTTGTTGACCATTTTGATTGTCGTCTTGGTGAAACCAACCTTTGTGTTCAATGACAATTGTAAAAGCAAATTTGTTGTGACTTCCAGAGCTGTACATACTGGGCGAGCACAGGGAAATCTATATTATTTATATCGGGGCTTTTGAATGTTCATATCTCGATATAGATGCGATAACGTTATATCTTTCAGCCCTAGACAATATACCTGTCAACAGGTTTAGAAGTCTTATTGAAAGTTACAGAAATTGCGTGATAGCAGTCATTACCATCATTGGTACCATCATTTTTGTCCAGGTCAGTTTCATTATGATTCTGTTGAACCAAAATTCTAAAGCAATGTCTGATTTTCATTAGTTAGTTTTCAGCTATTACTATTTTTGGCAGCTTCAAGTTATTTCAGTGACCATTGTAAGTTTTTCTTTCTTTAATGACAGGGTACCAACAATTTTGTCCACGTGTATTTATGTGTTTCGTAGTGCAGTCAGTGTCCATTAAAATATGTCTGTGTAAGCCCTCCTCCACCCAGTGTGAGGGTCCCATCAGAACAGATTGACGCTGTCAGACAGTGTGATGATGTCTGTCTCCTGGAGCTGCAGCCTGCATGCTGACAAACACAGCAGATTCTCAGTAATCCTTCCTGACTGATGTGTTTGAATGCGTGTGGGGGACTTCATGAGCTCTTCTGATCTCTATTATGGAACACAACATCAGGTTAATTCTGTTACACACTGGCTTCTTGCAAGACTGTGGAGCTCTGATTTAAAGCACCTCTATATCAGAATAAAAGGAGCCTCAGGCAGGGCAAACGGCCTTGTGGGAATATGTTTCTGCCCACAGAGGGAGTGTGAGAAAATGTGTTTGCATCACTCAGGCTGCAGGACTTGTTTTTGCTTGAACGGACTGGTTTCATGGTTTAAATTCAGTCCATTCTGAAGGAGGGGTTTGATATAATAAGACACGAACACAAAGGAGACAATGTGTTGCCTTTTTCTCATTTCCTGTAAAAACCTTCAGCTGAAATGTGTCAGATGAGACCGGAGGCATGAACAGGTATGTAGTCACAGCCTCAGGGAGATTTTACAGAAGCTGGCGAATTACCTCGTCATGCAGTTGTGTGGCTGTCCGAGCTTAAGTTCAATAAGGATTTAAAATCCCACATTTCCCATCCTTTTTGCCTGATTTGGTGTCTGCTCTATAATTTATACTGATATGAATAATTGCTGCTTTTTCCCCAAAAGAATCATGGTGTGCCGTTTAGCTATGATAATTATTGCTATCAGAGTGTATTTAAATGACATCTGTGGGAGTCTGAGCTGCATCTAATGGGAGTATTTATGAATGAATCACCCTTTAATTATAAGCACCACTCTTATGCATCAATGCATTGAATTTTGTTAATTTAAGACCCTCTTGATTTTATGGTAGTTTCATTGAGGATGGGAATCTACTCATTACTTTTATTAATGTCATAATATCATCTCTACATTTGGAAAAGGTGTTTCAAAAGTCATTAAATTAACCCTGATACCCTTCAGGGGAAGTTTCTGTCACTCCAGGTCTTTGTGTGAGTTCACTGTAAAGCTGTAAAAACTTCAATAGTGAGCATGCATTTCAACATTTCTTCCATATGTGATGATTATTTCTTGCTGCCATGTTTAAGTAAAGTAGCAGGTCATGTGGAAAGTCATCACTGCAGTGACAAAAGCCTTCATTCTATTAACAAGTAGTGAAAATAATTTCTGGAAGAAGCTGGGCATATATGTAGTGGAATTTCAAAGCAACATTTCATCAGCCAAAGTGTAATATGAGTTTAAACTGTGCAATTGAATATTTTGTGACAATGTGCCAATGTGCTCAATTTAATGCTAGTGCTGAAGGGTTTGATATTTGTGTTGTTGTGTTGAATGTTCCTTTTGCATAGCTCAAACAGAGACAAAAATCACTGTACTAAGGCCCCATCCACACGAAGACAAAATGCTTAACAGTTTCCAAAACGATCGTCATAAAGACGAAGATGTCTCAGAAAATGTGTGCGTCTATATGAATGCACTTGATATGCATCAAAGCGCTGTAAAACACATGCAAGACCTCTAGGGCCACTATAACGATATGACGGAAACAAGCGGAAACAGACGAAAAAACAGTGGGCATGCGGCAAAAGTTGTAAACAGAGATTGTGATAAAGTGCTCATAAAGTGGCGTAATGTGTCCTTGATAATTGTTTGTTCAACTCGGTGGTGATTGAGAAGAAGGAGATTTTGCTGCAACAGGGATTGTAGGGTCACTAGCTTCATCAGCACATATGCTTCACGTACGCCGCCATTGTCGTTGCCGCGTGTGGCACATGAGTGTCAGTGAAGATATGAAACTATGACGTAAGCGTATCTGAAAACTTGCGGAGAGCCAGTAATCACAGAGTTGCCCATTTCAAAATCTTTCCACTCTGGAACCTGGTTTCAAAAATGATCGTTTACAGACCCCCAAAACGCCGTCTTCGTATGGATGATACACAGATTCGTCAAAAAACGTATGTGTTTAGACCTCGGTTTGGCTTTGTGTGGATGGGGCCTGAGGGTTACAAAATTTAATGAATTTTCAAAGTTTGAAACTTCCCATGGGAATTTACAGGAATTTAAGGGAGCAAATGGGAATAATCACAAAAACCTGGAAGTTACAAAGTTTAGAGTTTGACACTTGACAGATAATTAATACAGCTGGGAAAGATAAATATATATGAGTTATTTCTTGGGTCTTTTTATGCCTTTAATCAGAGGAGAGAATACAGTGGATAGAGCTGGAAACGAGGTGAGAGTGAGGAATGACATGCAGTAAACGGACCACAGGCAGGATGTGAACCTTGGCCAACTGCTTGAGGGCAAACCCCACAGGGCACGACGTAAACCACTCGGCCATCCGTACCCTGGGGAATATATGTTTCAAAATAATCTTGACTGAAACAACCAGATTGCATTTAAAGGTGTAGTCAGTGATGTGGGAGAAAATGAGTGGAGAGGTTGTTGAAAAATGAATTTAGGTCCACCTCTCCCTTTATACCTCACCCCTGGCTCCACCCCCAAAAGCTGATGGACGTGCATTGTCATGGAAAAGGCCAACGTAGCTAAGGTAACCCCGACTCGTCAGACAACTTGACTTCCGTTATTGATAACATCCCAACAGCACTACATTTTGGCAGATTAGACAATAAGATGAATGCCCGACGGCTGTTACTGTTATGTGAGGCACTACAAAGCTAATGTTGCTTTCCTATCCAGCAGAAAGACGGCAACATCTGCGTCCGGTCTTTCAATCCACGGAATTCCCTCCACTGTCAGAAAGCAACACCAATGTTGACCCGGGTCTTTGCTCTTTCATGGTCATAGCCCTTCTTTTTCACTTTTCACTCCTCTGACCTTTTTCTTTTGCACTGTTTTTCAGCCATTGCTACTGCACATGTTGTATCTCTCTCTTACACTAACTGCGCACGCTATGCAACCTACTACTCCCCCACCCCCCTCTGTCTGATCCGCGCATGAGTGTGAACGCCCCCCTGATGTGGGGGGCGGTACCCTGTTTTGGTAACTCAGCCCGAGCCACAGTATTTACCTGCTGAAATTCAGAGCCAAGGCTGTGTATTGAAACCGGCCTTTTTTTTCAACATGCTGTCAGTGGTGACATCTTGTGGATGGAGAGGAGCAATACGGGGATTTTGACAAGACAAATAGTGCATTAGATTAGAAGACTGGAAGATTGCTGACTACACCTTTAAGTTTACTTGAGAAAATGTATGCCATTTCTCAGTCACAATCACAGAGCCCTCTGCTGACTGCAGGAGTATAGAGGCACGCCCCCCACATGCACTGAGCATTCAGCCATCACATGCACAGATGGTTCTCGAACCCTGGAGTGTTGAGGCCACATTTTTGAACCTGTTGACTACATAAAGTGAAGTTGAACTTGATTGTTCAACAGAATAATTCAATTTGATTGAAATGTTAAATAACTTAAAACTCAACATATAATGTTTTTGATTGTATTATTTTGCATGTAGGCCCATGTCTTTGATCAAACAAAAGGTTCATTTTAATGATTGACTCCTACATTGTTTTCCATAAATTCACAGAATACCATAATTCCCATTGAAATATTTGTGAAATTCCAAAGCTCAACTCCACATGGAAAGTTTCTGGGGACTTTAGTGAATTTACTGGAAAGTTTCTACCCCTTTGCAATCCTCGCAGTATCCATGACATGTGCACATTTCGTCACCACAAAAATAATCTGCAGCTAAATCATATGAAGATATTTCGTATCAGCTTTAGCTCTATGTTTACTTTCATAATAATTAATATTTATGATCAGAGACTATTTGACTGTGCTAAAGAAAAGTAAGAGGAGATTTACCTGTAGTTGTTCTCTCTGTGTTGGTGAATACAGCTGCACAACAAAAATATCAAACATGTCAGACATGCATTTGACCTATAGGGAGTTGTTGGTCAGGGTGTGATCGACCATTTTGTTTTGTCTGTACAGTTTTTCCTTCTACACAGTTTCCACAGTTTTACAGTGAGAATCTAATGACATGATTAGTGCTGCTGAAGGAATAAAACAAGATGTAACCATTAGGGCTGAACGATTTGAGAAAAGAATCTAATTCCAACATTTTTCCCCAATATTGCAATTGCGATTAATCTGCGATTGTTTTAATGTTCCTCATCTTATGTATTCTTAAACAAACATAAGCAGTAGAATGTTTTATAGTATAACCAAAATGACATTAAACAATCTAAGGGTAAAAGATTTGAGAAAAAGTGGAGAAGTGAAAAACAAGCAAAATAGGTGTGAAATTGTAAAAACTGGGTAAAAAAAATGGTACCAAAGCGAAAAAAAAATTAATAGGTGCATATGAAATTGCCCCCCCCCAAAAAAGGCAAAAAAATTCAAAAGTGACTAATGGAAATTGATTATAGCAGCAAAATTGGGATTAAATTTCAAAAACCATGTAAAAATTCCAAACATGGTCTGACAGTGGCCAACAAAAAAAATGATGAATGGGAGCAAGATAGGCATAAAGTTGTAAAAACTGGGTTAAAAAGGGTTAAAATAGGCATAAAATTGCAAGAAACTACATCACAATGCCAAAATGTTCAACACATTTTGGGTTAAAAATACTGCACTGTCTGCATTGAAAAAAATTGCAACAAGCCATATTGCGATTTAAGCTAACTTGCAATTAATTGTTCAGCCCTAGTAACCATCATAGAAACCTGATAGGGCTGCACACTGAAGTTAGATTACTCAATGAACCTTTACGTCTTCTTTAGAGTCTATTGTCCTGTCCCTTAATAGTGCTGAGAACAAAAAACCTTAGTGTTGTCTGTGGTTTACACATTGAGTACAGACAGAATTTGTCAGTGTATAAGCCTCTCTGTGTATCTGCTGTAAGAGCTGCAGGAGATGATCATGTCACATTCAGTTCTAGAAATCTCTCCATTGTCAGGATGGTTGGATTTCTGTGTGCTGCGCTGATATTATGCCTTTTATGCTGAGAGGTAAATGTCTGCACCTTGTGTGGGTTTGAGTCACTCAATGTGCTGATGTTTGCAGAAAATTGTTACAGTTTTATTCTGCTCTCCACCCTTTTTTAAAAATACTTTCAGTTTAGATTTGTAACAATGTTTTACTGGACTAAGGTGATCGTACAACCTTTAAAAAAATCGTATCAATTATTTCATCTGTTGTTTTTGATGGATCGTTTATTTTATTAAGATTATTTTTGGGACATTTTTTACTTTAATTGATAGGAGAAAGAGTGACAGTGGATAGGTTTGTGGACACTCTGCAACCATTCTGCCAAACCAGCACCCCATGGATTGTTTAGTGTGATAAAGGCTTATAAGCACTACACTGAGCTATCGAGTTGCTTCTAGGTAATATTTCTTGGTTTCCTCTTGCAACTCCATCATCAGTAACTTTGTTCAGTTCCCATCCTTATACAGTCTTAATAGAAGGAGGAGAGAGAGGCTGCACAGATAAAAACAACAGCAGCTGGGCTGCTGGTAAAACTCAGCTTTACATCAAAGAAAGAACATTAAAAATAGATGTTGAAAATTTGATTCATTTTGATTTTTTTCAGTCTTATATGTGAATATGATTAGGTTGAAATGATAAATGATTTTTTACACACCTCTAATACAAAGTCAGTATGTCACTACTGGCGTGTTATCAACCTGTCAAAGGTGGATGTAGTTCTCATCATCATTACTCTTTGATTAATTAGTAATTACACCAGAGAAGCTGTTCCCTGTTCATCATGTTTATGTCACATCTCAGTGACATTGATGGGCTCTGTTCTGTTATATCATCAGTGGTGTGGCACAAGAGCTCATCAGATTATTGTGTTTTTGTTCCCAGGGTGCTGATAATCACCATTTATATAAAACTGAGAGCTCTTAATGTTAAAACAATGCTCCAGTCTATTTTGACACACTCAGTTTCATTGATGCTACCATCCCATGAGGTAAAAATATGAATGAATAACACTCAATAACACTTTACTCTGAAATCAAATAGCTTTATCTGCATGTTGGGCAGAAATGGAATTTAAGTGGACAGTTTGGGATAAAGCAAAATTGTTTCCTGTCACTAAGCCATCAAAACAATCTTTTTTTGAGAGGACAGATTGTTGGGTGTCAAACCCTGGTGATGTTTTATGCCTGATTGCCTAATGTCACATTCATCACAGTTTATCTAATGCGTTTTGGAAATCATCTGGGTAATATTAGAGCAAAGTCAACGACGGTCAGATCAGCTATTTACTAACATGATATAGCTCCAGTGATGATGAGGTTTCACAGTAATGGATTTACTGTCACAAAATGAACAGAGAGACGGTTTAATATCAGCTGAATGACTTCATGCTTCCTTTGTTCGCTCTGGCTGTGGAGCAGTATAGTGTGAGGTTCACTGGTTGCAGCATGTTCTTGTAGAGCTGAGCAGATGTAGCTTTAATATTAATCGACTTTAAGTCCATGGCCTGCCTGAGTGCTGTCAATCATCTCACACATCTTTATCCATCTGGAAGTTCAACTGTTCAGTCATTTCAGGCTGTTAGGAAAAATAATACTTACAGTTTGACTGCAGCCTCTGTAGGTTTTCCTTCAGCATTCTCATAGCTGTGCTCTGCAGTGTACAAATCATTGAATTTATAGCCCACACAGTCCAGCCAAGACACAAACACACTTTCACAGATTACTCAAACACACATGCATTGTTGAAGAAATTAATTAACTTTGGATACTATTATATGAATACAGAGAATGTGATCTGTAAATATCATGATGTTTGACCTGCCTGTACAATCTCATATTTACTTATCAATTATCTTTAAAACCCTTCAGTTTGTTTTGAAGATTTTGACAGCCTCCTCTCTTGAGTAAAACTGGGTGGTTTTTGTGAAAAAATACTTCTAAAAGCAAGGAACAGAGCTTGTGGTGTTCAGGCTTGACAGGCAGAGCTGTGCAATATGATTTAGGGTGGAAACTCCCTCATGGTAATGACCACAGTGTATTATACAAAAAAAATAATCAATGCATATCAGAAAATGACGTGAAGAGACTGAAATGGACACTGGATCTGTATGATCAATCAAGGTACCTTAAATTTAAACTCAGCATAGTGCACTTAGAGTAAGATCCACCAGGGTCTCAGGGCATCGCAGAAACTTTGCATTTTTTGTACATTTTGACCTGAATGACGTCTTTCTGAAGGCGATGTAACAGCAACTGGTTTTATTTCCTGACTTTTCCAAGGCATCTGTTGGCACAAGTATTCCTTCCCCCCTAAAGTAAGAGCCTTTACTGCCACCATTTCAATTGTTTTTTTTCCTGAGTGTGTTGGTCCAACACAGCTGAGGAACCTTTGATCACCAGTTCCTGTGAGGTTGAATCTGCAACATACAAAATGATGCCTGACTTATACAAGGACACTTTTATCCTCCATCATGGGGTTTTAAGCATGACTTGTATCACCTTGTATCACTAATGTTTGTGGCACTGATGCTTCTCCGTATTCCTTCTGTGGAGGACTGTGTGTATTGCCTTTGAGCCCAGAGTCTGCCCTACAGAATATGCTACAGCAGAACCAATAGAATAATGGACCCATGGATTAGACCAGGTAGTAATTCTCCTGGCAAGACAGGTCTTATTTAAATTTTAATACAGGAGATCATGACCTGTAAGCCCTCTGACAACAACAGAGCCAATGACCGCCATGTATTAGATTGTTTGTTTTGAAATGAATGGATTGAATTTCAGAGGCAAGAAGTTCATTGTGAGCAAACAGAAGATGCTGACAGAACACTGCTTCTCTGCTCTCACAGATTGTAGTCAATAAGAAAAAGATCAATCTTAAGCAACAGTCAATAATCACATTCGAGCTTCTATTCAGTAATAATCAACAATGATTTGAGCTCAAACCAAAGATATCCATCCAGACACCCTGAATGCGAGGTGTGAAAGATATTCCACAGTGTTCTATGGAAATCACCCAAATATATGCTTTTTGTGTATTTGGTTAACATTTGTGTGTGCATGTGTGTACGTGTGTCTGTGTTTGTGTGTACAGGGTTTTATTTGAACTAAAATGCAAAACATACAAAACACAAACAGTGGACATGCCAGGATAACAAGCCAAAAAGTATGTCACAATAGAGATCAGTTTTCCCAAAAATGACTCCAGTCTTGACATGCAATGTTTGTACTTATGTCTTGCTCATTATTGTTCATTTTGAAATAAATTATCACACACTTAACCCTTTTCACTGGATCTGAATGTAATAACCCTGGTTCCAAAAGACCAAATATATAAATAGAGTTAAACGTAATGTGAGCAGTACATAAAAGCCTGAGCCCAACTTAGGAAATATATTTTTGGCACTTTTACATTATTTTGGACATTTTATGATCTTTACGTATGTAAAGATACATAAACATATACATGCATGTATATGTATATTTATTTTTCATAGTGAAAGTTTCCAGGTGATGTGTGACATTGCAAAGTGGTTCAGCATCAGTTTGAGCCTCGTTTCAGTAAACTTGTAATCTTTATGAACAGCAATTATAATTCTTGTTGTTAATTAATTCTTTGGTGTGCTGTCATTGTACAGCAGAGTTTGTTGTTCATTAAATATGGTTACATTTTCAATACTGATGTTTTACCACGTTAATGTTTCTCCAGAATTCTGTTGTTAGCTTTAGGGTGAATTGGCTATGTTAGTACTTGAATATTTGTCACCAGCGCTGCATGTGCCTGTTACGTGTGCTCTTGTGAAACAATTGGAGGTTGTTAAATTTGTGCTTGAGTAGTTTTATTTAGCAATTTTTTTATTTTGAATATGTAAAACTGCCTGCTTCAGCTTTGTCATAAATCTGATGCCATAGTCCTGTTTAACCTCACCACTTACCTCACCATGGTGTCCTGCTGCTGCCTGCCCTTTGGGTGGACGTCTCTGATGGTTTGGTCGATGGTTTGGTCGATGGTGCTCTTTGCTGAGTATGATGCTGTACGTTTGGGTTTTGGAGGTAGCCCCAGTCATTGGTTATCAAGCTGCACACTGTTAAATAAACACAAAACAAGCTCATAAAGTCACCTAAGAACAACATGAGGCCTCTTATGTCATCTCAGTGGTTCCTTTCCCCCACAATCTAATATGACTTCTGTGTTTCCTGATAAGTTGTGCTCCTCTTCTCTCTGCGCAGTCGTTTGAATGATTGTCAGCTGACTCATTACAGATTACTCTGGTGATGATAAACTTAATATATGTTTGCGCCTCATACCCATTCTTCTGACTCCGTGTTTGGCTCATGGGTGTCAGCTCATGTATTTTCCTTGTCTTCTTAAAGTGTTCTGGACTGTGACAGAGAACTCTGCTGCTGCTCACTCTCTCTGATGAGATGTTTTGATGCTACCGCTCTTTGGTCATTTCGATACCAAAGCTATTGAAGAGCTATTTGCTGTTTCTCAATCAGCTGATCTTTATTCATATAGAAACCAATAAAAACAAATGTTATCTAAGACACATTTCAATAGAGATGCTTGATGCCATACTTTCCAACTAGTAAATGTTCTCAGGGACTATTTGTAGTAACTCCTACCTTCAGCGTAACTACCACAGCACCTCAAACATAATTTTTAAATATCATATTTATATTTATTAATTTGATATAAATTATTGTAACCAGTACCTTCACTCTTGTATAGGTATGTGACTGAATTGGTAGAATTATTTAACCCTTGTATTATGTTCGTGTCACCCCCCTTACTTTGGTGTTCCCGGTCAAATTTGACCGGTCTGGTTTAACCTCTCTTATATTAACACAAAAAATATAATTCAAGCATAATCATCACCAGATTGTATTTAACACCCCTTCTAATACTGTAGACAATGTCTCCAACCAGTAGTGAACATTTATGACTGCAGTAAATATACAAATAATTGACACTGAAAATTATAACAATTATCAAAATGGAACATATTTACAGAAAATCAGAAAATCTACATGAGTAGTCAGCTCTGTGTGTGAGTGTGTGTGTGAGTGTGTTCATGTATAATACAAATATAATATATAATATATATGTTGGTAATGGCAGTATTATAAAGCAGGAGATCGAAATGTAATAATAGTTATATAAATCATGAAGATAAAAAAAATAGAAATATTTGTCATAGCAATTGTAATGGAAACTAGACAGTTTCCACGGACGGAAACCACAAGAGGGCCAGGGGCAGCAGGGCTCGACTGCTCCGCTGCAAGGCCACAGCCACGTCCAAAACGTCAATGAAAAAACCGCCACGATGGCCACTGGGGGAAGCACGAGTACCATCAACACCAAAAACATACACTGGGTACCTGGGACCCCCTGGATCGACAGGACGCCGGCCTGAGGCCAGCCCCCCAACCCCCCACCACCACCAACCCCGAAAAACACCCCATCCCCCTCATACCTGGCCCCACCACCAGCTGCAAACTTTGTGTGTGTGTGTGTGCCTTTAGTTGCTTGTGGATGTGTGTGTCTGCATGGATGTTTTCCATCTAATGGATGAACATAATATAGTATCACCCATTCATTTTCTATGCCGGTCACTTTTGACCAGGAACACCACAGCTGTTTCAAAGCTGATTAGAACAGTCAAAATTCAATGAAAGTGGTGATCAGCAATTTTATGTGTTTAAATGTCTAGTGTGGAGGATATCATAAGGCCTTGAGGCAATCAGAGGAAAAATACAATTTTTATGTTTGAATGAAGTTGTAAATCGGTCTAATTTGACCCGAACATCGTAGAAGGGTTTTTAGCAAATCAGGAGAAAAGGCTGAAGATCTTCTAGAATAAATAATCATTTCTTTTGTTTTCTTTGTGTTTAAAATCAATGAGTTATCCAAACACCAGCTGTAAAAGTGATTTACCTCTGCTCTATAACTGTCAAAAATTGTATCCTTTATATGTTCATGCAGAGCATCGTCATCAGCAAACTTGATCAATGAACAAATATCATATTAACTGATGCAGGCACTGGTATAAAATGTGAACAGAAGAGGTGAAAGGACACAAACTTGTGGCACCCCAGTGCAAGTGCTGATTAAAGATGACTGTTGTTAATTGACTTTAACAGTTACCTGTTGTTGGAAGTTAAATATCTATCCAATGACAGTGTGATTAACTGCTATACCACACAGCTTTACAGACAAAATATCTGTTCAAGGCAGAAAAGAATACAGGAAAAAGTATGTGCACATAAGATGACTGAGTACCAAATGTTTTTGTAAATTTGTTTGAGAATTGTGACTGTTTTATCCTCAGCACCTCTCATTTGCTCTAATATCATTTAACTTGTGGGGTTTGTATTTTTTGGTACTGGTATAATTTTTGATAGTTGTAATGATGCTGGTAATATTTGTGAATTTAATGAAGCTTGGAAGGTTTTTGTGAACAAGGTCTCAAGTATAAGATTACAGTCCAATCTATCAGGGCCAGTGGCGGCTGCTGGTCAGTCAAGGAGGGGAAGCTCATTTTTTTTCCGGCCTACATCATAATTTTGTTTATTTATGTAAATGATCTGTGACCCTGTTTGGTGTCTTTTCCAGGGATTTTATTCTCCAAAACTCACTTTTGACCAGACAACACATTTTGTGACAGCACTTCCAGTAAGCCAGCTCACCTTGTCATAACAGGAATGCTGAAAAGACCTGTTTCTTTTCCCCACCTTTTGCACTAAATCAGTCTTAGGAGTTGATCTGCCCTGCTGTTTTACCCTAATTTTCTCTTTGTAAGGAAAACTATCAAATGGCTTCGCCAAAATCTGGTCTACAACATTCATACTATCTGCCATGATGTGCAGCTTGCTAGCAGCTGGAGCTGCTACGTGAGACTATTGACTGGCTGTGAGTGTGAGTGAAAGGGAGAGAAGATCCACATCTGCTCGTTGGTGACAAGAAAAGTGGCAGGAGAGAGTATTCAAACACAACGCTAGTCGTTTTTAAGAAAGATAAAGTCACTGGAGATCAATAAAGCCTCCGGATCAGTCCAGAACAACTGAATGTAAAACTTAGAAGATGCTGCAGTAAAGGACGATACTTCAAGATCGCTGATTGGCTCATTTCACTGTCAATCAAAAAGGGATTCGGCCTCAGACAGATCATCCAATCATCACGCAGAAGCCGAGCGTCCAGGCCAGCCCACTGCCTCATTGACTCCCAGAGACGCCGAGCATCCGATGGGCGGGACAAAGCCCAGCGTTTATCCAATGACCGTCCAGTTTCCACAGTGGAACAACCCACTCTAAGTTTTCCTGTTGAAGTCTGAAGACGCTCAGCGTCCGACTCCAACTGTAGCGCTGAGACGCTGCGGGGATGAATGAGAAGGAAGTCGCTCCAGTTACCTGTGATAAGTAGCTGATTCTGAACAAAAGATGAAGGTATTCTAGCTCATATTTAGTCAATGAAATGTACACACAGCAGTACATATCACCACTTTTTTGGGGGATATTTTAGGGGAAGCTGAGCTTCCCTTGCAGTCTTAGAGCAATCGCCACTGATCAGGGCTTATTGATGTCCTCACATTAATAGTAGAAAAGGCTCTCTGCACTTCTTCAACTATTACAATAACAGGGCTTTGGTTATTTGCGTGTATGTTTGAAACCCATTTGAGTTTGATTTTCCTGTAGGTCATGAATGACAGCTTCAATGGCAGTGATTCGCAAATGATGGCAAACATCTTCAGTCACCAAGTTTATCCTTGGTTAAAAAAAAAACACATTAAAAACAAATAAAACATGAAAAAATCAGACAAGCAAGCAAACACAAAATTCTCCTGCCTATCAGACTCTGAGCAGCGCCACTCACCATAAAATGTAATAGCATTGTTTTGGATATTTTGATATCAATCCAAAGTCCAATCAATGTGAAGATGGACCTTCAGACATTCCCAAGACTTAAGCTCAGAAATTTCAGAATAAATGAGAACTGTTCTTTCAGGACTGCAGACCTGTGATTTGATGTTTATCTTTATCTATATTTTCTGTTTCAAACTTCATCATCTACACATGTTTTTATAGTTTTGTGCAAAAACTGAACATTTTATGACAAAGCAGGACAAACTGCAAAGTATGTAGGTCTGGCTGGTCTTAGTGCTGGACAACTTTTACCCTAATTGTTGTATTTTGGATGTTCAAATTTGCTTACAGTTCAGGATGACCTTAATTGGTGTACCCTGCTCTCACTCATAGCTCCACTAAAACCATTTGATGAACAGCATCCATTGATTCTCACAGCAAATGAGTCAAATACAGCATCACCTGATCCCCCTAATGGAGAGAGAGAGCAGGGGAGGAGAGAGGCATTGTGGGAGGCAGGAGTTTACATGAACAATGGAGGAATTAGAGGTTGGAGGAGGTTAAACAGTTTAACGTGAGACACAAACAGAAACACAAAGACATGCTTTCAACAACAACATCCAGCAGCCTGAAGGCTTCTTGTTTTATTGATTTAACAACAGGGTAACAAAAGATAATGTTAACATAAAGATTTCATATTGTATATTCATTGATGAATCAATGTTTGAAATACATAGACCAGATACTTTTGATGAGGAGGCCTTTTATTTCTTGTTTTGCTGTTTTAAAGGTCACATTGAATCTTCTGCTTTTTCCACACTATTACGTCTTGGTGATATTGACACACGAGGAGATGCATATTTGTCCATGACTCCGCATCTTTTTTAAAAACGGGTCTGCAAGTGGATATCTGCGTATTCGTCTTCATGCCGTAGTTGGTATAAACAGATAAGTCGAGGAAAGACGGTGACCTCATAGCACCCCTCCTCCTCCCCGCCCCCCAACCCACGCTGTCACACACACCAACAACAACAACAATGGCGGCAGCCGGGCTGACTCTGATCTTGTTCCAGCAGCTACAAATATTGCTACGACTTTTATACCAACAATTGCTCACAGAACACCAACAACACCAGCTACAGCAACAACAGCAACAAGTACTCATGCAGAGACGCAGCATGTTAACGCGCGCATGAGCACTTGTTGACGTGGAATCCACCTCGTAGCAGAACCAGACGGGCAACTCGACAGGATTTTGCGTTGTCATGTAAATGCACAAGCCTATGTACAATACAATGTGTAAACAGCGATACATGTTTTGATGCCGACGCCAAGACAATACGGCGCCGTCCTCGTGTAAGGAGGTTCTCAGTCTCTGCCTCAGCCTGCCACATTCCAGCTTCAGCCTAATTAGTCCAACTCAGCTCACCTGCGCTTCTGCTCACACCTGCACCTCATCTGCTGCAATCAAGCCACCTATTTAAACCCCATCTCCACACACAGTCAGTGTCAGACTGTCTTCGCCTTCATACTGAGAACTCCAGACCTGTCTTTTGGATTGATCACCCGTTGCCGACAAGTTTTGTCCCTGGTTCTGCCCTTTATGTCTGACCCTCGGCTTGACTGCAAGATATCGACTAGGCTTTGTTCTTCACTTAGCCGTCTGCCTAAGTCCCGGCTGTCGACCTCACCTTTTGTCTCTGACGCTGAGTATCTGTCCGTGTATCCTGACCTGTGGTGGCTTTCCCCAGTATCCGACCATCCTGCCTGTCCTCGCCGCCGAGTATCTGTCGGAGTATCCTGACCAGTGGTGGCTTTCCTGGCATCTGACATTCCAGCCCATTCCAGTTGCCGAGTACTCACCTGAGTGTTTGATCCAGTGGTGGCAGCCTGGTTCCTGGCTTTCCGGTTCATCCCCGCACACTAAAGACAGAGTGAGTCCTGTTCCAGTCTTCCTGAAAGCCTCTGTGTTGCCAAGCGAGAGTGAGTCTCCTGTGTAGCCGAGTGGTCTGCTCATCGGATCCCTGTACAAAGGCTCACCTCTCCTGTTCGTCTACAAAGACTGTCAGTTTCCGTTCACTGTTCATCTCCAGTGTGGTCGAGTGGTGAAAGCACTGGACAGGCAAGACAAGGCTTGTGGGTTCTATCCCCACACTAAACTGTGTTTATTCAAGATCTGTCAAATAAAGTCTGGTTATTGTGAGCCACAACTGCTACTACGCTTCTGGGTCCTTCCTGTGTCGGTGTCCGAAATGGCTTGTTTTGTCAGCCCCCTGATTAGGCCTACCAGTGTGATGCCCTGTCGTTGTTTTGTCAGCAGTGTAAACCCATTTGCCAACCAGAGCAGACTGGCCCCACATGAGGGCTTTGAAGCGACAGAGGCTCAGAGAATCAGGTAGACTGAGAATACTGCGGATTCAGGGGTACTTAGTATATGGAAGCTAGGCACCTCTTTAAACATTCAGTGATTATGAACATACGTATGTACTCAAGCAGTTCTTAGAATCAAATAGGAACATGAGTTAAAGCAAGAATATGAGCTCTTTGAATAATCTTAATAAGCACCAGTGTGACAGAGGAGACAACGATGTGTCCATTACACAGAGATTTATCCATAAATAGTTGGTGGGAACCTGTCTTTTGAACTTTGTCTTTTCCCATCAAAAGTTAATAATTAATTATATGCTTATACTTTTGCAAAAGAGAAAGGTTTTATTTAATTCTTACCTTTATATGTTTCGATGGAGATCTTCCGTCTTCATCAGAAGTGTCACCTGATGTAAGTGTGACATGTCCTTTTTCAGCTGATCTTATGGAAACATGATCATACTGTCAGATTTGACAGGGTGACTAGGTAAAGGTATAAACTTAAAAATGTTCTCGCTTCTACAATGGAAGGTAGAGGCATTAGAACTGGGTTTAAAAAATCAATGTAATAGATTTTTATCGGATTTCCCTTTTAAATGGTTCATAATTGATCCATAAAACCCAAAGATCGAGATTTTAACTTGGGTAATTTTTTCTTCATTGGACGCGCAGAGAAGCAGCTTGTGGCATTAAGCCTGCTAGTCTCACGTAATCAGCGTTTAGCACTGCTTTCCACTGAACAAGGTCTTGTGAGATGTTGCTGCAAGCAGTCAAACAAACATGGTGGAAGTGAGTAGTAGGGCTGTCACTTTATATATTCCATATTTGAATAGCCATTCGAATATTGGAATAAATATCTGTAACCGAATAGTAAATAAATATTCAAATGTAAAATATTGAGTGTAGCGGCACATCAGGGGGTCTTCGATTATTTCATTGCATGTTCGAAAACCATGTGAGTTTGATTTTTAGGAAAAGTGACAGCCTTAGCGAGTAGCACTATATGGGCACCAGCGTTGGACAAATGTTGGACAAAAACAAGTAATATGCAGAATATGCATTAATTTTTACCATTAATATATGATTAATGTAACTGCTTTGGGTTCAATTCCTAATGTAAACACAATTTTTAATAATGCACTGGGTTGAAAGGTCACATTTTGAATTTACAGCATTACTTTAACTGAGATATCCTAGACTGAATGAATATCAAATTTAATCTTGAATTGAATCGATTTGAGACCTTGTAATATCGAATCGAATTGAATCGAATCAGTCCAAAATATCTAAATCGATACCCAGCCCTAATAAGCATATTATCAACAAAGACATAATGAACCTACTTGGACCAATAATTTATGATGTCTCATGATGTCTCAGGAGGAATATATGAAGTTTTTTTTTTAACCTGGTTTTATTCAGTCAGGCCGATAACTCCTGATTTCATTGTTGGAGGATGAGATTTCAAAAGTTTAAAACGTATTGTTTCGGCCTTGTTCTGTGAGTGAAGTGTGTTTGTGAGACTGTGTGCACAGGTGTGTGTGTGTGTATTCCAGTAGCCTATTTTATACTGTAATTATTTAGACTTTATATTCAGCCATCTCTGATGTTTCACTTCAACTGTAAATGGTGTGGAGATGGACTCGGAGGAATGAGTTGACCCCCTCTTTGTTCCTTTTCCAGAGGAAGTAACAGAGGCGTGATATTGGAGAGAGTGAGGCATGTAGACTAAGCGGGAGACAGGAGGGTTGCGAGTGAGGGTCTCTGGCTTTGTTGTGCATGTTGTGCACATCCAAGCTGTATTGAAGCATGAATGTAGCAGAGCCTAGTTGCAGCGCTTTTTTGCAAAGGCACTGTGAATTGAGCTTGTGTCTGTGTGGGATAGCATCATGTCTGACTAACACAGCTCAAACTCTGATTTTCTGTTCTCACAGGATTCAGTTTATCTTCTCTTTCAAACACTCGCTCTATCCGTCTCTCTTTCTCCTCCCAAAATCTGGACTTTGGACGAACGCTTAAATTTTCATCTTGGTTTTAATCTTTCTTTGAGTGGAACTACAAGTCTTACATTTTTTGGAAAAAAAAAAAAAAAAAATAGGCATTGTGTTTTCCATGTTATAAAACGATACATTCAAACTTCATATCTACATACCACATTAACAAAATCTTAAAAAAAACACCCAAAAAGCTGTAGTTCCATTTTGACATTTTGTCCTTTGGTTTTGTGTTTTGTGTAAAAGATGCATGTCTCCAATTACTTCATAATTAAGACTTCAGTATGCATTAGGGTGCTCAGTTAAAGAAGACAGATAAAAAATACTCAATTTTAAAACCCTCTAGCACAGTTGAAGCATATTTGTTTTAATCTAATGCTCTGTCAGTTTTTCCCCAGAATGTCTGATGAAACTCTTAAGGATTTTTTACCTGTTTGTTTCTACTTGTGCTGAATAAATGATCTGTAGTGAGTTCCAGTGATATCTGCCACATTTTCTTCACATTTAGACAATTTTCTTCTCTCTGTAAAAGCTGAAAATCTTCACTGATCACAGGCTCAGTATTCTGCAGAATTACATCCTGCTGGGAGCTATCTCTTTAGAGCTCAAGGCCAGTAATCTTGAAAGCCTCAGAATCAATTAAACATTAATGTGAACAGAACCTTGGTATTTTCAAAGCTCCCAATAGGGGAAACTTATACCTCAAACCAGATACACAGTTGACTTAAGTTTGTTCTCTTCTTTATGTTTGTCTTTTGCTTTTATCTCCTGAATTAAAACAAATGAGGAGAGACCAATGCTAAGTCCAGATATAGGCAGCTCCTTTTAGAAACAGGTTTCGAAAAGCATCCCCATCATTGTTTCAATTTCTATGCAAAACCTGTTATATTCATATATATTCCTACCACCATGTCACGCTGTTATCAAAGTTTAACATGTTGCTATGTTAACTGTTGTTTGCAGGTCTGTAAAGAAAATATTACTTTGTTTATATTTCAATTGGAGACATATCTGATAGTCTTGATCAAGACTGATCAATTTTTATGTTTATCAAACACGATTCTGGGTACACTTGTTGTTTTCCACAACTGTTATAATCATGGCAACCACAGAGCAGAAGGCTTAGAATCACCAGTTAGCACAGTCATTTCTGGAGTAATAACACAGACTCTGTCCCAAGTATTAACAGTGTATTTGTGGAGTGTTTATAATCCATCATCATAATGGGGGAGGGCCATGTCAGAAGTCCAGTTAACCCTTGAAAACAGTGATAGTTTAACAACCTCTGCTGCTACGTATGTAAACATAATAGATGATATTGCGTAGAGTGATTTGAACCCACTGAATGGTTGGCACCAAAACAATGCCCACATAGCAGACCAATCTGGGCCAGATCTGGCATCAAGCCAGCATCTGCTGGCATGGCAAGTTGTAAGTGAACCGGATGTGGGCCAGATCTGGTATTGCAAACCAGGTCTGGGCCAGTAAAGGACCGTCAGTCAGTGAAGTGCATCATTTGGGACAGAACTGGACCAGGCCATTGTTGCTATGTATCTTCCTGCTTTTACTGTCCACCTGGGGCCACCCAAATGGCCTGTTCACAAGAGTGTTCCAAAATATGAGTTTTCAGTGACCTAAATGCTGTTTACGTGGACAGAGTAGCAAAATGCATTGTAAAGCCTCTGTTTTAAAAATGCCTTCCTATGTGTGGGAAGGCAACCAACACAGTACAGGACGTTATCAGCATGTACAGACACATGAGCATTCAGGTCTCAGAATTTAGCTATAAATTAAAACTAGGTGACCTCAGATCAGTGCTGCTGGGTAACAAATGTGGCTTTGAAATATCGGACAGATTTTTTTCAAGATGAGCATTACTCATACATTGTTTATTCTCATACCTCACTCTTTAGTTGGTTCAGTGGTCCACTGAGGGAGGACCTGCTCAGTTTGATTAGAACTGACAGGAGATTGGATCACTATTCTGAATAGAACTCAAAAACATCATCTGTACTCTTGATCAGTCTCTGCATAAACAGTATTACACAGCAAGAAAACTGAGTTGCAGAGGTTTTTCAGGATGAAGCTTGTTGTTTTGTGACCAAATGACTGAATTGTGCTGCAGCTGCTCAATGGTAACCCTGAGCTGTACTCTTTTCTTTTTTTTACAGACTTTATGCACATCTGAATAATTACCAAATTAACATTTAGCCTTTAGATAATTTTTAAGAGGGACTTGGTTTTTACACGGTACAGTTGCGAATAAATTACTAATTTGCATATTAAATCAACGGATATGAGGTCTTGACACCATCATCCACAAAACAGCTTTCTGAGAACTTGCCCATGATCATGAGAAAATGACAGATAACAAACTGAAGCAGATTTCTTTCCACAAATGTCTTGCCTCTGTGTCCATCCTTTTACCAAACACATAACAAAATTTTTCATCCCCAAACCTTTGTCTGATCATTCCATCTAATCATTGTAAGATAATTTTTCCCTGACAGGCAGATAAAGAAATGACTACAGATATCTTAGAAGCGGACTCTGACAAGAGCTGTACAGATTTATAGATTTAGAATGAAAACGGTAAACGCCTGGATGGATGGTCACGTTTTTACATGCTGGGAACTCAAAGTTATGTGTCCTCTCTTTCATTTTCAAAGCTTTGATACCAGATAAGAAAAAGATGGAAGAATTTGTAATTCCATAGCTGTTTCTACAAGTTTTTGTTTTGTTTTTGATAGGAGTTTCAAGATATTATAAATGTTAAGTTTTATCCTATTTTGATCAGTTTAAGCTGGTCTTACTGTAAAACCTGAGGAGTAATTAAACTTAAGAAAGTAGTTGAAAAGGTTACATGATAAATTTTACTTTTCACTACCTTAATCTTTTAGGGACAAGAGAACAAATTCATATTCTTAAGTACTGCAGATGCAAGGTATGCAACGGTTCTTAATATTACGATTACTCACATGCTCACACATGCTCTTAAATTGTTATATTTTTAGGCCATGTAGTGGTACTGTTATAAGGTCATGGGAACTCTGTATCATTGTGACATATCATCATCCCACTGGTGCAAAAACATTTATAATATCTGGCAGAGGAGAACACATCAGCATTGTAAACCAAAGAAAACCACAATGTGTCATGTCTTTCACTGTTACACTGAACTAGTTCTAGTTGTAAATACTGTAGGCTACATGTGGCAGATTCATACAACTTTGCTAATGTTCTCAAATTGACTATGAAAAGCACTCTGAAACTTTGTCAAGTCCAATATTAATTCAATGTTCAATATAGTATTGAAAATGAAGGTTTCAGAAGTTGCTGACATTACATAATAAGGCAACATACGGTCACATTGCATTATGTTTTAGATCAGCTCGAATGATTGTTGGAGGCAAATGCCTGCAGTAATTATTCAACAAGAGGCTTGTACCTATTTGCTTATTTTAATCCAGGTGGTGACTTTATTTCACTAGGCAGTGTATTTCACTAGTTCATCTTAGGAATGATCGCAAACAAAGTGTTTCGGGAGGGCAGAACCTTTCAAAACTATTTTCGGAAGGTGATGTGGAAGATTGTTCGATCAATCATGTTCATTACAAGCTTATCAGATAATGTAGTTGGCGGCCAGAACTGCTTGGGTGTAAAGGACAGAACATGAGCCACAATGCATACCAAATATACCCCAAATATGTTGTTTTCTATAGATAAGTTTTTAGTCCAAATCTGATAAAACAGCTACTGAAGCTGCTAGCATCTATGCTAATGTATGTCTGAGCTGTCATGCTTTAGCTTCCACCTCTTTCTGCTCTAGAAGATGCTGATTGGGCTGTGCTGCTTTGAGCTGCTGAACATCGTGTAGATTGGAGCTTAGCAAAATGAATGTGCCAGATAACAGACATTAAATCTGGCACATTCATTTGCACTGCAAGGTTACCTTCTTTAGGGCATTCAAGGGTTTCTCCAACAGGTCAGTTATCACTGTTGATCTCTCTTCATCGAAGGGCAAAGGTGACTTGCATTAACTTTGCAATCAACTTTGCAATCAGAGGAAACATTTTGTTGCATCATCTTCAATCTCATTAAACATTCTTCCCACAAAAAATGAAAAGAGGAACACTGTGCAGCAAATGTCAGTCATATTGTGATCAGTAACAGCCATTACAGAAAACATTCCTGTTGTCGTCTAACTCCAGTACTGGTGTTGGGCTTGTCCGCTGTCAGGAGATGCCAATCACCTTCGCTGATATCTAAAAGAAATACTGAAGTCAGTGTTGCAGTGATTTGTGCAGAAGAAGGAACTGTCTGATACACTGGTTCTGGAAGTTATCTTTGTTATCAGCTCCTGTTTTGCAGATGGGACATGGGCAAACTGTGTTTGGCTTTTAAGCGTTGAGTGCCATATCACTGTTGAAGAGCTGAACTGATTTTTGAGGCTGCGTTTACACGGCGCAGAAAATGGTCAAATCCGATAAGTTTTCGTTGCGTTTTTGCCTTGCGTCATCTAAAGCGGAAACTTTTGAAAACGGGCTCCAGAGTGAATGTTTTGAATACGCTCTCCATGCAGCTCCGTGTAAACCCGTATCAAAGCGTTTCAGGATGAAACACTGACATTACCACATGCGCAGTACTCTTTCACATGAAGGCTGCGCGCGCATACCAGGAACAACAGCAGCTTCGACTGACTGCCAAGTAACGTGTCAACCTCTTACCGTGCTCGGTTTGTTATCCAGACAAAACTATCCAGACAGATTTGTTGTCAGAACTGATTTGTTGTCCAGAAAAGAAACTCCTGTGTCTCTGTATGTCTATTTGCCATTGTTGTTTGTGAAAAGTTCTTCTTCTTCGTTCATTTGTTGTAGCAGCGCTGTCTCTCTGCAAACCTACACCGCCATCTACTGAACTGGCATGCACACTACAGCGGATTAACTCCTCTCCAGCATCGTCATATGAAGGCAGAAGAACTTGAAAACGCAAAGGAAAAATCTTTGCATCTTTAAGTCAGGAGTTTCCATGTAAACGTAGCCTTAAATAGGCCAATCATCATCATGACATAACGTCTGCACCAGAAAAATAAACAGATAAAAAAAAACACATTGACTTCCTGACTAAGAGAGTCAACATGATGAGTCAACATGATGAAAGTTTATTTAAAGCCTACAAGTAAGGCTGAAAATCAAAACATCAATCACAAAATATACAATTTAGTGGACGTTAAAAGTCCATAAGACAAGTAACATTGTAGAGAAACATTATAATAAACTTTCAGTTGACACAGCCCATTGATTATTAAATCACTTAATTCCCTGCAACAAAACAGCCTAGAATGCAAAAAAATCAACATTTTGAGTAAAACACAATGAAATAGTCACTAAAAAATACAATAATGCCAGGTAAGCATCAGCATTCTTAAAGTATAATAGAGAACATCAGAATATTAATAACCATGTCAACATACCTGTGATATAGCAGAGGGACACATATCAAACACACATACAAAGGCTGCAGCACGGTCTCTCTGCCCTGCAGCAGGTGAAATAAAATGTAAAAGAGGCAAAACCTCCAATCATATTACCTTAAGTTAATGCCAAATTTGTCAACAAAACCCAAAGTAAAAGTCACTTAAGACTCAAAGTAAGGTAACGCTTCATATTTATGTAATTTAAACCATATTCAACAACTTTTAACCCGACTAGCTTACAGTAAAGAGAGGGAGCATAAAGACGCGTCTAACCAGTACAGAAGCTGTCCCTTCTCTGGCGGTAATACGCAGCACCCTCGTGTATGTGTTCCCAGGAGTCTCATTAATTAGGTTCCTCCCCGCTACGACAGGTAATGCGGAACTAAAAATGTATTTACAAAAACGCTTTCAGAATATAGATAAATTAAACACAGAAATACCCCTAAAACTGTTTTGGACAGATCAAAATCAGTTTTGAGAATGTTCAATAAAAAATAGCAATATAAATATTTCAAATACAATATTTACTCAGCTACACACACACACACGACCTTTGAGATTTAAGGAACAAAAAGGTGTTGAAGCAATGAGTGGCTTTGAGGAGATCATTTTTATTGGAAGAAAAAGGAGAAAAGAAAAGAAACAACCCTTTATTATACCAGTAAGTGGCAAAATTATGTTTTTGGTCTTGGGTGCAACCATCTGTTTTCAACACAAGCATCTTTAAAAAATGTACAAACATTTTGATCTCAAGAGAACACTGCAATTCATTTTATGAGCTCTTGCACCTGACTTTTTCAATTTTCCAGCAAAACGTATCCAGTCTTCATTTAGTGAGATACAGCTGTGAGTTACAAATATCTAGTTAGCTGATCAGAGGGCCAAAGGTTATTTTTTCAAATTTGTGAAATCATAGCAGAAGCTTGTTTGAGGATCCTGACATTCCAAGAGACTTAACATCAGCTTAATGTTTAGAGATGGTTCAGTTTCAGGCAACCAGTGCATATAGTATTCTTTGACAAAGTGTAAAGAATTGACCTTTACATTTATCCAAGAGCAAGCTAAAAGAGCAGAAGTAAGATGATGGAAATTTCAAACATTAACATACTCTGAATGAATGACAGCCAACATTCCAACTACCACTTGGCATCTTTGACTACACTTGGCTGCTCTTCTGATGTGTTTTGCCAGACTTAAAATCTGGCTGAGAAACAAGCCTTGTCTTTTTGCAAGGCAAATACAAGATGAACTACATTATCATTGGAGATATGTTGTAATTATAAAGACAAGTGACATTTTTCTTGTGTGAAATGATGGAAATTCAAGTCAGTTGTATAACTTGAAATAAACCTCAATATTTGTATTCTACTGTCCTGCAGTTGAGTTAAACATGAGCTGCAGTAAAAGACAGTATGTGTTAAAATAAGTCCACAGGGGCCTCATGGCCCATGGTGTACTGCTGTACTCTTTTCTGCAGAAGTTCTTGTCAACATAACCTCAGGGATCTGAAATAAACAGCCTGAAACCATGAAATCTAAGTCAGTGTGATGTCTTTAATAAGATATTGCATACTTCTGTGAGAGGATAGTAAAGTAGACTCATGGCAGCTTCTAATTGTGGTAGCTAGAGGGAACGCCAGGAGCCGAGTAAAGTGTTCAGGCTCAGATATTGCTTAGTTATACATCGAGTTATACATCGAGTCCCAACACAGAGAAACAGTTAAGTAGCAGCTGGTATGGGAGGGTTTTTTTTCAGTTTTTTTGAGTACAAATCCAAGGCCATGTTGATAATTTAATTTGACATCAAGAGGATGAGTATGGAAGACTGAGTTCCACAAGTGTCGGCAGAAAATCAACATGATTCCAGGTTCTAGACAAACTACACAAAGAAATCTGAAGACAGCAAAAGTCTGAACTGTCCAAAGAAGACCTGCTGCACTGCTTTGATCAGCACAGTGATGTGTCGATAAAGAAGGAGTGTATACTGAAGGATAAAGATGCTGAGAAGTGTTTATGTTCAATAACATTGTATTACAGCTTTAGTTTCATTGTTTAAGCCATTGTATCTTAAGGAACTCATACACATATTCAAAACACCTGCATTTTCTACTCCAGAGCCTACAGATAAAGATGTGATGTCACTGTGTTAAATTATTCAGAGTCAACAGCACAATGATGTCATTCAGTGGTGTCTGTGAAAAATATAAGTAGGAATAAACACACATGGTCGTATTCAGATGCATATTGCTTCGGTCTTACTGAAAATGGCAGCATCAGACAGAAACCTATAAGTCACAAACTTGTGAAACACTTTTGAGGATAAATGATTCAAGGACCGCTGTTGCTTACATGCAGTTCGTTTTATTTTTTTTAATTTGTTGTTAATGTTAGAAAAGCTTCTATCACAAGAAATAATTTAGTTTTTATTTTCAGTCCATTTTCACAAAAAGCACTTTAACTTTGATCAAGGAAAGACTCCTTTAATATTTTTTGTTACACAAAACAAATGACTTTGCTTTTGTTGTTGATTTTTGAATTTCCATAAAAGTTTCAGATCCAAGCCTGAACTTTTTTCTTCAGCTCTGATGGACTGTACTTTTTAATGGGATTGATTGAGATTGAATGGGATAGCCTTCTCTCATCTTTGATGGGGACATACTTTTTCAATGCAGTCTTCTGCTCTGTTTATCTCTTAAAATTGTTTCCACAAAGCCTTTTAATATAAGTTTTTAGCAAGATGCTGAATAATTAATTCAGACAGTTGGAGTAATACATGATTCTCATTTTGTGGCTCTGACATCTGAACTGACAGATTTCTGGATATAAACAGTGCAAAAAACATATATGAATATATATGAAGCTATTCTGCTCTTTAAAACACAGACTTGGTCTCCCTGAGTCTACTAAATGTAGGGCTGAAACGATTCCTCAAGGAATTGCAGTTATTTTATTTTATTTTTTGGGCATTTTGTGCCTTTATTGATAGGAAAGAGACAGTGGATAGGCCTGTGAAAGGGGGTGAGAGAGTAGGGGAAGACACTGCACACTCCCGCACAGGCAGGATTCGAACCTGGACCGACAGAAGTATGTACATGGGACGTGCATGGTTGCTAACCACTCCGCCAAACCAGCACCCCGAAACTGCGGTTATTCAGCTTTGTTTAAATTCAGACCACAATACAGCGCACTGTGTTTGACGCGGATGGTCATTTCTGTAACACAGCACACTTGCTGCTTCTGCCATAGACATAAGAAAGAGTAGATGCTGCATAGGCTGCTGACACACAAGAATACTGCCATCTTGGTCCAGTCAGCCTACTGGTAAACATAAAGGGCAGCAGCATAGAATTCTAGATGTCAGAGCACTGTGCAGCATATTTGTGTGGCAGAGTTTTGCGAACAGGGCTCAGGGAATTATTTTTCACAGGTAAGATTGAACATTATAATTGGTTGTATTTTGTGAACAAATATTACTGTACTGTTTTTATTTCTGCCAACAAATTTGTAGCCAGCTAATGTCAGGCTTGTCTATCTTTACAGTATTTTACACAGGTGACACAGACTTTATAATTCAAATGTAATTCTGTCACCCTAACACAAGTAAGATACTCCTCATATCTTATACACACCCCACTTACTTCAAAATACAGACGGCAGAACATCTGACTGTAGAATAGTTTGCAAACAAGCTTGCTCAGAATTTCAGCAGCTTTAGTTTATTATCAACAGATTTGAAGAATGGGAGTTATGTAGACCCTAACCCTCTTAGAAATTTTAAAGAAGACTATAGTTAGAAGAAGGGAAATTAGCTTGACCTCCTTTTTAAAATGTTTTTTCTTGTTGATTCTCTCAAATCTCTGAAATTAGTACTCTGAAATTCATGTACATCTTAATCTTACACTCTATTAAACGTCTATTATACCACAGAGAGTTGTCCTCACACCCCATCTACAGGGTCCAAAGGCATACAAATACCTCAGAGAGACTCAAAACTTTCCCCTCCCTTATCCATATACATTACAAGGTAGTTTTAAAGTTGTCCAATTGAATTTTTGGACATTACTGTTGCAATACATAAAATAGCTACTTCTCTATATTGGATGTAAAGTCAAGCCTGAACAAGAAGATGCTGGATATACTGGAGAGCAGATACCAGGCTGAACATGGATGTGCTGCACTCATGTTGGATGCCATGGCCATTGCAAACCGCGTGCAATTTAATCCACACCAGTCAGTGTCTGGTTTATAGACATGGGTGATGGAAACAATGAGACTGATGTTGCTACTGATGCTCTTGTGTGCATGGTCGTTGACCCACAAGGATACTGAAAGGCTCCCATTGCATATTATCTGACAGAGTCTCTGTCACCAAAAACACAGTCCTTCTCAGCTATACTTTGGAGGAGCTGCATGCACGGGGCATTCGGGTGGTACACATGGACAAATTGTTGGCACCCTTCAGTCAAAGAAAGAAAAACCCACAATGTCACTGAAGGACATGCGTAAATTTAACAAAAGAAAATCAGACATTGCTTTGAAATTAGGTTTAACAGAATCATAAAAAAATTAACTTCTGGACCAGGTATCAGATTTGTATTAAAAAAAAAAGATTGAAATGAAGACAAAGTAAGATAGCAACCTTTTACTTTTTATTTCCGAATGGTGGAAATTTGGTTGTTACACTGATGTGTGCAGCACTGTGCGATGGTAACCCTGATAAGCTGTAAACCAGCTGGTAGTCTCAGGAGTTTTTGTCTTTAGAGGCTCAGAGGGATCAGCCTGAGGAGTTTGAGATGCTCCACTGACTCCTCTTTGGCTCAGTGGAAGAAATTGATCTTCTGGGTCATTCAGAGATTGCATTCAAACAGCGTGTGATAGAGATGCTGCTGTGGGACTGATCTTGTTTGCCTAGTGAGGGGTACAGATGCGAGATTACAGGTGAAAGCTGGCTACCAAGTACAGTACTGTATGGGAATGCTTTCATAATGTAATAAAAAAGATCTTTAATTTTACTCTAGAAAACTCTTGCACAGGTTCTTCCCAGGAATAGGTTTTATCTCCTTTGTTGTCCATTTTGCAAGCAAATTCCTGAAACTGCACTTTTCCAAATAGGCCCTTTATTAATACAGGTTACACCACTTTGGTGAGCATGCTTTCTGATGATGAAGAGGGGCACAGGACAGTCCCATTTTTTTTTCTCAGCTGGTGTGACAGGTCAAAACTTCTGCTTAACCCTTTGATGTGCAACATAAGGACCCCCCTTCTAATTTACTACATGGGTCAAATATGACCCACATTCATTTCTCTGGCCATTTAATGCTGACTAAGTTTGTCTTTGTTCCAACTTTTTAAATCAGTTCATTTTGTGATTAATTATTCCAGGTATTCTTGGAATAATCAATCATAAAGTGCCCTCTGTCTGTTATGAGATATCCTTATTTTCATCTTCCCCTTTTGATTATATGAATAGAACCAGTTTTTATACTACAACATCACGTTTGCACACACATGTGAAAAATTACCCATTCGTCCATGTGTGATTTATAAGTAAATTATTTGATCTTGTCATAGCACTATGCCTCAATTAATTTCTTTAGCAGTGAGTGGGGCAAAACACTTATGAAATCAATAACTGCAAAATGTTTTTTTTTTTTTTTAATTTTGTCACATATACACAGATAACCGGTTACAGATAAAACAGCTACTGAACTGAACCTGACTGTACTTTGTTTATATCTGAAAACTGCTGATTTGTGTTCTGATTGTCTGATTGTGTTTAACTGAACACAATGATACAGTAGAGCACAAACTTCATTTTAACATCAGCCAGATCATTTTTGACTAGTGTTGTACATCATAGGGTTGTTACATGTAAAATGAAGGAGAAGTGTATTGGTCTATGAAAAACAAAAGCCTACAATCCTACTATCATTCAGAGAAAACATTTTCTTACTGTCACTGATTATTCATCTTGTACGTGATCACAGTCTAAGGGGACATATGGACTGATTGACTGATTACAAGGTACAAAAGACTTCTTTTTCAGGAAACTTTTATTGTTAATGTCTGTAGCAATGTGATCAAATGTTTTTATTGTGCTTTTGATAGTGTCCTCTCTTTTAGCATTATCTGCTGTTTTTGCAGTGCAACAGAAGCCCAGAGGAAGTCCTTCAAAAATATAATCATAATGTTCAGTAAACTGTCAGGTATCCTGCTTGCAAATATTATCTACATTTAAAAACAGTGAACATTTAAACAAGCAATTAGCTATATGGTTGATATCAGTGAGAGACACCCCATTGCCCCTTCATTTACACTGTTGGCCTACAGGTGTAGTTATTGTGCTCCTCTGTTCACTAAAAACAGATCAAAATGTTCTTTCCTTTCAAAGAAAAATGAAAAACACAGTCATGTTAAATAGGTCTCGCTGGTCGAAACCCCGCCGCCTGTTCATCACTACGTGTTTCCATGCTTTTCTCTTCTGTATGACCGCTTTGATTGAATTCCTGGTGATGTTGATGTGTTTTCATCATTTACTTTTCACACTGTGAAAGTGTTGAAACTGTAATTTTTGTTAAATGTCTGTGATTCCTCTCACACCCCAATTTGGTTATTAAAACAGCCTTTCTATATAGACATGGTATCACTTCCTATAGCCACACTATACAGGTTTAAGAAGATTTTTTAACAATTGCAATAAATTGAAAATGGTTGTTCTAAGAATTAAAGGAATACTACACCCAAACAACGATTTGGCCTCATTTTCTACTCACCCTCATGCTGAACAACACTGTGGAGTAGTTTTGGAACATCTAGGATGCAGCCGGAGATCTGGGGGAATCCTCGCTGTCCACTGACATTGATATCATGACTTCGGTCAGAGCCCGAACAAACAGTGTCCTTAAAAGTCCACAAAAAGTCTATATTTATATTGCCGACTTTTTGTGGACTTAAGAACTGGGACACTGTTTGTTAGTTCTGAGGGTCTAAGCTGTCCAGACAGAGAGATGCTGTCATACCTTGCTGGGATATAAAAACACTTACAGGATGTGTTTTTGACAGATGATTAAACTCAGTCACATTTATTCTGGTTGTCAAGACTCTCTGTGTTTAGTTGGTTGAATAGTCTTTCTGGAGTCTTCAAAGCTTCTCCTTCAAAAAAACAGGCCTTCCTAAACCTTGTTTTTCAAATACAACCAGCACTTGTCACATTTTTTGCTCTGGGATATTCGTTGTGTATCACAATAACCTAAATGAATCACCCTTGTCAGTTCAGGATTATGAGGATAATTTAACATTTTAACAATAGTCAGAATAGCAGGTTTTGGTAATGTGCTCTTCATGAAAGCTGCTTAAAATAATAATTAGTGCTCACTATTGTCTCCTTGAATTAAATTCAATGTGGGAGTGTTATTGGAGTGTTTTAGGCTTTGCAGTCTTTATAGAGGCTTTTTCAGGTTTTATGTCTTTGCCAAACTCCTTTATTGTTCTTCTTTGAAATGAGATCGCTACCAAAGAATTGAATACACGTAGTGCATGCTTCAAGAACATTTTGTAATGTGCTTTACAGAGGAAAGAAAAGACTAAATACTTAAACAAAAGCATGTTTAAAGCATTTTGTTCAACACACTGGCATACTACTCACATAGATGTGCTTATCTGGTGATACCGCAAATGATCTAAAAAGTGACTTACCTTCATAGGTATGGAGCCCAGAACGGGACATTGGCAGAGGAAAGCGTATATTTCTTGTGCGCACAAAAAACTATCTTGTGGAAGCAAAAGAATCCCATGCACACAGTATATTTTCTTGTGAAAATGGGAAACTAGCTGGTGCACACAGGAAAATCTCCTGCTCATGAGAAACTGGCAGTGCATATGCCCGTGAGATTCTACATCATTGACATGGGTAAAGTTCAGACTTTCTGGGTCAAAAACTCATTAATTTTATAACACAGTTACAAACTCAACCTCTCTTTTTAATCAATGCCATACAATGAAGAATTGTGAGTTCCACCCTCCAGGACTGAGTATGTCTATCTATATACAGGTCATGGCTTTATGGTGTAGAGCTGTCAGAAAGTTACCATAGCAAAGGAATGCTGTAAAAGGAAATTCAATAACTACACTATTTATGTAATGTCTTCAAAAACGCATATAAGTACATATAAATTACCTTATGTAATTCATCCTTCATTTAATTCATATTAAACACAGTTTGAAAAATTATGAAATAAAATACCTGACTTTTTTTATTATAATATAAGCCAATGACATTAAATTTATAAGGTCTACTGACAAAATGTTCATAAAATATGAATGATGGTCTTATTTTAAATTCTGCCTCCCATAGTGCAGAAGTAAGGGGGCTAGGCACCCAACTAGATCCCTGAACTTTTTGCTTGACTTTCTGAAGTAATTAAAATGTTTTTCATAGTCAATACTGTATGTTCTTCACCAACATGGCATACTCTCTGTTCCCGCCCCTAAGGACATGTAATGGCTGTACTATATACCACTGTCCCTTAATTTTCGAGCTTTGAAAAGCTTACAGTAAACATGATTTTGTAATCAAGCATAAAATCATGTCAATAATGGACATCTGCATGAACTCTGTACTCTAAAGTTTGAGTAAAAATTGTCTGTAATGGTTTGATTTTGGTGTTAAAACAATAATTGGGCTCTCCTTTTCACATCAATGCATGACATTAATGAACGCATCGATACTGAAATGTAGAAGACGCTCGGGATTTAAACTGTCCTTTGTGGGCAAAATGAACTTATAGAGTCCTCTTCATTCTTAATTAAAATGCTCTTTTTCCTCTTCTTTCCTGATGTAGAAGCGCTTGACGCCAGCTTTTCCTTGTTGCTCCTTTGCACCCTAAAGCTTTCTTGCTCCTCTGTGTATTTCCAGTTCAGTAAACAATTTATTTGGTCCAGTGGCATCAGATGTGACCAAAGGACAGAAAAGCTGTGCCTGCTTGAGTAGACCACAATCCCTGGTTATCCCACTATGGACTGGTTGCAGTTTGAGTAGTGGTCTCTCTTTTACAGAAAATCCTATATTGGTAAACACTGGTAAAAATATATTGCGTTGTTAAGAAATCCTTTTAAAAATCTTGCAACACAGTTCAGATGACCACTGACACTGAGTTGATTGTTTCTTGGCCCATTTCTCAACTGTCCTGAACGCTTCACCAATATCCGTTTTTTACTTCGTGAGATATCATGTTAACCAACGACAAACAAACCAACAAATGCCAGCAAAACAAAACCTCCTTGGCAGAGGTAACTAGCACCTCTTCATATATTTCAAGAGTTTTTAGCTTTTTTTTTTAACTTTTTAGCTTTCTACTGTGCCTTCTTCCAATATTATTATCTCCGCCAAGGAGGTTATGTTTTTGGGAGAGTCTGTCCGTCTGTCCGTCCATCCATCCGTCCATCTGTGAACAAAATAACTCAAAAAGTAATGGATGGATTTGGATGAAATTTTCAGAAAATGTTCAGCATGGGAAAAGGAAGAACTGATTCGATTTTGGTGTTAATTCCGATCAGCTTCTGGCCGCCATGGCGAAAAATGTGATTTCTGTGAATAACTACTGAACTAAAATAGATATCACTACGAATCCAATTGCTAATGGTATGTTTTCATGGTCAAGGAATCTTAATATTTAGATGAAATAAAGGTAGAAGTAATATTTATGGTCAAAATGACAATATGGCTGAGGACTGAGGAGGACTGGCGGAGGTCTGCGCTCTCCGATTGCTTTCTAGTTTTGCAATGTAATTAGAGCAGATTTGTTTTTAAACAGTGTGGATTGTGAATGCATCAATTTGAATCAGTGTCATTTGTTTAAGTTTTATTTTTCATTTTCACCCACAAATATTGCACTCTCTTCTTCTAATCTGACCACACTCTGCTAATCACAAAGGATAAACAAATGCACACATTTATTCTCAGCACAACAGTAACTAATGCATGTGTGCTCAATACAAATACTGTGTATTTCTTCCTGATGAAAGACTCATATGTCTGGAGTTCGGACTCCAACCAGACAACTTTCACTTGGATTCAAACATGGGGATACAGCAGGTAAATTATGATAATAAATGAGTGAATGTCAAACACAGCTGTATCTGTCCTGCGCAGCCTCACAGCTCAAAAGCTCTGTCCATCTTTCATGTTTATGGCAAGTGGCTCTTCAGCTCTTTCTGTAGTAAAATGTACAGAAGTAAGGGATGTTATATTATATCATGTTTCTTTTTTACATATGTCTTTTAAATAAATAGTTCAAAACAGCGTCTGAACTGAAAATACAACACACTGAAGCTTTATAGACATATTTAGGTCTGGTATAGTCTACTGTGTTGTTCAGTGGTTCATAGACGGGACAATTACTGACTTTGGCCCTGATCATCTAAAGGTTTGTATGTATAAAAACACGTGCAAAAGTGCAAAGCTGATCTATGAACAGGGTGCACTGAGGATTGCGTCTGTCATTGGAGAAAAGTCGCCCGCACCCTCCATTTTTCCAGTTTGCCCTCCTGAACATGCTGCATATGTGCAGATTAACAGAGCGCACAAAATACTGGGAGAGAGAGATCTACATGCAATCATTCAGCTAGGCCTGTCACGATAATCAATAAATCAATTTACCACACGATAAATAAAAACGTCCTTGGTAATTTTGCTGGCCTGGATAAATTGACACGTGCATGCATGTTTGTTTTCCTCCTCTCTTTCTACCATGGCTGAATGAGAAGATGGCTCACTCTGTCCATCTTTCTTAACATTGGAGTGCATCAGTTCTCCAGCGGATGTAGCAAATTTATAGCGGGGTGAGCATTTGTCACTCATGCAATCTTTTGGGGGGAAGGCGGGGCAGCTCTTGGGTACACACACACAGAGCTGAAGTGAGCGTCCTGAGGAGTAACGAGGAAACAAACTAATATGAATGAAGGCACGAAAGCTACGGTTCTTAAGCTGGCTGCCACAGCACAAGTGTGGGAATATTGTGGTTTTAAACAGAATGAACAAGGTTTGAGCCCATGACATCAATGAGCCGATTTGTCGCATTTGTTTGAAGTAGTGGCGACGAAGAAGAAGAGGGGGAGGTGCAGCGGAGCCTTTGTCATGACAGTCAGCGCTGACTGAGGCATTTTGTCTGCAAGGGAAATATAAATAAAAACACGAAATGGTGTGCGCTCACAAACAGTGTCCCTTGTCCCTCAAAATGACTATGGCTACTGCAACCTCTGGTCAGAAAAATAAAAAAAATAGTGGAGACATATTTAATCTGTGATGCCAGTTTTGATCTGTGTGCATTTCACAGATGGCCTCCCATATCATGTTTCCTCTGGCAATGCTGAGATGTCCCTGTTAGAGTTCACCAGTGTGTTTACTTACCCCCAACTCCATGGCTTCAAACTTCATTTTTCGATTTTGCCTACTCTGCTCTGCCAAACTCTCTATGGTGACAGCTGGTTACATGCAAAATCCTCATTTGAGGAGGACGGTCCACACCACTTTCGCACCTGTTACCAATTGTGCATGCAGTCATAGTCATAATGCTCATTATTCAAGATCAGGCCCTTTGAGTTTCCCATGAGCCCATGGCTGTTGATTTTAATTTTCTTTTTATTAACTGGTGTTATTAAACCAAATGCTTCAGTGAAATGTTTTCAGTCTGGGTTGAGCCTTTTTTCAGGTTTGCTTTAAAATAATTTTACATTCTCGTTGGCCATATGTAACTGCTGTCCCTGTTGGATATATAAGTGTATGAAAGACATCTTTGTAAAAGTTAGTCCTTGTAATTTTAGAGTTTGATTGGTGTCATAGCAAATGTTAATCATGTCCTCAGACCATGGTTTCTTATCTGAATGTGGTACAGGTCTTTAAAAGGGATCAGTGTTTCTTCCCTGCTGTCACTGCTCTCTAACCTTTTCCTCTCTTTTTGTTTTCTTTTTTAGGTAAGAGAGAAGTCTTAACCTGTGCCAGATGTGGTGAGTGTGTGTGTGACTGTGTGCATGTGTGTAATACATGTTTCTTTAGCGACTTCTTTGAGTGAGGAAGAGAAAATAATGTTCATAGCTTGTTTGAACTGCCTCCTGCCTTCCTCCCATCAGCGCTTCCTTACTGATGTGTCTGATTTGACTTCAAATTCATTTTACCACAAACTGTTTGACTCAGATTTCTTCATTAACCATGAGATCTAAAAAAAATGTTATCTGCCTGTGTTGAAAATAATTTTTGAGAACAAAAACATCTTGTTCAGGACCAGATATTGTTCAGATCACGCCAAAGGTGAATGTGCACCTGATGCCAGTACTGGAAAATTGCTCCAGGACTGCTGACAATGCTGGTATTGGTATCTGAGAGTACTGCAGTCAGAGCACCATCCATACCACGTTATGTATTGAATCAGTCATCTATTTATTGTTTAAATCTGGCACAGTTCTTCTTTGCTGCTCTTAAAACAGCTGTGCTTCAACCTGCAGTGACCTGGAGGAATCACACAGACACAACAGATGTGTGTCAGAGCCAGTTGATGCGAGGCTTTGAGCTAAACAAACTAGCATGATCATCATGGCTGTATTTATTCATGTTTTACAAAGGGTCAACCTGAGCCAGGCCTTGCCACAATGATAGTCATATCACAGTCGGGCAGGCATAGTATGACATTTTTTTTTGTATAACATACTCGTGTCAGATAGGTACTCAGAATTGACAGATACTCACAGCACAAGTATCTGTATTTGTATGGAGAGGGAAAAAAATGAGTGTCTAAAATGAACATAGCGAAAAATCTGTATGCGCTTTAGAAGGATAGTGCAATTTTTAAAAATCAGGACCAGATATTGTTCAGATCACGCCATATAAACATGCAGTGTTTTTAAGTATGCAGTATCTTTTAATCATTTAAATACTTAACCCAAGTTTAATTTTCAAGCTTTTGTTTGGGGTTTCAGTTTTGACATCAACAACTTATAAGCATTAAAATATTTATTGATCACGCTGCTATTCGTACAGGGATAGTGCATTCATAAAAAGGCATCATGATGGAAATTTAGACACTTCGACCAATACTCAGACTTTTGCAGTTGTTGTCCTGCTGTCTCCTTTTCTTTCTCTTTCTGTGACTCTTTGTATCTCTCTTTTCAATTAAAGGCAAATCATATCAATTCACAAAGCATTTCATCAAAAATATAAAATTAAGAAAAATCAAAAACACTGACTTGCACATATAATGTGTGTGTGTGTGAGTGTGTGTGCGCTTGTGTGTGTGTATTGTCCTTCAGCCACAGAGGCTTTGTTTTGCTGTCATTTATTTGTAATAAACAAACACAAGTATTTCATTAATTTATTTGTGTTAGTTAGTCACAAAGTGTTTTATGTACTGTTTTTCACATCGATTTAATATCTCACCTTTTGCCCTTTTTTCACCTGGTATACTTTTTTCTGGATGATTTTTCATTTTAAATATTAACTTAGATATTTTGGCATATATAAAAACCATGCACCAGTATTTAAAACTACTTAGAAGTCAAACATTTGTTGGAAATGGGCTCAAAATTTAATGTTTTTTTTTTCCTTTCATAGAGTCAAAGTGCATATAATGTATATGATATATAAAGTACTTACAATGTATTTTACAAATTAGGTGAATGACATACATATTCGTACACCTTGTAACCAATAAACTCTGCTAAATTTGAGAGAGGCCCTCGGTGGAATTTTCTAAACCATATATGACGCTAACAGAGAAGCCATTTTGAACCAGCAGAAGAGCCAGTAGAAGCCATTTGGAATTAACTATTGTATTAAATAAGGAAGGGAAAATTGAATGATCGTGTTAAACAGTTATAAAATAAAAAAACTCTGGACACCAGTGGATTTGTATGAAGGCTTTTGGATGGGCATTAGTACACAATTATATCCAAAGGTAAATTAAAATGAACATCAAAAAGAGATCTTTAAGAAGGAGATGAGCACCATCCAAAGAGAATAAAAGACGATGCTTTTTGGCTTTGTAACCCGGGTGAGTGAGGTTACTGTCATTCAACTCCTTCTGTGATTTGTTCAATTTCACTTGCTGGAACTCTATAATTGGAACTGGATTCTGTCTGTTTTTGTTGTTGTTGTTTTTATAGAGGAAAGAGTGTAACTTTGAACTTAACAACTTTGTGCATCTGCATTTTCTTTTTAGCTGCCAAGGTCAGAGCAGATTTTGCTAGTCAGCTCATTCTATATCTTAGGATAACAAAGGAGAAACTACAATATATTAGGAGTGGGAGAAAAAATCGATACACCCAAGTATCGCGATTTTTTGTCTGTCGATTTTAAAATCGATATTTTTATTCAAAAATCGATATCCCCCCCCTCCACACACGCACACTCACACTCTATAGGCGCTAAAGTCGCCAAACTGAGGCAAGCAACATTGCTGGATAAAATAGGCCATAGCTGTTAAAATACTGCTGAGTAGATTTACTACTTTTCACCAGCAGATAGTGGACAGGTGACAGGTTTCTATTCAAAGTTGAGGCCTCTTAGTTTTTTAAAACACACACACCGGACCGAGGGACGCGAGTGTGGCTGCAGAGGAGAGAGAGCAGAGAGAGAGACACAGAGTGATAGAGAGTACTCACGATGCCGAGAGAACTTTGTCAAGTACTGTCTGACTCTGAATCTGAGGAATATTTACTCTCTGAGGATGACGGTCAGTCGTCCAGTGAGAACCAAACTGGCAGCGAGTGCGCGCAGCGGGAGCGGCTCCGCGCGCCATTACAGTCCCGGAGCAGGACATACCGAGAGCTTTTCCTCTCCACGGCCGGCGACTGCCGAAGAGTGTACATAGTCTGGGATGCAGGGAAGCTCAAAACACCGCGAAAAGTGACGGTGTTGGCGGAGAATGAGAAAGACCGCGGAGCTCTGGTCCAAAGGAGGGAGAAGCCGGGGGTAAACAGTGCAGGCAGCAGAGGTGTTCATGCTCGGCCCGTAAATTACAGCGATGATGATGGCTGGGAAAACTAACCACTTCGAAACTACAGCCTTTTTAAATCTTGATAGCAAAACTGAATATTTCTTGAAAAAACTCTGTTGCCTGAAGGGATAATAAGCTACTTTTTATATGCAATCCAGGCTTTTGAAGAGAGGGAGCATAACCAGCTGGTTAAAATATATTGCTGAATAAATCCTAAAAACAGACTCACATGTGATGTGTATTTTTCCTGATATAGTCTGTAGGCATCATCATTGTTCATCTTTTTCACTGGTTTTAAAAAAGCTAACTAAAGATTGCAAAAATCGGCAATATCGTAGAATCGCAATTTAAATCGTATCGGCACCTAAAAAATCGCAATAAATCGTATCGGGAGGAAAGTGAATCATCCCAGCCCTACAATATATATATATGAAGGAAGGTTTATGATAAAATACATGAAGAAATCAGACAATATAAAAATGAAAAGAAATAAAAAATAATGTGAGCATTAATTATAATATATAGAGATGGTCAGGCACTGTGGTCAGTTTTGAATATGTTGAAAAGAAATGAAAAAAAAAAACATAAAATCTATCATCCATTAAAGACATAAATAAAGATATATATTTGGATAATAAAATTACATGATTATTATATTAATATTTCATAAAAATCTATATTTTGGCTGAAAGTTATAGAATAACATAGAGGTAAATATGTATTGACAAAATTGGTACTGGCCAAAGTTGATTTTAGCTGGTCAGACCTGGGGAAAAACAGAAATCAGAACAGAAGAGCAGTTGGCCATTCCTTAATCCTTACCTCTGCAAGGGTAAACTAGTGTTCTACTTGGTTACAACTGGTTACAACTTCTTTTTTTTAATTCTATGGGTGTTCCTCTACTGCAATTTTAAACTTTTTAGTCTGTTATCGATGATGTCGGCATCATGTAAAAGTATTCAACTCTCTGTTGGAAGGTTGGATACTCTGCACTCTTATTACCTTTTTTAAATATCTTTTCTGTCACTGAATGATTAAGTTATTCTTATTCAAAGCAGCCAAATATGTAACCCCATGAGACTTAACTTAATTATTGACTTAAGCTGTGAAACTCCAGCAGATAGTCTTCTTTCTTTCTGCTACTAATGAATTCTGGTGTACAGGCAGCACAGTGATCCTTAAGTTCTAATGTTCAACTTTTTGGTTGCATAGCCTTTTAACTCTTGTTTCCTTGACACATTTTTTTTTCCATTTACTCTACATCCTCCTCCATCTTCTCTCAGTCAGCAGCTGTGATGCATAACACTGTACGAGGCAATGTTCTTTTTAAGTGTGTATCAGAATTTCATGGAGCTTGAATCTGCTCAGTACAAATGTTCCTCTCCACTGGGCTGTAGGAAGCTGCTGTGTACTTCAGAAGAAAAACAGTGATAAAGACACACACTGCAGTTAAGAGCAGCAATACAGACATGACCTTCAGTCTGATTTATCACTTCAGGTTCACTGTCACTGACAAAGAATAGGATGATTTCGATGGTTCAGAATGATTCCAATGATGTAGGTTAATCAGAAGAAGTGTGAGTTATCCTGCATTGTATAAACATGTACACATGCTCTGTGTCATTAAATAACTTTGTCATGAACTTCAGTGAGTACCATCTTCTTAAATAATTGATAATCACTGGGTTATGTATTTCCTGCTAATTTCTTTCTTGTTGAGTCAGCGGGGGTGTAAAGCCCTTTCTAAGACGTGTTTCAAAGAGCTGTGTAAACTCTTTACAATGATCTGCTCACTTAAGCTCTGATCACAGTCGTGGACCTTTTTTGACTAAAGATTGTTATATTCTTTTGATAATGTGTCATGTTGCCCACCGACAAACCAGAGATTCAGTCAGACATATTCAGAGGATCAGTTTTGTTGGGGCATAGTTATCTTTCCCTCCAAATGTAGCAGCAGGAGCAGGGTATTGAGATACAGCTCTCATTTGGAGCAGCTCTCAGGCTCTGACTAACAGGACACAACTCGATTCTGCCGAAACAGATGGTGCATCCTGGGCTGATGAATGTGCTCAAAATGTTTGGGCCAAAAAAGAAGAACTTAAGTGGGATTTTTTTTTTTACATGTTTGTTGCATGCTAAGTTTAAATGACCAGACTGTGGATCATGAAAATGCAGATATTGCAGATCTCCCCATTATATCAAGCATGTTGAACATATATTTGTAACATCAGTCTACAAGGTCCAGTGTCACTGATATGCCTAACAACTAAAAACCAGTTAATTGACAGCCACCTATTTTTTAGTTATCTTGTGTGCTGTTCCATTAAATATGCTTGAAATGTAATAAGAAGGACACTGGTTCAGCGCTTTGGCAGTAGTGATGATTGGCTGCTCTCCTCCACCCAACATTTGGTGGGACTTTTCCCGCACACATAGTCAGACAGTGAATATTCAGAAAGATATTTTTTGGTGAAAATGTCTATGTTACAGCTCTTGGAGGGTCTGTTGTACTAAGAACACCCCCGAGAAGACATTTGCACAGCTGTGAATATTTCGTTTTCATGTTCAAACATGTGGAGATAAATTAAACAGAGGCAGAAAGTTGAGTTCTGAATGTTTCCTTTGAGGGCAAGAGTTTTTCTTAAGCATTACTGAAAAGAAGTAACAGACAATGTGAAAATGTATATCTCTTGCAGTCCTGCACCTGCCATCTTCTTGATAAAGTTTCTGTGTATCTGCTTGAACAAGTCGCTGAAAATAAGCAGTGAAGGTGTTTGTTAATTGTTGCTTGAATTTAAGAAAAAAAATGTGTGGATCTAGTGAAGCACAGCCATGTTGTAAGACTGCTATGCCATCCTGGTCTGATATAATTTGTACTCAAGGGAAGTGAAATTACCATCAAAGTAGCTGAATCATTGCATCACAACAAATTGACTCTTATTTTGGGTAGTGCTACTCAGAGCGTCCCATTATCCCTCCAGAACACACAGACTGGTGTAGGAGCTGAGAGCCATCTTCTAACAGCAGACTTGAAGCTGCCTGCCTGAGTTTTAATGCAGCTGTCAAGTCAGGAAAAAGACCCTCACTCTCAACCACTGTAGCCCACAAGGTAATTTAGATTTTAAAGAACTGCAAAGATGAAGAAAAACAAATTCAAACTTTGAAAAAAATACAAAATATTTGTATCATAGTATTTGGTTATTTGAATATATTTAATTATTTAATCAAAATTAGCATTATTTCTTTGTTGAAATGCAAAGTGGCCTGTCAGTGACACATATATAAAACTAGAAAAGCACTCTGAGAGCACAGACCTCTGCCAGCATCACAGTCCTCTCCCATATTTTGATTTTTACCATAAATATTCGTCTTAGCTTTATTTCATGTAAATATTTAGATTCCTTGACCATGAAAATGTACAATTAGCAATTGGTGTCATAATGATATCTCTTTTAGTTCAGTGGTTATTCACGAAAATCAAATTTTTCATCATGGTGGATCCAGACGGTGATTTGGATCAACACCAGAATTAAATCAGTTCTTCCTTTTACCATGCTGAACATTTCCTGAAAATTTCATCAAAATCCAGCCATAACTTTTTGAGTTCTTTTGTTCACAGACAGACAGACAGACAAACAGACTCTCCTGAAAACATAACCTCCTGGCGGAGGTAAAAATATTATGCGTCCGGTCACATTGCAAACTGAAAGTTACACATGATTTAACATACACATTTACTTTATATAACAGGTTGATATTTTATTGCTTTTATAAAACTGAACCACACCAACATTTGAATTTAAGTTAAAATGTCAATAGTAAGACTTTATCAAATGAACTCCACATAAAATTCAAGCCAAGGGAAACTATTTTTTCAGATGACATTAATCTGACCCTATGGGTACCTTTAGTTGCCTGTCCCTGCTCTACCTAAAAGCTTTGTTATTTGATGGTCTGTTTGTACTGCTATTGTTGGCCAGTAGTGCAGCCCTCAATAAATTCTCCAGACAAAACAGAAGGCTAAAATGCAAGGGGCGGGGGTGTTAGGGTCTCTCAGTTTCTACTGCATCATAATCCTGAGCAATTCCATTCAAATACTTTGTTAACCTCTGGATAGTTACAATTGCTGCAGAGCAGAACTCTAAATTTTATTTTAAATGTCATGAAATTTACATGTATGGAGTTTTATAAAATTGTGAACTTGATTAAGTCTTTTTACGCAGAACATTTGTCTCACTTAAACCATCTATTTGTGGGAAAAGGTTTACTGTCTTTGATACTCACAGGGAAGGGACTCAGAGCAGCCTGGAAGTAATCAGAGAGACAAAACTCCTCTTTACAAACTCGACCTAACATAATTGAATTACAATTTGATTTTGCACACTTAATTTGTCTTCACACTTTTTGTGTTAGGACAGAATTCATTTTCAGTATGTTCTCTCCTGACATGACAGCCTTGAATTTTTCTGTTCATGCTCTCCATTGGTGTAAGCTCTGCAGGAGAACAGCAGCCTGTTGAAAAATAAGAACTTCACAGTAAAACATTAAGGTGCTTTAAATGTGAAGGCACAGTTTGAATCCCAAATAAATGACATTGCAGAAGCTCCTTCTTCTTGTCTGTGCTATCACAACCTCAATTTTGTTGCAGCTCAGTGCTGTCTTGTTCCTAGTACATTTGTCAGGGCATACACAATAATTTTGATACTTATTCCTCTGTCTTCAGTCTTTCACATTGGTTGACAAAAAAAAGTGAAGTGGTGAAGTAGAAAGAAAATTACTCTTAACAGGTTGTGCTTTTATTTTCTGAAATGGCATGTCATGGCATCTTTACTACCTATGCTACAAACTGGGCCGGATCGACTAAGATCTAAAATAACAAGCACTAAATTGCATTTGCAAACTAATAAATTGCAGATGCTATTAGTGGGCATGTTGCGGGTGATCTACTACAACTGCCACTTGAGTGCAATTGATAACAGGCACAAAAGTGATGTGGACAGCCCTCCTTATATGGGGATTTAGCATGTACTACCGGCTGTCAGATTTTGTGAGCACAAAGTGGCTGTAAACAACAAAAGAAGTTGGAGCCATGGAGTTGGAGGCAAATAGACACACTAGTGAACTCCAGCAGAGACATCTGAGCATTGCCAGAAGAAACACGAATCGGGATTCCATCTGTGAAAAGCATGCAGTTCAAAACTGGCATTGCTGGTTAAACAATATGTATAATTATTTCTGATCAGAGGTTGTGGTAACCATTTTGTTTCTGTCATTTTGACAGACAAGGACATTCATTTTCCCTCGTGGAAGATATTTACACGTCATATTTAAAGCTGGTGTCTACGATTTGAAACCGCAGCCTGCCCCTCCTTCCCTCACCTCTCCCCTCCGTGTTCCAAGATCCCGCCCCCAGCTCGTGTCGGCTCATATAACCCCCCTCCGGCAGAGCTACGAGCGACTAGCACAATATATCAGCAGCAAACTCAATCAAAAACAGCTCAGCTCAACTGAAAGTATCAAACCTAGCCATTTCAACTGGACCGGCGGCAATGCGGGTTTGGCGCCGCCAGAGCGGAGCCGAGTGTGGGGGAGGATTTATCTTTCTCAGCCTGTCCTCCCCAGCTCAGCTTACAGTGCTAACGATTAGCGGCTAACAGGCTAACCCGCTCCCCTACAAGTTATTGGCCCGTGCAGGCACAGACTAACCAGAGTTATTCACCAGACATCTCCCACTGTAGTAAACAAAGTCACTACCTGATCAACCAGGGGGGAAACGGCCGATGCTGAAGGTCTCACGGGCCGCCGAGGCTATTCGGTAGTCGTTCGCCCGGTAACAGGACTCCACCCGCGGGCAGAGCTCCGTTGGGCCCAGCGGGAGAGGGAGGCGGATTCCGGTTCGGCGCTAGGCATTTGGCTCCATGATAGTTCAGTAGCTAACGCTGCTAGCTGCTCACCGGAGGTAGAGGGGAGGAGGCGGACCATGGGCAAGATGCTGCGTACTGCGAGTGAGGGAGACGAGGAGGGAGAGGAGAAGGGTGGTCTGCAGCCAGACTGTCTTGGGAGAGGGAGGCGGATTCCTGGGTTCGGCGCTAGGCTTTTCCGGCTCCATGATAGTTCAGTAGCTAACGCTGCTAGCTGCTCACCGGGGGTAGAGGGGAGGAGGCGGGACCATGGGCAAGATGCTGCGTACTGCGTAGTGAGGGAGACGAGGATTGGATGGACTCATGGACTAACTCACGGACCAATTAATAGTTGCAGGTTCTTAGGCTTGATTGGTCAGCTAGTATGCAGCTTTTCAGCGGATATACTGAATGGATTTTTTTCATTCTTTTTTGTCTTTATACTGTGTAGATAGGACCATAGGACCATAACAGCCTTATAAACGGTGTTATTAATATGTACAAAGCTTCCAAATCGTAGACCATAGCTTTAATTTTCCTTTTCGAATTTCAGTTAAAATTGTCAGTCATTTCTTGATGATCGTAGTCATCCCCTACATGATGAGTTCAGGTTTCTTCCATCAGGTTGCAGATACAGTGTTCCTAAATGCAAAACCAATAGGATGAGGAATTTTTTGGTCCCGGCAGCCATTGTCTGCTGAAAAACTCTCTGTAATGTTGGTGCTGTATTCACTGCCTTTAATTGATTAAAGCACTGACAGCTCATAAATCCACTGTCAGTGTGCTGTCATAGGTTCAATTATCTCCTCCAAGATGTAGATGTAAATTCAGTTGATGATGGAAAATATTCAGTTAATGGGACCTCTGTTTCTCAGCATCATGATCACGGGTATCTGTAAGTAACATTGTGCCAGTTTGCACCTTCCTTGCAAATGTGTTAAATTTTGAGGCCAAAACAATGACTGCAATCAGTTTGAGGTTTGATAAACCACATGGTGCTAAATGATTATATTTGTATCTTCTGTTCCCAGTATTTTGCACTTTCTAATAATCTGCATGTATCTTGCATATTCATGAAAGCAAACACACTTTCATGAATGAATTATGTGTGCTATTTTGCTCATTATCTCTGCCAGGAGATTATGTTATTGCTGGTGTCTATTTGTTTTTTTTGTTTGTTAGTTGGTTTGTGCATTTGTTAGTTTGTTTGTTTCTCTGTTAGCAAGATAACTCAAAAGTTATGGATGGATTTCGACGTCATTTTCAGGACATGTCCTGATTGGGACAAGGAACAAATGATTAGATTTTGGGAGTGATCCGGATCACCATCTGGATACGCCATGATTGAAAATGCAATTTTTTGTGAATAACGACTGAACTGAAATAGATATCATTATGAGTCCAACTGCTAATGGTATGTTTTCATGGTCAAGGAATATACATATTTAGATTAAATAAAGGTAGGACTAATATTTATGGTGAAAATCCCAATATGGGTGAGGACTGTAGCACCGGCAGAGGTCTGTGCTCTCCGAGTGCTTTTCCAGTTTGTCAGATGCAATCCTTGCTGCACCCAGTTAGTAGATCAGCTTTGCGCTCTATCAAGCTTGTATGTTTGACTTGTCCAGTGACCTGGAAAGCTACTTCTGGATGATTACATTTCTGATAATACTAATACTGGTACTACTTCTAATACTACTTCTAAAAGTACTAATAAAAACTGTCTCTCCAAAGCACTTTAAATGATCTTAACACACAGTGACACATACACACACATATATGTGTGTGTGAGTGTGTGTATGTGTATCTATAAAATGAAGAGTTCGGCTTCAGCCATGAGATTGACTTGTTCATTGGTTAAAAACAGGTTTATTATAGCATTGAAAAGGCAAAATACAGGCATCTGTACAAGAGATTAAAATAATTAATGTAAGCCAATGCAAACGTACACTAAATATCATGTGAGGCATCACAGCTGTCAGAGATACATTTGTTGATGTGATGGGGATGCAGTGAAGGATGGAACAGATCCTCAGAGGATGGGATGAAGGGGCTCATGACAAAAATTGGAGATGGCCTGGCTATGACAAGAGGTGGCCCTGGAAGCCCAAAGTAATTTTTGTCTTCTGACCTATTTAAGGATGTCATTTCATTGAAATTATTTCTTGAGCAGGCTGTGTGATGATATGCAAAGTAATACCAGATTTGTATGGGAGACAAAATGTTGCCTAACAGATTACCTGCTTGCATGACTGCACAGAGATTAAAAAGAGCTTCAGTGTGAAAAAATTCTACCATTTAACACAGGCCACTGACCGTCATGATGATTTTTATCAGGCTGCAGGGTTTGCAATCCAAGTTTTGCCCTCTATACATTTTAATAAGGGCAGGTTTTTTAAATAAAAAACATGTAATAGATAAAAAATTGTAGCTCAGAGAACATGAAACCATAACAACAACCAACCCTGCTGAGAACTAAAAATCACATATTTTTGAGGAGTCCTGTAAGTCGTCGTTGAAAGTTGGCAGGTTAGTTCCTGATTTTCAAGTGTACAAACAGTGATATTGCAATCCATCATAATTTCACTGTTTTCTTTTTCCCCATTGGACTGTTGACTTTGTCTGGCTTTTGGTTTAAAAATAGATTGCAGAGTGCCTGGCGTCATAATCATAAAACTTTTCTCACAAAACTGTCTACTGCTCTTTATTTCATAAACATGACATTAAGCAGATTAGCAGGGGAGTAATATTCAACACCATTCTGAAGTTTTTGGACAATTTATATCTCTGCAGCAGCTGACCTTCAGGAAAGGCAGAAAACACAATTCACCATGAGCTAAGTTTTGGTTAGTGATGTGACTGGAAAGTTAAGAGTCTGCTTGTACAGTTCAGTAAGCTAGGTTACAAGAATATCATGAAAATAAAATTAAGCTCCACTTTTGAAGAGCTACACCCTGGGAGGAAGTGGCAGGCTCAGCTACAAAGACACAGCGAAACCGCTTATTACATCAAAGCTGTTTTAATTTATTTTGCTGTAGTGATAATAATAATAATAATAATAATAATAATAGTATATATATACATATATATATATATATGTTTATATGTATATATATATGTATATATATATATGTATATGTATATATATATGTATATGTGTACATATATGTATATATGTATATGTATATATATATGTGTGTATATATATATATATGTGTATATATATATGTGTATATATATATATATGTGTGTGTGATATAATATATATATGTGTATTATTATATATATATATATATATATATATATATATATATATATATATATATATATATATATATATATATATGTATATATATATATATATATATATATATATATACATACACATGTTTAATACAGAGAGAGCGAGATAGTTGAGATACAAGGCTGTACTATTGTCACACTTAGCCTTTTTGTACATTAGCATTAAATATACAATGGCGCTCTTTCAAAATAAAAAACCTTTAAAAGTAAAGAACATTTAACAAGGCAAGAAACAACTATGACTGAATTGAATAGATAAGACTCTGCACAGAGTGTATTCAAGTGAGAGCATCTCACCTTTAATTAAACCTACCCCAGCACATATGCACACATCACATGTAAGTATAAGTAGGTCATATCAGCAACAGTTTATTAAACTTAGTCTTTAAAATTCCCAAATAAAATTCAAGTCCCAATCTTCTGCAAAACTCTCCTTCATCTGTCTCACAGCCTGCAAAATACTTTTATCTGACTTTTAATTCTTTTTCAGTCTGTGACGCATGCAAATACAACAGTCTGTGATCCACTTGTATCCAGATCGCTGTCATGTCTGGTATACCAGGTACATGTAATAATGCATAGAAATAAAAGGAGTTTGGAAAGATTTTATATTCAAGCTTTATTTATTCATTTTCTCACTATCAAATCTTGTAGACTTTGAATAGACACAGCTGTAATGTGATCCCTGTCCCTGTTATCCTGTGTTACTCTGCTCTGAGACAGAGTTGGCATTGTTCCTAGAAGAACTCACACAAACAATGGGCTGTGAAAGGAATATTGATTTTCTCAGAGACAAAGACTCAAAGACAGATGATTCAAAGGTGTGGACAAAACAGTCAACAAATTTACAGATCCTTTGGTGCAATTGTTATCAAAGTTTGTCATATTTTGGTTTGCAGTTGACTTTTCAACACTTCTGCTCTGCATCAGATGTAGCAAAAATAATTTCTCATTACATTTTTAAATCTACAACAGTAATCATTATCTGGGGACCCAAGAGCCACACTGGACCCCCCAAATCTTTTCTTTTGACCCCCTAGAATATAATCAAATCAGAGATTATAAGGAGGAAAAATGGAACAGTCTGAGGATATTTTTTCAAATTCCCCTAGCTACCATAGTAAACATTAAAGAAGTGACAAACAGTTTGAATTACAAAATTTTTTTTCAGTTAAAATTAATCAACCTGTCAGCCAATATTAGGGAAGTATGAATTTCACATGCAGTGATGGGCAGTATGACAAAAAATGGACTTAATCCTTGTCCTGTATTGCTATATTATATCTGTATTGTAATTGCTGTTGCAGCAGTTCTTACTTGTATCTTTACTTATTCCCACTGTGCCTGGTCGTTTAAATAATACATTTTTTTGTAGATTTTCAGTGTTTTTGTTTGTTGATATCCAGACAAGTTACTACTGTGGTAGTGGCCACTTTTTTAATGAAAAAATGTCAAGTAGTGTTCCCACTTAGATCATTTTGTGGAGCATTACTTGTTTGGGGGGATTTCTTTGAATATATGTGAACACCGCAATACATACCTGTCGTGGTACAAACAACTGTGCCAAGGTGCCAACTCACCTTCTTTCTGTCTCTGGATCGGTTCACTTGCAGTGATGTCACAACTGACCTAGCAGCTATCACAGCAAGGGAGACAAGTTCATTCATCACACTGCTGTAGTGGTAAGAGCAGAAATAATAAAAACTGCATTACAGCTACCAAGTTAACCAGGCTGACAACAAGTTTCAGTGTAGCTCATTAAAGCAGGAGAATTTTCATTTAAAGCTGCTCACTAATTTGTGTTATCACTGACAGTTTTTCCACAAGCACTTTCACCAGTGTAGCAGCATGAACAGTTACCATCCTATTTGGTGTCCTCTGCAGTCTGCTGTAGACACTGGTGACCAATTGAACGCCTCTGTATTCCATGAACTGAATTCGTTAACATTTTAAGCGTATGGAGTGTTATACACTAATAAATATATTCATCTGTATAATTGTTGATGGGACATCAGATCTTCTTCATTGCACAGTAATTTATTTTACATAGCTTAGCCTGCTAACTTCTTTTTCCTAACATAGAGCACAGCCTGTAGTTATAGCAGGGTTTGATGTAATGCCTTAAAGCCATTCCTGCCTTCTTTTGCAATTTGGTCCACTTTAAATCAATGGCATGTTAACATAAAACGATTCAAATGAAGTATGTACATTTGGTGCATTTTTTGAACAAATTGGAAGACAACAACTGTTTGTAGAGTTAAAAAAACCTGATCTATAAGATCTATAAGGACTGATCTCTCTCCTAAAAGCTTAAAATGTCAATATTTCAGATTAAAATTACATTAATAGCAGCTCCATGTTAATTAGACCACCCAATTTAAATGGTTTCAATTTAGTTTAAAATCCAGCTCCTATTTTGTCTGACAAGAAAGAAAGAAGGGTCCTTGGAGAGATAGAGTTGATTACTCTTAATATTCTTACATTGTAGCTCAATCAGCCTGATTCAATGTCAGTAATGCGACTGATCCATCTTGCCAAGCTCCAGTTTAAGATTGTGAGCAGCCCAAAACGGGATGGCCTCATTAGCATCCTTTGGAGCAGGAAGAGGTGGAAGTTTCTAGTATTTTGACAGCAGGATGTGACTGCTTGCATAGAGATTAGCATAGCATGCTAACACATTTGTTTTGTCAGATCTGGACAGCATTTCTTGTTTAGGTGAGAGTTTGTCCTATAGAGTGGCTCCTGTTCTCTCCTTTATACCGCCACAGTATTTTCACCAAGAACTGGTATTCATACACTGAGTAATTTCCATGACCATGCATAATAAATTCCATGACTAGACATGTGGGAGTAGAAAGTGGCCTCTGTCACAGTACTCACCTTCATCTGTCTCACAGCCTCATACATATTTATGACGATATTTGAATAATGTGAATTGAAACAAGGAACCATCATTTTGAGGAGAGACAGGTAGAAATTGCAGGAAGCTGAGCAGAAAGAGGGAAAAGGCAGACAAGGAAGCAATTCCAAACAAGAAATCTGAATCCTCAGGGGTCAGTAAGGGAAATAGTGATGTGGATCTTGAGAAGGAATATGATAAATTATTGCAGGGGATGATGTAGCATGAAAACATTTTTTTCCTTGTTTTAGTCATTTGAAAATAGCTTAACCAGTTATTTTACAGCTCAAAGCAGAGAACAAAGACTTTAGAGGAAGTCGCCATCTTAATAGAGACAGACAGACAGACAAATATGGGATTGATAAAAACAGGACTTGATGTTGAAGCATGTGCTCATGTACAGCAAAATGATGGGTACCAGACAGAAAGTGGCCTGCTGCTCTGATGGAAATGTGGTTTAGACCTGATAAAAGAAAGCCAGGGAGAAGCAGGCAAAGACAATGTATCCAGAGACAAAGATAAAGTGGGATATTAGTGAATAAAAGACAAGACAAACAAAAGAGGAAGACTGTGGGAAAAACGAATAAAGTGAGAAGAGTGTATTTAAGAGAACAAATAGGTGTGCCAAAGAGAAGAATGCATCCATATCCAATGGGTTTATACTGCCAACAAAGAATAGACACAGATAAATTCAAAATGTCTCTGATCTACTCTTAACATCCTCATTAATCACAGGAAAGAGCTTAAGTTGATGAGGAGGGACTGGGTTTTCTGAACAAAGACATGCTTCTCTGTTACCAGTTTATTTAAGATTGATGGATGCAAAATAATCTAATAAAGAGCATTCTGAAAAGATAAATGTTACGAAGGCCCACCAGTCAGCACACCCACTCTATATTGTGAAGATGTCTAAATGAGTAAACTGTTCACATGTCTTTGATTTTTGAATCAGTGAATAACAACAATATATACAATATATCAATATATATATCAATATCAATATCTATATCTATATCTATCTATCTATATATATCTATAGATATATATATAGATATATAGATAGATATAGATAGATATATATATATATACACACAC